>OZ026597.1:44640982-44768482 GCA_964020085.1 Micromussa lordhowensis
AAGTATTTTTTTGTATATTAGCCTATTAGAAAACAGCCGCTATTCGTTGCTTCCGGCCGGTTTGGCGTTGCCGCGAGCGATGGGCAGGCTACTCTGATATTTATTTGAATTCATCCGAATGTTTTTTATTTATCTTTGGCTTCTCTTTTGTCATGACGGACAACTGACTAGAATTGCTCAATCATCTGAAAGGCCAGTTAGTTAGATGACGAGCAGTCGGCCTTTGTTCTAATTATGCAAATAGGCGAGTTGCACTACCAGAATCCTCGAATTTTTCTGTTTCTTGTGCTAATTAAGGCAATTGTTGTTGAAATCCACTGGGAATTCGAAATTTGAATAATAAAGAAAAAACGAAAGGAATTCTGGTAGTCGTAGTGAAATGACGACAACTTGCAAATCTGCTATTAGGAAAATGAACGAGGAGAGCATGAGGCGAGCGTTCACGTCGTGCGCTGGGAAAAAAAAGATAAAAAAAGAGATTGTTCGCAGTCTATGGAATGATTCAACATAAACACAACAGAGCTCGAACTGCGAGTCACAGCCCTACAAAAGAATTTGAAAGCGCATGAGCATTACTACTGTCAAACTAGCCTCGATTACCAGCCGCTGTTTCGAGAAATGAGCCCGCGTTAATCCCCCGAAAAGACTCTGGGAGGAGGGACTCTGGGAGTATTGTCAGACAGGTCCGATGCAAAAATTGATCAACTTTGCATCAAGTACAATTCGGGTTCTATCACATTAATTAAATGAAAATAACGAAAGACGTTAAAATTACTTGACAAAGCAGGAAATTTAACTTTTACGCCACTTTTACAAAAGATACCAAAAAACTGGGTCCCTCGAAGTGATAAACAATCCCCTTCACAGAATTTCTATTACGTCCGCTTTCAGTGTTGTGTGCATAAGCGACATCTTCCGACCATCTCTGGACATGCCATCGATCCTTGGACATTCTCTATAAACGGCTGAAAGACCATTAACTGGGAAACTGGCATTTTTTTCAGTGGTTAGTGAAAGAAATGACAGATAAACGATACTTACTGACCTCTAATGGCTCAAGAAGATTGCAGACTTTGCAGGTTTCTAGGCAAACGATTTGAGTGTAGTCGATCGGATCTCAAATAGTGACTTCAAGGTAGAATTGGGCGCAACTGCTTTTAATATTCGAAAGATGTAGACATTCAAAACAGACGATTTATCTCTCATAGAATGACTTCTTGACACTCCTGGCCTGAGTATGATGTCAAATAAATCAATTTGTCATGACTGAAAGTCGAGTTCGACCGTTACATACATGTATCTGCAAAATGTGAGCTGACTCCAAAGATTCCAGTGGGTAGAAGTACAACTTGTATGTGATTTGTCATGTGCACAGACGTACTTTTCATTACTAATTTCACCAAAAAATGTATTTATTCCAATACGCTTTGTACTCGTTTCACGTAAACTGTGTACATTTGTAGCGTTGCACTTTCGTCCTGCGTGGCAGATATGTCTAACACCTTTTGACCAATTGTAGGTGTTGTTGTTTCTTCCAATGAAAATGCGTTGTGATCGTGTCTTCTGAGATTATTTTACGCGGGGACGGGACGGTGTATCGATTACGAATTTTCACTGCGAGGATGTTTTTTTCCGATCTGCATGTTCTGAAACACATTCACAGCTGCACATGTGAAGCTTAATGTTGTTGGTAAGAACCTTTGTGAACTGTAACGTATTTTATAATTTTGTTTGTAGTAAGAGAGTGGGTAATTAATGGTACAATTTTCGACCGAGGCGTCCATGTTTATCATTGTCATTATTGATCTATTGATTTTAAGCGGCACGAACTAAGGTGGCACTAGTTTATATAGTCCATACTGTTTTATTTTGCATTCTGTCGTGCTGCTAAACTGCGTAGTACATCATTTGTCTTCGTCACAGGCGTAAAGAAAACGCTGTCATACCGACTTGTATCGCCAAATGCCACCAAATATACACCTTAGTTGGATAGAGCAAAATAAAAGCAGTAGTTTCGAAATAAAGTGCGCAGGATTGCAAGAATGGAAATTGTTTACAGTTCAAGAAATTTGAGTTAAGTTCAGGATGTCAAGAAATTGAGTATACCATTCTTGCGAGAGTTTGAACTTTCGACCCTTGATTTTGTCTTTTATCTCTTTGCTTCTATCAGTAATGGCAATGATTTCTTCCAATTTAAGTATGCATAAGGTGGCTCAAAACAGTATTGTACAATAACTGCAGAAATTCTCGCGCGCTCATTGGCTAATTTTTATCGTCAATATGCGGACAGACACATGAATTTGAAATTCATGCGACATGTCAGAGAGCGAGAGCGGGCAATTCGGCCATTTGTTATCGTAAAAAACAAATCGGTTAAATATTTTGGTGGGATGCCTGTGGCCTGTTTCTCGAAGGTCCCAAAAAGTTTTCGCACCCGGAAAGCCATAGCAAAATCTCGAAGCTTATGATTACAGAGCTGTTTTATTCACGTATTTGTAATATAAACAGACGTTCTCTTCACAAACGAAATTTCAGGCGTGTACACTTCTCCGTTTTCAGATACAGATGAACTAAAAATGGCTTTACGGGCCCGAAAAGTTTCCGGGGCTTAAGAGAAACGGGTCCCTGGGCCGGGTTGTTTGAAGCCCGATGAAGCTAACCCAGGATTAGCGAGAAATTTGATTTCAGTTTTGTAACTTTGGGTGAGGTTTATGTTTATATATTTTGTCCTTCAGTTTTGAATTTGAATAACCTCAAACTACACAAAACATAAGCAGTTAAAAATGTTTTCATACAAGAAATATATATACAACAATTAACTTTGAATCCTTTAATCCAAGTTTAGCAAGATGTTGATGTTGCAGTTGAGTTTCAAGAGTGAGTGCGATCTTGCAATGTCAAGATGTTGATTTGTGCATAGCACGCACTCGAAAAATTCCTCATTCACGAAGCTAATATCTCAAAAACTGATCCTACTACTCCACTTAATGCAAAAAATTATTCAACAGCAAAAGCAGAATGTATGTGTGAAATTGTAAAAAAAAAACACTGTGGAGTGGAATTTTCCCAAATTGGAAATTTTCATTGTTTTTAATTTAAGCAAAATCTACTCCACAATTTTTTTTCTTATTTTCCCTGTTTCTACTTCAGTGTGTAATGAAAAGGCTTAGATTGTTATCAAAACAATATGGGGTCACTGGCTCAGTTTTTAAAAGAGATGCAATTGATGGTTAAAGTGGGTCAAGTTTGTTGCTATGCAACAGGACAGTGCTACCTATATTTGTGACTTAAACACAATGAAAGGAACAGTGGAGAGTTGAAAAATCGTACCTAGTTCTATAAGTCTAAAAAAACAGAGAACTGTTTTGAGCCACCTTAAAGTAAGCTCCTGGACACATCAGTACAATACCTTTTCCTGAACTTTCCCTACCAAGCACAGTCTCTAAAAATAAATTTAAAAGGTAGGTCACCATGCTTGCAGAAGATATTTTATGTTCCAGTCTTACCCTATTTGGCCAGTTCTAGTACTATTCATTCTCACTATTTCTAATCTCGTTCCCAGATATCTTGTGCACAAGAGATCTGGGAACGAGATTACACTATTTCATCACTTTTTTGTAGTGGCTGGAAGGTACAGTTTTTAAGTAATATTTAAAGATGAACTTTGATAGGCATGAAATTCTGAGCATAAGGGAAAGAATCTAAAATAATCAAAGAATCAAAAGCGATCATAGAATCAAAGCATTCCTCGAGTTGTGGATTTTAAGCTCTTATTTTGCATGCTACTGAATAAGTACAAAATTCTGTACTTGATTCCCAATGTAGCGCTAAAGAATCACCTTGATTATGCAGTAATGGTTAGGGTTGTTTGTCCTCCTTTTCTTCTTTTCTGCTGTTGCAGACTGCCACCCTTTAAGCTGTTTGTTACAAAGCAATGTTTTGTAGGCTTAGTGACTGTGCACAGTCATCATGTGATGCTGCTTCAAGAAGTGCTTGCCCAGGTGTCCATTTCTCTGCAGCTGGTTTAATTAGCACATAACAGGGATACATGCCAGTGCCTTGTCATGTCTTCATTAGGTGGCTTTGCCATTATCTCATTGTGCCAGCTCTTATCTGAGGTTCATTTCCATTCTTGTTATCTTTTGGACAATTTATTCATATTTTTGGTACTTGTGTTGTTTTTTTCTAATGGCGGAAGGCTTCAGAAAGGCAGTACTGTTTGTGAGGGTGGTTGTAACATTGCCAGCTCAAGATGTTTGCTCATGTCACAATATATTTTGGGCTCAGCTCAAACAATATCAGCATTTATTCATTGGCTTTGAGATGAGTTGATTTCTTGTCAGATTCTTTCCAAGACTTTCCTATTTATGAACTAAATAAAATATTATCTTTTTTGGACACTGCAAAGATGAAGGTGAAGATCTATTCTGAGATGTTGCTCTCCGTAAGCTGGTGTATACCAAACTAAATTGCAACTTTGTTTTTGTGAAAGATTTGGTTTTGTAGCCTGGGTATGGCCACCCCATTTTTGCACCAGAATAAAATCAAGACAATAAAATGCTGTTGATAATTAAAAATATGTCAAGATTATGACAAAAAGGAGACAAAATAACGCGTTAAGTCTGGCAGTTCACAAAAAGATAAAGTTCCTCACATACAATTTTCTTCATATATCGTAGCCAAGTATGATATGTGATAACAAAGATATCCTGTTAATTTTAGCTAGGGAATTCACCTCTAGGTACCCCAATTTTTGTAAATTAAACCATTTGAATTTTGCGCTAATAGCGATTTAGCCAATAAAGGAGCTCAGATTAATTTAATTATCACATTTCTGCTCATCGGCTACTAATAGCTATTGTTTTTGCTATCCTAGCGTTACTTAAAAACCTAGGTCTTGATAAGATAGTCGTACATTGTGCTCTTGCAGTTGTTTCTTAGTGAATTTTGTTTTCTTGTAAATTTCCCTTTACTGGTGTACTGCTTTTATTCTACAAGCCTGTATGTTATTTTAGAACAGTCAGTCTAACTTAATATATAAAATATTGCATTCATGTGATTTTGTGTTTAAAAAAAAATTCTTTGAATTTCTGTTTTAGCGTTAATGGATGATGATCAAGAGTTGGACGAGGGAAGGAATACACAAAGCAAAGAAAGTCTTAGTAGAAAAGAGACTAGGGATGGTAAGCATCAACCTTAACTATATGTGTATCAGTTGCCATGTGTTGATATTGTCTAGCCAAAATGATATTATTCCTTTTTTTGCATGTATGTAAATGTGTGTTAATCCTAATGGCAGCACTTTCATGAATTTTAGGGTTTAAATGCCTATACAGTATATTAATTATGGTTCAACATCTTGTTAGATTGTAATGAATTTTTTTCTTGTACACAAAATTGTCCAGCAATACCAAGAAGAACATTGCAAACCAAATGTGTTAGAGAAAGCAAACTAATAGTTTTGGCTATTACTTTTAAAAACACATCTTCTCTGAGCCTGGATAAATTAGCCATTTTCTAATTTTTAATTCCTTTTCATCCCTGCTACATGTATTAAGTTTAAAAATTTAGCATAGGGAGTGTTTAGTAGATGGGATTTCCAAATCTTAAGGAAGAAAGAAGTGATTGCACAGTGCCATTTAAATGCCAGTAAGAATAAATGGTGTTATCCTTTTGTTACAATATGACAAACAGTGGGGCTTGGCTTTTCAAAATTACAGAAAAATTCAAATCGCAGCTGGGGCCATCCTGATCACAGTTTCCATGCATCGTACACTTAATTAGAAAGGAATTGTTAGCCAAATTAACTTAATTAACAGACGTTTTTTTCAAAATAAACTGGTTTGCTATTAAACAGTTAAAAACAGTCCCTTTACATTGCTAATGTGGAAACATAAAAAGTAAAAAGGGTTTGTCAAACACAACTCAATACACAGACACCACCCACATATGGTACTCTTCTGTGTAGATGTGTAAGGAAAACAACTTGTTTTCACTCTAAGAAAAATTGGGTATTACTCTCCCGTGTGGATGCGAGAGGAAAACAACTCATTTGCACTCTAAGAGGAAATGGTCATTACTCTGCTGTGTGGATGAATTAAGATTTAATGATATTTTTATTTTCGTCAACATTTTAGTGTATGACAGTGGAATGTGTGAAGATATGTGAATAGGTTTTCTGAGGAGATTTAAACAAAGTCTAATGGTGTATGAAAAATAGAAGTACAAATATTAATAGTTAAAAAGATATCACAATATAAATAGTCTAGCCCCCCATAAAGATCCTTCATGGACTTAAAAATAGCATTCTTAAAAGATTTTAAGCTGTGGCTGTGCTTTATAGGACAGGCAGTTTCAAGCCCTGACAGTTGTTCAGATTGTTTTGCTTGGAGTTAATGATGGTAAATTGATTAACACCAAATTAAGTGAAAGAAAACTCAACAAGCAAATTGATTCCATTTTGTTGGGTTCTTCATCAGGCCGTCTTTTTTTAATTATTATTATGACAGAACTCAAAAATGATATTGTTCATAAAATGCTTGATAGTGGCCGATATAACTGAGTAGTTTTATGAATGTTATTAAAACGATATACTGTTGATGGACGAACCAAATAAATCTGACATGCTTTACCGTCAACAAATTTGAAGATGACATGGTCCATTAACTGGACATTTCTCTGAAAAGAACACCCATTGATGTTTATAGGAAGCACACACTGGACAGTATGTCTTGTTTTCTACTCATGAGCGTTAGCCTTGCAAAATTGCTTGGGTTAGAGCCCTGTTGCACCATTCTTCTCATATATGTGATATCAGGATTAAAGTGCAACTAACCCCCAAAATTATTTGCACTAGAGCTTTGCACTAGAAGCTAGAGAAGAATATACAGGCCATGAAAATATCTAGGTGTTTACAGTAGCCGGGCGAAACCGAGATCGACAAACTCCTCGATGGCTTACTCTTTCGGTCCGACCAAGTCAGCCCACTTCTTCCGTCTTTCTCTAGCTTCTGGACGAGTGCCATCGAGATAGAGGTATTGAATGAAGAAGAATAATCTCTCCTAAGCTTTTTGTAATGCTACTGCCTCCAACAACACATCTTCCTTGCATTTTGCAACGATTTTAAATCACACTATCGCATGTTCGCATATGTTCTTCTCAGAAACAAAACATTGTTACTCCTGCGATGACGTCAGGAGCCAACTACGAACTTTGAAAATTCATAGAAAATTAACGAAAATAGCTACAACGATAATTTTTTCGCAGTGGTGATCAGGAAAACAAGGAGATTTATATAAGCGAAAAACAATTTTGGGGGGTTAGTTGCACTTTAATATTGCAAACAACACAACAGAGAAACTACCGGATGCAAAATAGGGCACAGTGATGCAATCCCAAATGCAAGTTAATTTTGTAACCCAATTAAAATTAAGCCCTTGAGTAGCCACAAAGTTTCAAGAAAGGGGCCTCTTCGCAGTAAGTGTCAGTTTACCACAATATTGTGTTGTTTATTAATGATGTAAATCTCTTGCCATATTTTTAAAATAGTCTGGTCAAACCATACCTGGAGGCATTAGATCACATGATGGATGAGGAGGAGGAAGAGGAGTTAGAAGAAGCTGATAATGATGACTGAAGAATAACAAGAGGATCAAGAAGAAGAAGAGGAAGGGCAAGAAGAACAATACGATGATGATGAGGACCTCTACAGAAAGTTTATAGAGAACGAGTTTAGTGCCAGTGATGTAGAATAGTCAGTCTTTATTTTATAGATTTTTTTCAATTTTATCAGTATTTCTTCCATAGATGTATTAATAATTTATAATTAAGTAAGTAAAGGATGAGTCTGAAATTGTTTTTATTGCTCTGCATAATTTACCAAAGGCTGAAAAAATATGTCATTACCGTTTTTTTTTTTACTAAATGAACCATAAATCACTCTGTTGTCTGTGAATAGTTTTGTTGGATCGAGATTTAAGGAACAAAAGACGGTGACAGAACATTTCATCTTTGTTATAAGAACCCAGTCACAGTCGCGCATGACTAACTGTGACCACCTTCCTTAATTTTCTGGTTAAATTAGCTACCGTATTTACTCGAATAAGCGCCGCGGCGCTTATTTAATTCTTCGCGCCACAAGTGGGGCGCTTATTCGAGGGCGGCGCTTATTGAAAAATTTTACCAGACAAGTTTACTTTTTCTATATTTTTATTCAACGGTACACTATCCATCTGTTGATTTTCCTATGGACAGATACTATACTCCGCATAGAAAGAATTCTGGAAAGAGAGCTTACCGCCCGAGCAGAGAAATACAGTCTCTTTAAACTAAAGAACATCACATTTAAGAAAATAAATTGCCGATGCTGTTTTAAAATTGTTTTATAGTGTTGTTCCTGGTTATACGGAATTCCTCGAATAAGCGCCGCATCGGGGGTGCGGCGCTTATTCGAGGGCGGCGCTTATTAACTTTTTTGTCCCAGATGCGGCGCTTATTCGAGGGCGTCGCTTAATCGAGGGCGGCGCTTATTCGAGTAAATACGGTAATCGAAATGCATGAATTAGGTACGCTGAAAATATCAAGCACCATGTAACCTGTCAGTCAATCGACTACTACGCCTCTCACATTTCTTTTCATAACTTAGGATTTGCTAGGTGAGAATGGACGCCATAAGGAAGTTGTTGTCAAAAAATTGATGAAAAAATATTAGTTTGGTGGTCTGAGTTAAGGAAGAGCACCACTGTAAATGTAGTGATACGTATTATATTAGTATGTCCAAAAGGCAATTACCTGTCAAAAAGAGAACTTCCAAAACTAATTCTAACTTTGGTTATTTTGCCGTTGCAACAATACAAATCTCAAGATTATTTAAGAGGTAGAAAACATGTACCGTGTTTCTATCGAGTTAGAGAAACACGAGTGAAAGTTTGGGAGAACGAGAAATGCTGTGCTAATTCAAGCCAATTAATTCAAGGTCATGACCATAGTTAATAGAGGGGACTGGTTAGGAAGCCCGGAAAACATCAAAGGAACAAACAAAAATGCCAAGATTTATGTTCGAAGGTCCACGACCCTGCACAATCTTTTGTTTTGTGCTCATACACTGCATGAATTACGTAACCAACACGTTTCTATTGGCTAGTTCCTCAGTACGGAGTAAACAACTATTTTGTTTTGTGCAGGGTCAAGGCCAAAAAAGCAAACAAAAACATACAACAAAGAACTTTGTCGAGTTTCATAACCATTCCCCTCTATTAACTATGTCATAACTGAGTAAGGATTGCTTTTGTTCGCCCGTTTGTAAAAGATCTATAGGATTCCAGTTGATAGTGGTATTGGTAATTAACCTGTTCATGAAAGTTGTATAATATATTCCAGTCTAGCCATAAATTAAAAAAAAAAAATTGTAATCTTCATTGCACTAGTGCGAGGTTCGTGTTTGTAAAACATTGGTCGAGTTCTTTTTTTTTTATGACGAGATCCATAGACTTGTAAAAAAAGTACCCATATCAGTGTCCGTAACTTTCATTCCATGTTCAATGCCCTCCTTTTCCAGAGCGGTGTGCCTACAAACAAGGACTAACAATAGAGCTATAAATCAATGAACATAGTAGATCCTTCTAAGATTCTCCAGCTTAAACAAGTGATATGTTGTTGAGATATCACTAAACTCCTAATTTTCGACCCTTACTCTTACTTCTGCTTTCATTTCATCGTTTCTCCCGGTTAATAACAGGCAACCGTTTTAGCTAGTTCCAGTCGATCCCGGGTATGCAAATTGTTAGCAGTCGGTGCTCCATCTGATAACCTTTAACGAGTACGTTTAAGGGAATTAAGTCTTCTATTGGAGATTCGGTGATATTTCTTTCATCAAACACTAATTGTATATATTCCAGTCTAGCCATAAAAAAGATTGTAATCTTTTTCAACTAGTACGTCATTGAACTAGTGCGACGCCCGCGTTGGTAAAACATTGGTCGAGTTGTCATGGCGAGATTCATGACTTGTAAAAAAAGAAATACTCATATCAGTGTCCGACGTAATATATCAAACACGAAGGACCGTGTTTGACCACATTTCCAAACAACGAGAAGAGAGCTGAAAATAGCACGCACAGCAGAGTATTTTTGACGAACTTTGAGGTGTTTGGAAATGTGGTCAAACACTGTCGTGAGTGTTTGATATATCTTCTCAATCGAAACTAAATCTAAGGAGAAAACGGAGAAATAAAATCGTAAAAATCTACGCTACTGTTAAGATCAGATATCCAAACACTGTCACGGTCATGATTTCCCTTGCTTAAGGTGGTCTTCTGCCCTCAAATCATAAAAAGCCATTTTTTGGAACATGAAGATTCAACATGCCTGACCATTTGCAAAGCGTATTTTGAAACGATTTTGCTCTGATACTCCTTGATTTACATTAAAGTACTGGTAGCTATATTTCAACAAAGCAACACCATAGCAACAACAGTCACGGTTTACAGTGTAAAAGTACTCACAAATGGATTCAATTCAGTTAATTTTAAAGATACTTTACGGGAAAGCTTTAGAGTTAAGTACTTATGAGAATTGTGCATCATGGTCCTAAACATTGTTTCCCCTGCCATCTTGGACGCTCCTTATACTTGGTTAACATTTCTAGGAGTGTTGGGTATTCTGGTTCTAAATGGAACTAGTAAAACCTTTCGATATACCCCTCTTCCTACTTCTAGCGCTTTGTGGTGTTTTGAATAGGCCATAAAGCGCTTTGTGGTGTTTTGAATAGGCCACAAAGCGCTTTGTGGTGTTTCGAATAGGCCACAAAGCGCTTTGTGGTGTTTTGAATAGGCCACAAAGCGCTTTGTGGTGTAAAAAAACGGAGAAACCAAATTAGTTCGGAAAATAGCTGTGAGATATCTGCGAGTCAACGAGCCATCCAGTTTTCAAAGTTAAATCCCAAAATAAAACGCCACAAAGCGCTCTGTGGCGTTTTAAATAAGCCACAAAGCGCTTTGTGGTGTTTTGAATAAGCCACAAAGCGGTTTGTGGCGTTTTGAACAGGCCACAAAGCGCTATGTGGTGTTTCGAATACTACTGCTGTTTTATAAAGCAAAACGAACTAGGAACAGTTAGAAAGTACTCCGGCCATAAAATCTAATCAGCAAGAAAGTTCCTGTAATAAATGTTCGATGCAAAAATGCACGAGGAAGGCTTATTCAGTCGCGAACCGGCGTGCGAGTGACAAGATTGGGAATAGAGAAATATTGCGCAGATTGAGTGGTAGTTTTACAGCACCGAAACTAAAATTGGTTACGCTGCTTCTCAGAGATTTTGTTTTGCCCCTGTAATATCATTAAACGATCTGAATGATTTGAGGATAATCGAAGCGCGGAGTTTAAACGTGGCTGGCCTGGAACACGCAGTTCGCAAACCGGAAAGCAACCATTGCTTTGAAATTTTCCATCGAGCATTCATGATGAATTTGAAACTAAAAATATACTAAGCGATCAATTTGCGACAGAAATCTTGTAAGTTAAATGCAATTCTTGCAAAAAGCTGCTGTATATTTCCGTTGAGAGTCAAAACATAAATACAAAGTCAAATATTGCTCCCGTGCCCTACCCCTCGAAAACTCAGTTTTACTCGAAGACCGAACTGCAACGGAGATTAGTTACCAGTCTTATGCTGCGTGTTATCAGATAGAACACATGATATGATTGGCTCAGTATATCCCATTACGTCAGAGGACATGTTTGCCACATAGGACATAACTGCAATGGTACATACATTCGGTGTCCAACATCTTTGTGAAAAATTCGTGAAATTAAGACCCCCGGAGACTGGGGATGGTAAATTGGCCGGGAAAGCCTGGCGGGAAGTAGGTGGGGCAATAAAGATGGCTGCCTCGAAAGTACTCGAACCGAGGAAAACATTCCAGTGATTCATTTGCATCGTTGTTTACGCTTTTATGTGCCTCGAAGAAATCGTCAGTTATCAACAGTCATGAACAAAGCAGAGTTTGCTGTGTGCCGAATCAAAGAAAAGCTTCCCGGGAATCGAGGGTTTTTAACAAAGGGAAGCGGTTGTGTAGTTCACTGTGAGACGCTGACAACTTCGTGGGGTTGGAAATGCCATCATTTTATTGTAACTCCCAGTGTCGTGCTGTGTCGGGAAGATTTGTCCTCAGACAAGACGTTTGTTGTCGAATTCTTGAGCAAAGATAAAAGAGGACTCGAAACGTTCGAGGTCAAGCAAATGGCCGAAGATTGCAAAGATCTTGTAGGCCGCAGTTTCGACGGCGATTTTGTCCATGACCACAATCTCACCTTCCTGTCTGTTGAACCACTTGATAAGCGCGGCTTTCTAAAGAAAATGGTCAAGAAAGGTAGTCTGCAAACATTTCGTCCATTAGATTGCGTCGACTCTCGGAGTAAGTTTGAAGAGGAATCGTTAATGAACGAGGGCTTGTTCTGCCACGTTATTGATAATTTGTTTAGCGAGTCAACAAACTTGCCATTTTCGACTCAAACTTTTAAACTTGTTTATGAGTCGCAAACTAGACAGTTTAACCTGCAGGACTTTGGAGGAACAGCTATAAAGTTCAGCCAGGTTAAGCCTCCAATTGGGTCTGTGATTTTAACCAAGAAAGGCGAATTTGCAGGAGTTGTAAACTTTGTGGACGATTGTACCGTATCGCCTGTCTTCTTGCCGGAGGCTGAACCTTCCATGACAGGTTAGTGAACTGCGAGCCATGATTTTGAGGTATTACATGCTATGTGCCTGAACACGTTCTCCCAATACACATATATTTGAATATTTCAAAGGGTTTTTTTAATTTAAAATTTTGTATGGTTTCTTTTAATAGCTGTATCCAGTCGATGCTAAAATTTGTCTAATAAATTAACTCTATACAGTTTAATACACCTGTAAGCTTACCTTATTTGTTGGAAGATACAAAATAATGAGGTGTTCTGTAAATTAAACTTTGTGAATTAATTAACTATGCTAGGACGATTTTTTGACAAGGAGAAGGGGAAGGTTGGGCAGGCAACTATAGCCTGAAATGTCAGCTATCTCCCGCTGTCAGGAGGGACACGTTGGGGTTTATGGTATTGAGATTTTTTTCATGCGGTACTTCGGTAATTTAAATCTTAATGTGCAGTATCACGGTATCATCTAGCCTGGCGGTATGCGGTTTTTTATCCTTTTGGTTGACGGTATTCGGTAAAAGAATGTCCCTCAAGGTAATTTGCGGTACAGTTCATTCGCACTCTCCTGTCGAACTACCAAAATAACCAAAATGCAGGGACATATGGTGCATACATGGTTGAGATAAATAAATCTCCTAGATGGATGCAGCTTTAAGTAAGCGTGACCGATTATAAAGGGATCTAAATGCGTTATCAGTATTTCATCGATTTTTGAAATGGTACATGTATTTTGGTATTTGCCAATTTTTCTTGTGGTATTGGGTACCCCCCAATGTCCCCCTCTGTCAACCCAACCCCAATTTTTCATAAATTTTTATCTTGCATGAGGGGGCGTTAGGGTTTGCGGTGATGCGGTTTTGCATTATTTTTGGTGCGGTTTTGCGGTAATTTTCATTTTAACTCGCGGTATCGTGGTTTCAAAATACTAAGCGGTTTGCAGTTATTCCAACTGTCTGCGGTTATGACACTATTTAGAACGGTTGGCATCCGGTTGTTTTGCAAGCATGAGCCAAGTGTTTTGTTTTACAACGCATCAGGGTTTATTATATCAGCACTCGATCAAGTACATGACCCACATACTTGGCATATGATTAGTAGTAAATACAGTACAATAGTGTAGTACAATATACCGTTAGCATTGATGGTATGTTTAATATTAACAAACAAAATAGTTATCAGAATATATCACAAGTCTTGCTGACGTCAGGTTTCAAATGGTGGCCCTCCATGTATGTGCGGTTTCGGTATTCGGGAAAAAATCTGATGCGGTTTGCGGTTTTTTGGCATATTTCTGTGAACTTTTGCGGTTTTCGAACCCCCCTTACGCCCCCCTCTTGCACTTGAGTGTGTAATGTGTGCTATTTACACAGCAACACAGTGTGATTTGGCATGACATGGTTCTTGATTCCTAAACCATGAACAAGCTGATATTGAGAAACTGCAGTAAAAAAATCATTTTATTTTGCAATGCTGGAAACCAGCTGAAGCAGTCCAGGGATCTGAAGCAGTCCAGGGATGTGGGGCGAAATTTTCTTTCTGTTCATTCCACAATGCAGCACAGAATTATTCTTCATTCCATTTACTTCTTTTCACTGTGGAATGATGTAAATTGCACTAAGAAGTCCATTCATTTAAAGCAAAGGAAAAATTCCAAAAAGAACGCACACTGAAAACTAATCACGGCAAAGTAATTATGTCTACAACTACTAGAAATAAACAATGGAATGGTGGAAAGTACTCATTTTAATTATTTGACTTGATAAATAACAAATCATTTGGCTCAGAAAAGTCTTCATTATGTTTGTCTTTCCGGTAGCTTGAAATGTTAACTTAATGAATCAGGTCAGGAGAAGTGGAGAAAAATTAAGAGCATTTACAGCAGAGTAGTAGAACGCAATACTTCTAGGTGTCTCTCACCTGGGGGTCTAAAGCTGAGGGTAGGGGAGTACTGGCCTTTTAGGCTAGGCAGCAGGAAACTAGTGAGAGGGTCTTTCATAGCTACAGTTTTCCGAAGTTCAATCCAGTTAAAATTCTTTGTACCCTGTGATAGCAAATTCCTCTCCTGTGGACTTCTCCAAATATGAATTAAGGTATGCTTAGGCACATAGAAGTGCTTTTTAAACCGCGCAGCCGTAGGCTGGGCGGTTTCTTGCTCTGCCTTCGTTTTTTTTTTTTTTTGTCGGTAAGCAGACCCAAACTCCCACAGCCAATTGTCTTCACCGGATGATGTCATCATCAGCCAATTACAGGCCATTTCTCAGCTCTTCTCGTCATATCTCCCCCTCAGGAGGGTTTTGTCAAGTTAGCGAATTAACTGTTTACACAAAAAAATGGCGGCCTTCGGCGATGGGCGTCAGGACATTTGCAAGGATAAAGCATCTAATTTGGGACCAGCTGCTGGCTAGTAAGGCTGACATTATCCAGAGTTAAGCTGTATTTTCGTTTTGCGTGCAAAACAGAACATTTTGTAATCTGGAATGTTTGCATTGTTTCTGTTCACTTTCAAAGGGAATATTCAATGCGCTAAAAAGGTATTACTTCTGGCCATGGAATACGCTGACGGTGATAAATGTAAGATCGTGTATAGTTCGCCAGAAGCAATGGTGGAATTTTCTGGGGAAAAAAGTTAAAACTTAGCCTTAGCGCTCGTCAAAAACCCATATCATTGTAAAATTTATATTGAAAGGTCAAGGTATTTTTTCATTAGACGCAAACAAAATTCTCCGATTACAAGTCACGCTAAACTCGCGCTATGCAAAGAATGTAATCAGATACTCCTTTTCTCGTATATTTGATAAAGGGCAGGAGAGTCACGTTTCGCAGACAGTGTAAGTAACTGCGTTTTTTTAAAGCACGGTTTACAACCGCACTGCGGTTCTTGTTGGTATTCTTGTTGAGTTTAGGGATTTCACTGAGGGTTGCACACCATGCAAATTGACTGCTTGTGAGGACAATCTTGCCTGCCTGGTTTGACCATCTGGAGGAAAGTTTTTCATAAAAAGTATTTCAGTTAAATGAGTATGGCCTGTCTGTGAAGCAAGTTTCCTTGGCACTTAAAAGCTAAATCAACTCCATAGTTGACTTGGTAATTTTGCTCTGGATCCATGTTAAGTCATGTCAGAATCGCTGAAAACAATGACACAGATATCTCTGTAGCGTCTTCAATTATTGTGACCTCATGCTGAAAATGTAGTTTATTCATTGAGCGTTTTTGATTTCAGATAGTAGTCAAGAAGACAGGCGGTGGTCATGTGATGGAGTGAACATCAAAGCAGAAGCAATGGCAAATGATGAGAAATATTTAACTGAACATAATGAAGAAGAGAAAACACATCCTGAATCTGATGTTCTTTGTGATGAAAACAGTCATGCTGTGAAATGCTCAATAGATCACGAGTCTCATTACAATAACAATGCTAGTCTTTCCCCAGAAAGCTTTCTCCCACATGGGGAATTGACATATTCTGCAAAATCTGAACCATGTGTCATTGATGGAGGTAGTGGCATTGGTATATTCCAACAAGACCAAGGCTGTGCAGACAGTTTTATTTCTGGTGCTACATACGAAACTGATGAAGTACAAACTGAAAATGTTTTGGATTCTGTTAATGGCACCACAAATTTAAAGTCCATCTTTGAGAAACACCCAGAAGAAGATAATTCAACCTTTCCTGTTATTGAGGAGGAAGCCCCTGATAAAGTGGAAGGTGCTGAGAGAAGTATTATTCCAAGCTCAGAGACAGGGAAACCTTTTTTTGCTGCTAAAGCAACAAACATCAACAATTCAAATGAAGTTGAACAGACTGCTGGAAGTAACATCACAAGGGATGATAGCAGTTTAGTTACTGTCATTCAAGGTACTTAATTTGTTGTTCTAGAGGTTTTATGGCTACATAGCTTCTAGGGTATACATTTTTTGATAGCACACACTAAATGTTTCAATTTTTAAAGTGCCTATGAAATGAAAAATAATTGCTGCTTTCCTGAAAGGCTTTTCAAAATACGGAAGAATGGTGTTTTTCGTTTTGGAATATCATTTTTCGTTTCAGAGATATTGACGTTTTTGTATTATGCAAATTAGGAAAGTGATGACGTCATGAGGTTTGCAGCTAAAATAGGAAATACCAGAAATGTACATCACAAAAGAAACTAAATGACATGCATAGTGTTGTTGCCATGGAAACTCTATTGGCTCCAGTCTCTTTCTGTCAAAAACCAAATATCCTCATTTTCAAGTGGAAAAGAGGGTCCTGCTTGGAACAGACATGAAACCCATATTGTCTTAACTCTCACCATTAGATTGGCTGGAGTAGATGGTCCGTGGTTAAGATAAAAACTGGGAATTTCAGTTTTAATTAAGACAGACCAGTGTCAAAACAGTTGTCATGGTAACAGCACAACAGTTGTCATTTTTTCCTTTTGTGATATACATTACTGGTGCCAAGTTTGAAGAACACTGCTTCAACATTTCCAGAGATATTCTTTATTCAGTATTTTACTATTTTAGTTGCAAACCTCATGATGTCATCACTTCCTAATTTACATAATACAAAAATGTCAATATCTCTAAAATGAAAAAAGGTATTCCAAAAAGAATGTAGATATTTTTTAAAGGAAGAACAAATTGGGGGTTAGTGTCACTGTAATACATGTAATTAAAATCAGTCTTGTATGGCATTTTCCTCTTTATGGTTACTAGAGGACAGTGGGTTCCTCTAGATTTGTATTAGTTTGATCACCAAAGTAATTTTTTAGTTTCCATAAATGCAGAAAATAGGAAGAGTAATTCTTTCAAATATTGTTATTGCCATCTATATTTTATCTTTTTAGTGGGTGAAATGAAGCCTGTCAAGATGGAAGCCACTGAACAAGTAGACCCTTCAAATGACAAAATTGGAGTGCCGGATGGTTTGTTGTGTAGTACTGGAGAGGTTGTATCATCTGAAAATGAAGGTTCAAATGCCGCCAAAGAACACACAGACATTAGAGAAGCTGTGATAGAATGTTTACCAGCTAATGAAGACGGAGAAATGACACTGACCAGCAAAGATGACTCAGTGGGTGATGAAGAAACTTTGGCAACTGATGATTCCAATTTATGCATTACGGAGAATGAACCTGTTGCTTTGGCTGGCTCCATGCCAGAAGACAAAAGCAATGAAACAGATTCTATTCAAAAGCGAAATACACATGTGGGCACAGAAACCAATGTCAGGAATTTGCAAGGTGATGGTGCAACATTAGTAACACAGGACAACAAAGACTTGACTGATTCTTCAGCAGGGATATTTAATGCTTTATTAGAGAACTCTGAAGTCTCTATTTACGTTACACCTCCCAATGGGGATGATGTAAATCACGCTGAGGTTGGTGACAATTTAAAAGAAAGCCACAGCTTCCAAGAGGATGTATCAGAGGATTTGTATCAACAAAATTCTCCTGCAGAAGTTTCATTGACCACAGAAACTACTGATGAAATGGCAGGTGAAGAAATAAGAGATTCCCAATCAAATGTTGACAATGATATCAGTCTTTCAGGAACTGAATCTACACAAGTAAGTGGTGTTGATGTTTCTTTGAATTTGGAACAAGTAGATTCTGAAGAAAACACAGAAGTTATGTCTAAAGATCTTGATGAACACATTGAAGCAGAACCTGGACAGTATTCTCCAAGATGTGATGGAGATAAGGTGGTTATAACACAAGAATTTTCCAATCTAGCTGATGAAGCATTTGTTCCAACTGAAATTTGTGAAAATTCTGATCATAACCAGAATGAATTAGACACTGCTGAATCACCTGATCTCACTGGAGAAGAGGAGGCTGACAAGTGTCCCATTGAAGACAGCCTTTCTTCTAACGTTGCCACCTTGGAAAAGGAGGTTGATGGACAGGATGCGAGAACTATCCCGGAATCTGATGCTGATGAAACTGAGGGTGTTGAGAAGGAAGCTTGTCTCAATTCCATTGAAGATACTGCTTCTTCAAATGTTGTTGCCTTGGAAAAGAGAATAAATGGACAGGATATAAGAACTGTGTTAGAACCTGCCAGTGATGTCAAACAAGCTGATGCTGTTGATCAGGAAGTGTCTGGAGTTTCATCCCTGGATGATGCACTTGTTCTGCAAAGAGTTGATGCAGGTTAGAATGTTATGAACACAGTACTTATAGCAGACATTATAATAATTATAAAGCAGAAAGTACAAGGGACTATCGTGTCACCGGTCTTCAGCTATACAATACATCAGTAAACTTCATAAGCTGCACTTATGTTAACTTGTTATTGTCTGGCAACACTCAGTACTTGTGTTGTCTCTGTGTTTGAACCATTCTTTCAGGATTTTTCTAAGCTATATTTCAAATTAATACTTGTGCTATAATATTATTTTGCTACTGTCGTGTTGGGGAGTGAAGGGAGAGGGAGAATGTGGGAGAAAAGAGGGTGAAATTCGACATGAACCTAAGAAAAGGAAGAAGCAGAAGTTCTGACAAATTAATTACAAAATGGGAGAAAAAAAGTCAAATTCTGATTATTAGTTGTTTATTATCTATATTTTAATTGTGGCATGCAAGCATACAGATTCGGCCTGGGTGAGAGGATTCTCAGAAACTGGAACAATTTGCCCCTTCTTCAATCCCAACTGGCAAATTCATTGAACACTTTAATCTTGCTTTGAACTAAATGAATATCATTGCTAATGTAAAGGTGTGCAGGTTAGGAGATTTCCAAAAATCTTTAGCCTTGGCACTGTTGGTTCTTAGTGAATAGAAAAGAATTGCTCAGTAACATATTTAGTTGGGTTTTTTGGTTGGATACAAAGTGTGCAAAAACGCAACCAGATAATCACAGGTACACAAAAAATAGTTCCTTTGTTTAATTATGATCAAAAGCTCAAATCACTATAGTAAGAAATATAATTTTGGGTGTTCTTTAAATTTCCTGCCATGGAGATTTGCGCTTCTGTATTATTTATAATAATTAGTAATAGTAATTGGACCGAGTGGAGTAAAATTCAGGGACTAATTGAGCGAGTAATTTCAAAATCGGTCGAGCGCGGATTTGAAATTACGAGCACGATTACTCCCTGAATTGTATGACACAAGGTCCAATTACTAATTGAAGGGCTTCCTGCAAAAAGGGCGTATATCGCTTTTTTAGCGGATTTTCATTTTTTGCAGGATCAAGCTAATTTTTGGCAGACTGACTTGTGTTGACATGAAAAACATTGTTCCGTAATTGATTTTGTTGGTTTGCGCTTTGTTTTCGAGAAATAACGTATGCAAAAAACTCAGTCTTCTAAGCGCCATCTTTTGGAGATCTTTTAGCACCTATCTAGCAGACAGACTGTTGAGAGTGTGCGAAGTCAAAATCAAATCCCACAGAATCTTAGCTGCACTTTCTTTAGAGTCAAGGGAAAATAGCACACAAGCGGAAATCTGGGAACGGATTGTTTACATCGGTTATTGTGACGTGAAACACAACACGTGAATTGGTTGAGCGTCAAAAGGAAATAGTGCTGCCTTAGAGCTCTGTCAACTAATATTTTTAAGCCTTGTTTTAAAGTACCTTGCATGCCTGCCTGGTGGTTGAGAGGCATCATAAAGCCTTGATAAACCCATAAGTCAAGAGCACGTTTTAAAGAACCAAAATGTGCTCTGATGTTCGAGCGAGGATATACTCATGTTATCGTTGTTTGAAGTCAGGTCGATCCAGGTAGCAAAGTCCAAGAGCAGTTCTTGCCCAAGAAAAAATGCTTCTCGTGAGTTGTGGCTCATTTGCCAAGCGTTGCTGGTGTCAAAGTTTGGAAAGCGAGAACTGGTTTTAGACTTATAAAATGTCTTGCATCAATGGGAACGTGGTTGTGTACGCACAAGGTGAAAGGACCCTTCCCAGCATGCATAGTGATCGCGCTCAGTGGACGTTAAATTGGTTTGGTGGCGTGGTAAACAGCAACATACCGTAAGACGATTTTTGGAAGTTATTGACACAGGGATTCACACAGATAATGGACAACAAGTAGCAATCGATTATAACATAAATTTTATTTCAAATCGGCATGATTTGCAGTGTTTCGAACTTCTGGGATCAGGGGACAGAACCCTAACCTTGAAGGCTTCACGAAGTCAACATTTTGCTCTGCCGCAAGTCAAAAGAGCATCTCTGCGATCGCTTATTGTTGTAGACTGCGAGCGGTCTCTCTTTTGCTCTATAATTCGTAGAGAAAAACGGAAGGAAGAACGGAAATCAACATGAGCGTGCGAGCGTGATATGCGAAGCCGCGAGCCGTAAGTAGCGCAGGCGTCGGACACGGCTCGCGGCTTTTATGAAACAAAAGGTTTCTTTTGTTCTTTTGTTTTTCAAAGACTGAGTTTTTTGCATATGTTATTTCTCGAAAACGAAGCGCAAACCAACAAAATCAATTACGGAACAATGTTTTTTCATGTCAACACAAGTCAGTCTGCCAAAAATTAGCTTGATCCTGCAGAAAATGAAAATCCGCTAAAAAAGCGATATAAAAATATGCCCTTTTTTCAGGAAGCCCTTCAATTAATCATATCTATAACAAAATAAATTTGAAATTAAAAATGTCTTCTGAGAACTTTTTTTGAGTGAAAACGTCTGTAGCACTTTTCCTAAGTTTTGAAAAGTGTAGACAACTTTGCTAAGGAGACCATTAATTTAAAGCACGTGTAATTGACGTGAAAATCACATGGGTATCCAATTACAGGTGTCCGATTACAAAAAGTTCAAATCAGTCACCTGTAATTGGACACCCACGTGATCACGAGCCGATTACGTGACAAATAGGCGCACGGAGAACCAATCACGATCAAGAATTTTGTTATAGATATGATTGTAATCATAATTAGACAAGTGACTTGTTTTGATTATCTGGTTGTGTTTCTGTACACTTTTTATATGACTGTGCAGTGGCTACATATGTGTACCCTGTACTTGCTTCCTTTTTCACCTAACATATTCTTTTGTTGTAGAATCTCTTTTTGACATGAGTTAGTCACCAACAACCCTCTCATTACTTGAGATCTTTGTTCACATATTTGTTAACTGAATGACCTTTCAGTGTTTCTTGTTTCCTTTATACATGGTTGCATGGGTGCATTTACAGTGTACTCCATATACATGTATTTCTGTTTTCATTGAAATTTCTTTGTTGCAGATTCTCTTCTGACTGAGACAGTCATCAATAACCCTCCCATTCTGAGTGATCTTGGAAAATGCCTGGATACAGAATACCAACATGGACGAGTACCTTGCTGGAGAGACCTGGCTGAATTGTTGGATATTCCACTAGAGGCATATGAACACTGTGGTACCTTCTCAGCGACCAGTCCAACTGAGGACTTGTTTGCATTCTTAGCAGCAACAAAACCTCAACTTACTATTGAAGATATTCAGGAGGCCCTTCAAGAAATCGACAGACATGAAGTAGTGCAGTTACTGGACAGGAAAATTGCAGGTTGGTCTTTCATAGGGAATATCAATATTGGTTGTTGTTGTTATTGTTGATTGTGGAATGTGCTCCTGAAGAATCATTGGTTGAGAAGCTGGAGGTCCTTCAGGAAGAGTTTGATTGGGGTGTGGCAGCCCTGGGGTGCTGCAGGGAGGCACAGGGGTCTAATAATGAAGGTCTGTTGTAATTTTAGGCTAGTCACTTTACTGGGATCTACAGTCCCTTGTTCCCTTGCTTGGGGAGGGAGGGGGTGGTGGTTAAAGCAGGCTGGAGGGCCACACTCTCCTCACATGAATGGAAACTTTTTATTCATTTTGACTTGTCTACACTACTACATGTAATTACATGATTGTGTGTATTTCGATCATCCAGGTGGTATAATCAGCAAGGAAAGTGTTGTTGGCAGCCTTGTGGAAAGAGACGACACAGACATTCTTGGTCGGATGGCATTAAAACTTGATAGAAAAAGCAAAAATGACTGGAAACGTCTGGCACTTCAGTTGAGTGTACCACAGCGTGTATTGAGAAATTTTGGTTCTCATCAACGACATAATTCATCCTTGATGCTGTTAAAATACATTCCAATATTTGATCCTGAATTGACCTTAGAGCACTTAAAAGGTTGCTTGATCTCTATTGGCAAACAAGATGCTGTTGAAGTCTTAGAGAATGCTGGAATTTCAGGTATTACTTTTTTACTTGTACTGAAGGAGCAATTTCAATATTGTTTTAGGTGCTGTACATTGAATGATATCTGTACCATTATTCTAATTATTATACATTCAACTCTCTAACTCTTTTCTGATTGGCCGAAAGCCTACATTGAATTTTCGAAATCAGCGCTCGTGATGTCATAACTGCAGATTATACAATAATCATGTCAAGGTCACGGGTAATCATGTCAAGGTCACGGGTAATCATGTCAAGGTCATGGGTTATCATGTCATGTATGACCGCAGTGCATGATTTCCAAGTGCAATCATATCAACTTCGCACAATTCGTGTTGCTTGCCGTCAGTGAAGGAGCAGAAACATGACTTTTTTGCATTTGTTCAATGTATAATATAACAATTATTAGATTTGGTTTTTGTGATATCCATAGAGAATTGTAAGAATTATGTTATGCAATAGGAGGCCTGGCTCCTCAGCTCCACGCTTCGTTCACTCGTCATTCAGTGACGAGGTCTTGATTCGAGTGATTAAAATATCAGCTGAAACGTCTGAAATGGATTCATTCCTATTTAATCTCGGTAAGGGTTATCAGCCTCAGCCTTCGGCTTCGGCTGATAACCCTTACCTCAACCTTGATTATTCTGGATATCACAAAAACCTTATCCAATAATTGTTTATAATTTTTATATAGTACACTGTAGGTTTAATGACTTGCCCCAAGTGTAATGATGTGGTCTTTCGTACTGAGAATGATTCTTGACAATGGTTATGCTGACTTATGACATTGGTGAAAAAAAAAAACTACATGTAACTGCTAACTAACTTGTCTACACAGGCAACAGATATTGAAGTGTTTGATTATGCATTTGAATCTTGTCTTTAAAAATATCCTCAACAAATAACCAGTGTGACTACAGCATGCCACAAGCATACAGCTATTGTAGATACAGTTCTTGGTTGTTCAAAGCACAAAGCAGGACAAGCACATTTATGTTTATATTTTCTAGCTCTGACAGATCTCACTACCACAAACTTCACAATACTGAAGAACACTTTTACAGTAGAGACACTAAAGAGCTAATCACAGTTTAATTGTGGATTATAGGCCATTCCGAAATTTTGCAGGGAACTGGGGTGAGTTTCAAATTTCAATGACACCACCACATAAAAGATCGTGTTGAGAGTATTCATTTGACCAAGTTTGATGCTTTTAGGGTGAACAGAGACCAAGTTATGGACCTTGAAACATGGTTCAAAATCCATACAAATGTCTCTAATGTTGAGACAGCATCCCCCAAAACCTTATAAACTCTTAAAGTGCACATGAAACCGAATTTCACCTCCATTTTTATTAAATTAAACTTAAAATAGGATCCTTTAGAACTTTTTTAAGGGGGAAATAGTGTACCAAAAATGGCAGCGACATACCTTTTAAGATGCTGAAAGATGCCCCATTTTCAATGAAATTACAGTCAAGGACCTGGGCTCTAGTTAAGGTGGCCGAACACAGTTTTCAAGTGCCTGTACATAATCCACCATAACTTTTAAACTATTTATGCTTTGGCGCCCATTTTTTGCAAGAGTGAAGGTTAACCACAGAAATATTTATTCTCGCATTTTGACTAGGGTGTGTGTTGTTGCCATGGCAACGGGGCTGGTTGAAAACAAGGCTTAAATAATAGTTTTTGTTTATTTAAAAAAATCCAGTCATTAGATTATTTTCATATTTTGCACACTAAGAATTGACATTAAATCTCTTCTGTCAGCATGGTTCTAATAAAATTTTGACATAGGCGATTTTCGTAATTCGCCGTTAATCGTTTTCTGTATTATTAAAAATTCCCTATGTCAAAATTAAGATTTTTTTCGATAGATCATTCATGTGGTCTCTGATCTATTTTTCTGCCAAATTTCTCAAAATTCTAACGACTGGATCGTTAGAAATCGGCACGTTTCTGCTAAAGCAATCGGTCTCAATTTTTCAAGCAACTGCGCATGCGTTGCATTTAACTGGGTTCTTTTGGCAACAAACAAAAGCTGAAAATTGCTGGGTTCTTTACCTTTTCTAACATATCTTTGTAATAAGACTAAAGCCATCAATACACTTCGTTAAGTTATAGAGAAAAATAACACAGATAGTGCGGGTGTTGAGTAAATAAAATGACCGCTCTATTGACGGCATGTTTGTTCTTTGAAATCCTTGTGCACGTGCTGCAAAAGCACGCGCGAAAACTGTGTTCGGCCACCTTAAAGGATCGTGACGTAATTCGTGTGTATGCAGCCAAGCGAGAACGACTCCAATTCGCTACTTGCACATACCCATAATCCTTTGCGTTGTTGGGGGGTAACCATTAGAATAAATGTATGGTATCATGACAAAAATTAGTTCGGTGAGCTCGCAAAACCAGCTACTAATGCTTAAAAATGCACCAGAATTTACCAAAATCATGATAGGAGAAATTTGTACTAGTTTATAACTAAATGTAGAGAATTTTTTTTTTGTCCATACATCGTCTTGTAATTTTACAGACGATGTATGGAGAAAAAAAAAATCTCTACATTTAGTTATAAACTAGTACAAATTTCTCTATCATGATTTTGGTAAATTCTGGTGCATTTTTAAGCATTAGTAGCTGGTTTTGCGAGCTCACCGAACTAATTTTTGTCATGATACCATACATTTCTTCTACTGGTTACCCCCCAACAACGCAAGGGATTATGGGTCATGTGCAAGTAGCGAATGCAAGTTATTTACACTTTAAACCTTGGACGAAACCATGGCTTTAAGTGGCAAAGACTTTACCTCAAGTTCCTCTGAAGACAATCTAGTCTCTTCTGACAAACACACAAATGACGTCACCATGGATTTTGGGCTGCACGAAAAATGTCTAAAATTTTGCGCTGCTGACTGAATTTTTCAAGGGCTAAAAAGAGTTCATGATCTTCACGCAGACAAGGAAAACGAATGGACATGAAATGATACGGACAAAAACTACATTACTACGCCAAAAATGTGTAAGTTAAATTTGTTTGATGTGCACTTTAACTTTTCTTTTTTATTTCTGTGATACACTCTTAAAAATCAGCAAACATGCGTGATTTTCATCTCAGCTTCTTTCAAATGGTAGTTGAATGACGGGATTTTTCAGTTGTCACAAAATTGATAAAAAATTTAGTTTATGTGGTTTTGGGGGACGCTGTCTCAACATTAGAGACATTTGTATGGATTTTGAACCATGTTTCAAGGTCCATAACTTGGTTTCGGTTTACCCTAAAAGCATCAAACTTGGTCAAATGACTTCTCTCAATGTGATCTTTCATGTGGCGGTGTTAGTTTATCGATTAGTTAAAATTTGACACTCGCCCAGGTTCCCTGCGCAATTTCGGAATGGCCTATTGTTAATCAGCTTTTAAACAAGCCTATGACTAAAACTGCAAAGTCTGATGGCAGTTTGATTATATTGAATGATATTATATGTAATTCTATTACTTTGTTTCAGGGGATGAACCTGTCAAAGATATTCTTGATGACTCAGACTTGCTTGATCAAATGACGGACCTTCTGAATGAAGATCCTCCAGCCCCTCACTGGCGACATCTTGCGAAGGAGCTTAAAATTCCTCAAGAAAAATGCAAGATCTTTGAACCTACAGAAGACAGTCACAGCCCGACTAAACTGCTGTTTAAAAGTATTGAAAATTGGGAGCCTGACTTGACATTTGAAGAACTTGTTTTGGCACTCGTGGCTATGAAAAGACATGATGTCTTAAGTGTGCTCCAGAAATATTTTTCAAGTAAGTTGAAATTTTTTGCGTCCATCAGTCTTAGTACTGTAATAATATATAAATTTAGCCAAGCCTATAAGTGAAGCTCCTGATTTCAAAAAACTAACCTGGCTTTAGCCTACAATCTAAAACCAGTACCTGATCAGCAGTCCACACACAAAAAACATGTGACTTCCCTGTTTTCAAACCCTGAGCCTGTGATATGGTCATGTGATACTGGTCAGTGGATACCTTGTTTTGACAGGTCTCACATGACCATAACATGGATGTCCAAGATCAACTAGATGTGCGCTGTAAACCAAGGCTGCATGCCTCGGTCGACCTATGAACAGGCTGTCATGTTGCATGACATCGTCGTAGCGCACACATGCCCACATGGCCGCTTGGCAGTCCTTCAGGCCACCGGAGCTCTGCTATAAATTTATGTACTTCTCAGAAGTATTTACATGTATCTTCTCTGGCACTTGTAGCTAGGAAATTCAAACCATTTTTTGGTTAGTTTGCTAAAGAAAATGTAGAAGGTAACATTGCTCTTACTCACTTCTCTTCTATCCGATATGGTTCTCGAGGTATAATTTATTAATTCGACATGTCCTTTTTTAACCTTTAACATTAGGTGATGATGTTGACCAGATTTTGGAAGAAAATAATCTTCTTGCGCCAATGGAGGATCACCCAGATGAAAATGAAAGTTAAAGTACAAGTAGTGAAATATTTTCATTAGATGTTAAAATTCTGTTATTGTTACAGAATGTAATTCATGCCTACAGTGCTAGTCTATTTTAAATAGGATTGGAAATGTATGGAGTGCATTTCATTAGTCACTTTCCTTGCAAATTGTGTTGTAGTTTTCTCATTTAAGATAATATTTTTGTTACCTTCTATGCCCTACTTGAACTCCTCAGGAGTGCTAATCTCTAGTCTCATTTTCTAGAGTAATAATGTAATTATTACAAATAACTTTTGGCTTTTGGTGTAGCGAGTGAGAGAAATTTGTACTGGGGACCATATGCTTTTATAAGAACAAGACTATTTTTTCTTGCTCTTGTTCTTGAGTTGCTTCTGTCCTCGATAGTTTGTAAAGATCGTGCAGCTTGTGCTCATGCCTTTATTTAAGTCATTTAAATCAAGAAATTAATTGTATAGGTGGAAACATTTATCCCTTTTTAGTATTCACTATTGTAGGGTGTCATTTGAATTTGACTCAATGTGGGTTCTTGTTATAATACAGCACAAATACATACATGTACAAACCATAATTATATCTCACATAAATGATGCCGTGATACAGTACCATGCACTTCAAACATACCTGTAGAATGTAGCTAGTATACATAAGGAGACTTGCACAATTTAATGTATTTCTAGTCTCAGATTAAATCACTGTTGTGTACATTTGTAATCATGTGGAATGAGGTGTACATTGAAGAGCTAAGTTATGTGATAATGCATGTTTTCAGTGTGCCTCATGTAAGTATTGAAATCTAGTTATTTAATTTGCTCAAAGATATTAAGCTAATGGTACATGTAAATAATTTGTTGGTAGATGTAAACATAAGCTGGCTTGTAATTTATTGGTTGCAGTTAATTCCTAATTAAGCAGGCTCTCTGCTGCCGGATCCAATAATGATTTCACAACTGTTTGTCTTCCTAGGCTCTATTATTGTTGTAACATCATCATCATCATCATCATCATCGTTCTAACAATTGACATTCTTGTACCTGACTAGTCACAATCAAAGGATTGCTGCAAAAAATGGATTAATATTCATTATCAAATAAGTTTAAAATAAGTTACTTGTAGCTCAAACTTGAGACATGTTTATTCAGCCTGCTCATCAGTGCTTTTACTTTTTTCAATCTTTCCCTAAATTTGCTAGTCACTAAAATAATTTTAGTTTACTGTGTCAAGTTCGAACAGGAAAGCCCTTCTACTCTTGAGTTCTACATTTTACTTCCTTTGAAGATGGTTCAATTCCACTTCGTCTTTATTTTTGTACATTGAAACTTATAGACCGACATTGCTTGAATTATGCTCAACAGTATTCATTTCAATCAATTTGAAAGGGAACGAAAACTTAGTAAATATACATATATATGTAGTTACTGTTTAGTCCCCAAGGTGGGGTACTCTGTCACAACAACAGTGTACATGATAAAAGTCAGGCCAAAAATTATACCAATATGATAATCACCCACCCCTTCCAAAAGGATTAGATCCGCCTGATCCAAGTTAATTTTGTTGATGTGCGTTAAGTGTACATGGCAAGTGTGTTGAGGTACATGTCTTGCCAGTTGTTTAAGAACAGTAGCGGAGGTAAAACTTTTGGGCTTGGTTGGCAAGGAAGTGAAACACTTAGCTATTTATGAACGGTTTGAATGTTTACCTTTATTAACTTCAAGTTGATAAATTGCTCCGTGATTATGTAGAAGACCCATGTTGTCAAGGTACTGGTCGCAAAGACTGTCAACCTTCTTACATTTGCAGTTGGATGGAGTATACTCTCACTTGTAATAGTGGTATCTACTATTACAGTTTGTGGGTACAGTGAGCATTTTAGGACTTGTAGTTTTGGATTAGAGCTGATCACCTCCAGTTGACTGTCTAAGGCTACATTACTGATATTACTTTGAAGACGCTGTCAAAGAATAGAAAGGAAAATTGAAGAAGTATCAATGGTATTGTGTTGTGGAAAGTCAGGGGATGCATGAAATTAATGTGATAATAACGACAATTGTTCAGATGCCTAAGTTTCTGAGAGACCTTTCTTTGTAGATCAGGATGGATGTCCATTTAAAGTAATACTCAACGTTTCCAGAGATTTTGCAGATCTCGTCCCGTACAACTGTCTGCAGTAGTTGTAACAAAGTCGTTTAAAGATGAGTATTTTTCTACGTTTCGTAGTAACGTACGTGTATTTTCAATGGGTATTTCATGCGTGTAATTGTTGTAGTAAGTTTATTTAATCTCTGCTTAATTAAAATCCATGTACAGAATTATTATCAAATATTTTGTATAGCAAGTTAGATCAATCTCATTGTATAAAGCTTCAGGTAATAATTTTTGATCATTAATATTGCAACTGTTACAGAACACAGAATCAGAGCGATTGGTACAAACTGGAGAGTGGTTAATGGGTGGGGCCGGAAAAGTTAAACGAGGAAAGAAGATTAATTTACAGTTGGTTAAACCATATCCTGGACTGGAATGACCAGCTGATGTGGACATGTTGAAAGATTAAAGTCCTAAAGAAGGAGGGGCAGAGCCTTGCAGTGATAACATTTGAACCATGATCAGTTGAAATTTGTTTTGTGTTTTTATGGCGGTGATTGCTCAATGAAGAGCGCCCATTGAATAAGCGTCAAATAATGTCCAGAAAGTTTCCAAGTGTTCGCGTGTCCTGTAATAGAGCTAATTTGTTTCGTGTTACATTGCTTTTTATTGCTATGTTTAACTCTTTACGCGTGGTATGACCTATGAGAATTTCTGGACCAGAGCTGTTTTCAATTATGTGTCGAAAGTAATCAGGCAATTACCTTGCTTTTAGTTTCGGTTTTAATGCGGTTTGAGATTGGCTGAGTAGTCCAATTGGTAATGAATTGGTTTGGTTTTCCCGGTTTAACGACACAATATTGAAAACCGCTCTAACAAGTCAGTAATTTTGATCAATGTCATTTGTATTGTTTACATGTAGTGAGACAGCAAGCAGATAAAGCGAAAATTGACAAGAGTTCAACGCCGAAATTTTAATCTGTGTTGCACGAGACAACCTTTGACGCAACTTTGTTGCGACAATGGTCTGCAACGATATGTTACACGAGGCGATTTTTAACGCAGCATTCTAAATTTAGGCAACAATGTTGCAGGTTTATTAAACGCTTTCGAAAACCTGCGACATGTTGCTGCAACGAGATGTTGCGTTAAAAGTCGCTCTGTGCGCCATGTTACACGACATCGATTTTTAACGCAACATTGGCTCGTGTAACATCATTACCTTACACTCAACTGGTTTGACAGCAGGCTGATTGCTGAGCCAAGTCAGTGAGGGAAACTGTCGATCAACCCTTGTCAGCTGTCGTTCTTAGGTCAGTAGGTACTAGAGTAAAAGCAGTTCGTGCATTGTCGACTTTGACATGACACAGATAAGATAGTATCAGAACGTCACTTATATATCTCATTAACTGCACGCTGAGTATTGATAAGTTTTTTGATGCCACTTTGTCATGTTGCCTCTATATTTTGTTTGCTTCAGAGCAATTTGTCCAAAAAATGGATTATGGGTAAATGCTAATTTAAAATTTGGGATTGTAGCGATTCTTGAAGGAAATAAACTGAGTTATGAAGAATACGCGTCTGTATTAAATGTATGTGTTATAATATTTTGTAGCCGATATAACGCGCGCTCTGATTGGCCAATTGTAGGGAATTATTCTCCCGGAATGCACACGGGCCAATTACGTTGTAATTTTTTAAAACAGAGATCTATTTTCTGAAAATTGTACCGGCTGAAAACGATGAGTGACGAAGAAAACTGAGAGTGAACTCTATTACCCTGACAAGCTACAATTTTGAACGAGTTGGTGCCAAACAACATTTGAAGGTTACCGTACACCTTTACAAGTGTCTCATGTCCAAGCGATGTAGCTCGTGTGGTTTAAACCTACACCCCTATATCAAATTCAAGCTTATAGAGCTGGCTATCAAACTATACCAAGAAGTTTAAAATAAGATGAATTGTCGAAATTTTTACGACCCCTAAATGCGAGCGTCCGAATCGCTATTTGAAAGCTGCAAGTCAAAGCGATTCAATTTCAGAGAAAAGTTGCAGAACATTTTCGAAATAGGATTAAAAACTATGGAGTGATCATAGAAAAATCGCTCTCGGAGAAAAAAGATTTCGAATTACAAAATTCGCAGACACGGTTTTGTTGTTAATATGTCAAACTAGCCACTGTCCAAATTTGAGGGCAAACGATGAAATTCTAATTCCGTCCCTTGGCTTGTAGCTTTCAACAATTCATTTTATTTTAAATGCTTGGTATAGTGTGATAGCCAGCTCTACAAGCTTGAATTTGATATAGGGGTGTAGCTATCTACAGTTTAAACCGGACTCGCTTCATCATTTGCACGCGTAACACCTTTAAAGGTGCTCTGAAGGTATACGTTAGGAGTGCAGTATTGAAAATTTCTCATTCATTGTACATTAAGCGCGTGCGTGTATTTGAAAACAGAACACTCACAACAGTCTCTAACCCGTAATTATACAGTGGAAACCTCGATTTAACGAACTTCTACATAACGAAGTCCTCGTTGTAACGAACGATATTCCTGGCCTCAGTATTAGAAAAATATATGGAAAAGAACCTCGATACAACGAAACCTCGTCAGTAACGAACATATTTTGCCATTCCTTTGGCACTTCATTATATCGAGGTTTCACTGTAATAAAGGGAGTAAGTTTCTAAAGAAACTGGTGCTGCGTCGGTGGGTAGTATTACAAGATAATTTGGTTTTATCAACTGAGTCGCTAATGTGAAGAGATTCGAAAGCTGACGTTTCGAGCGTTAGCCCTTCGTCGGAGCGAATCCACCCTCGTTCCCAGGGTCTCTCATCTTACCGCCACTCTCCTCGCTCGCTCCAAGGGGCGGTAAGATGAGAGACCCTGGGAACGAGGTTGCAGCGAATCGAGGAATTGTGGGTTGGGGAGGCGCGGTGGCCTCATGGTTAGTGCGCTCGACTCCGGAGCGAGCGCTCCGGGTTCGAGCCCTGGCCTGGGACATTGCGTTGTGTTCTTAGGCAAGACACTTTACTCTCATCCAGGTGTATAAATGGGAACCGGCAAATTTAATGCTGGGGGTAACCCTGCGATGGACTGGCATCCCATCCAGGGGGGAGTGCAAATACTCCTAGTCGCTTCATGCCACGGAAACCGGGATAAGCTCCGGCCTGATGGGCCACTTGGCTCGTATGCAGACTTTTTTCTTTTCCTTTTCTATAGAATGTCAAAAGGTGATAATTTACAAATGGTGTCAAAGCTCACCTCACATGGAGTGGAAAAAAAATCATTCTGGAGAAGGCAGTGGGTGAGTCTTCACCAGAAAATAATAATGGGGTAAGTGTTCACCATGAAAAAAAAAAAAAAACTCAAGAGCAGCGGTATGAGAGTTCACTATGAAAGAAAAGAAACTATGGGGTGAGTGTTCACCATGAATAAAAAAACCAAGAGTAGTGGGATGAGAGTTCATTAAAAAACAAAAACAAAACAAAACTATGGGGTGAGAGTTCACCGTGAAAAAGAGCAATGGGGTGAGAGTTCACCTTAAAGAAAAAAGAAAAAGAAACGGGGTGAGAGTTCACCATGAAACGAGTAATGAGGTGAGACTTCACCATTTTAAAGAGCAATTGGGTGTGAGTTCACCTTAAAAAAAAAGAGAAGGAAAAAGAAATGGGGTGAGAGTTCACCATCAGAAGAGTAATGGGGTGAGAGTTCACCATTTTAAAGAGCATTGGGGTGAGAGTTCACCTTGAGGAAAAGAGCAATTGGGGTTTGAGCTCACCATGGAAAGAGATGCGAGTTCACTATATAAAGGCATTGGGGTGAGAGTTCACCATGAGGAAAAGGGCAATGGGGCGAGAGTTCACCATGAGAAGAGATGAGTTCACTATATAAAAGCAGTGCGTTGTGAGTTAACCGTGGTAACAAAAAAAAGCAATGGGGAGAGAGTTCACCATGGAATGGCGCGGTTGCTCTATTCGGGGGCTGTAAAGTAGCATGTGAGCTGGAATATTGTACATCAAGTCAGATCCCCTTTTTTCTTATTATTCTAGACTCTAAAGAAGAACTTTGCTGACCTCCAAAAGTCACTTGATGAATTGACAAGGCTTTCAGTGGCTACTGTAGTAAGGAGAATGTTGGATTATGCTGCACGGCCGTGAAGTTTACCGTTTGGTGTACCAGACAGCTCAAGGGAAAGTGGACCTCCCTAAAGAACACTTCCGGGCCCTAGTTCTGCGCCTTCTAGGAGATAAAGATCATACTTAAGTGTATGAAGCTGTCGCAAGGTGGAAAAGGCGATGAGCACAGGGGAGTCGTGGCCTGGCTCGTCTCACCGTGGGCGTAGTAGTGATGTTCCGTATAAGGGGCGTGGCATAAGAAGTAGTGCTCCAGTCCAATGCTATTTTTGTGGAAAGTACGGCCACATTATGGCGAGGTGTTACGCGAGGAGGGATATGCAGCAAAGGCCCCCGGCGACCCGTGGTCGCACTAAGGACAATAAGTAATAACCAGTCTGGAATTAAATAGAAGCAAGGCGTGTTTTGTTGCAGGAATACGTATTTATCCTCTCCCTTGATTGTAGCAAGTACAATAAAATAGATCTTGGAGTTGGTCGTTGCTTGATTTAACGCGATGTGAGGCGTTGTGTTGGGTTACTAGGGACCTTAAGATACCAGGACGGGACGAGCTACGACGGCTACCGGAAGTAAATATACTCTACCGGGCATGCGCACGAGAACTCTCGAATCATCTCTCTGCCGACTCTCTGCCGTCCTCGTCTCGTCGAGGACGTCATTTCGCCTGTTTTGCCGTCGTGTCGAAAACGTGAGTATTTTGCTCTTGTTTTGCCTCGACAAATGTTCCAATCGACCTTATTTTCAGTTATCTTGATAAGAATGTTTTTAAGGTTCACATTTTTCACGATTGTAGTGTATAATACTACGCTGAGATAGGGAAAATGTGAATAAAAATATTCCTCGTCTGCTCGTTTAATTTGTGTTTCAGTCACTGTTCAGTCGCTGTCACGAGTGTGCAAGCTCAAAACGAAATACAAATTCTATGCAATTGAGAATACATCAGTGTAAGTACAGTCGATAAAATGTTGTAAGAATGAATGCCATGAAAGCTTCTATCGGGCAATTAAAATACCGTCACATTTTCAAACTGATGTTTAGTTGTTTTAACTTGATGCAATGTTTGTTTTATGTTTATAGTCTAATGTTGCAATTACAGATGGAAATTTGTGTTCACCACAATCAGGATTTTCCGGCGACAGAATTCTTTAACGCTCTTGTCCCTGGCAAAAAGCCGTCTAAGGGCCTCTTCATATGAGCCCGGTCAACCGGGCTGGCTCGGTTTCCGAGATCTCGCCTCGCCACTCTTTCCTTCGTTAAAATTTCGATGTGTTCATATGAGAGGCCGGGCTGGCCCGGTTACCGAGATCTCGGTTTTGCGACCGAGATCTCGGTAACCGGGATGAAAATTTTCCCATATGAACACTCCAGCCCGGGTGACCGGGACGGAACTTTTTTGACAAAATAGCTTCGCTTTCGCATCCTAGCGGCCAAAACGGCATACTTTTTGCAGTCTATGTATTTCCACTTCAAAAGTATGCATATTAGCTTTATTAGTAAAGTTACAAGAGTCCACAAAGCTACGACAATCGTGAATGATACAAGTTTATGTTTCACTATTTTGGTTTTGTTTCTTGAATTTCATCCCGGTCGACCGGGCTGAAATTTCCCATATGAACAGACAACAAATTCGTCCCGGTAACCGAGCCAGCCCGGTTGACCGGGCTCATATGAAGAGGCCCTAAAGCAGGGCGGTCAGGTTGTTCGTTTAATTTCTTCATACGGAAATTCTGGCTACTCTATTAGAATATTTACAGATGTTTGCTTCGCTTATAAAGTAAAAGAAATTAAACATCGCTGATCCCTATCGTTTAAGCTTAATAGGATAAGATTTATACCATCTCTGTCATAGTCTAAAGGATGTCATTGCTTATGTGAATGGCTTTTACGAAGTTCGAATTATTGACGTCGCCGTCCTTTCCGAAAAGACACATCTTAAGCATTTTGTTTTTGGCGACACAACGGGACCCGCGAAAGTTTCCCGCGTCCACTGCCGTTCCCGTCCTAGCCTTCCCGTCCTCGTATCTTAAGGTCCCTACTAAGCATAGCAGAGGAGTAAAATGAATAAATGCTTCTATACCTACCTAAATCCAATACTCTTCATTCTCTCCCTTTTGTATTTTTCCCATGGGTGAATATTCTTTTTCTCTAAATTTTCCCGTATTTTACTTTTTCTGTACTCTGGTCACAGAGAGTTGAGAGTTTTTGAAAACGGGGTATCTCAAAATCCTCCCGGTCATACTGGGTCAAAGCTGTCCTCTCTCTGCTGACTTGTGCGGGGGTTTTGTACATGCAAATAAATTCCTTTTACCTCCTTTTTCTTTTTTCCCCTTTAGACGATATTCTGGTCATGGGAAAAAGATGATAACTTTGACAACTTTATCGATAATGCTGATGTTTGCGCAAATGCGATACAGTGGGTAGACATAGGGGGAAACCCCGCATCGGTCAGCAGTGAGTGGACAGGAAATGACCGGCTGGGGCAGAAAGCTCGTCTAGTTGAAAAGGAAGAGGTCATTGGGCACGTAGATGAGCTACTGTTCCGAGATCCTAACCATTTTGTGGCAGGGGAGCTCCACAAACATGCAGCTAATTGGGCAGAAATCGCAAAACTAGCTCCTCCTTTACACCAGGAAGAGGTGTTGTCGTGGATTGGGAATAAGGTGTCAATATTTCCATATTTCAGACATTTTAAAGGAACCTTTAAGGGGGAGTATTACGATTCCGATCAGCCACCCCAAAGGTTGTTCAAGAATAACGTATCGTGCAAACAGTTTGGAGAATTTATCAGAACAACGCTATTAAGTCGCCTGAAATCCGGTGCAATTTCTCTAGTGGGTAAGTTTGGTCAAGTGAGTCCACCTCATATCGTTTTACCGTTAACAGTTGAGCCTACGAAGCCGAAACTGTGTCATGATGCGCGGTACTTAAACCTGTGGATGCGGGAGAAGCCTTTTTCGTTGGATAGAGTGACCGAGTGGTACGTCTTCAAGGGTACTTCACTTGGGACAGATTAAGGTCCCTGAAATCCTACGTTTCCCCAATGACGATGGTTTCCTCTTCAATCACATTTGGGGAAAGACGCTAAGAGATGGGGTCGGGAATGTGTTTGGAGTGAGGAGAAATGCGCAAGTGGAAATCTGTCCTATTCAAGGCATCGAGCGCTATATGGAGGTGACGCGTGGAATAAGGGTGGATTTAACATGCGGTTACCTATTTCGCCCAACCACACCTGATCTGGGCATAAAAGACGCTCCTTTTTCTTCCTCTGCAGCTGAATCACGTCTAAAGGGTTACCTCAAGGAGATGAATGCGGATAACGGCGAGACACTGGTGCTGACTGGCGATTAATTTGTTGGGCGCGATGATGGCCCGCTTGAACAACAGAAGCAGGACAGAAATAGGATAGCCACGTTTTAAGTAAAAATCAGAGTCATCACAACAAAGACGACGAAGTCTAAGAAACTGAGAATAAGGAATGGTATTGACATGTGATGGATGTGAAGATGAATACAACAAATGTCTATGAGAATCTGTGGGTTTGTAGCGCACACTTGTGCATAAACCGTTCCCTTCGATAGACACTTTGATATCCAGAAATGCTGAAGAAGTATCGTAAATTTCCCAGGTATATTTAAGTGCCGGATGAAACGAATTGACAGCAGTTATAAATTGAGTTCCTCTCTGGTAGAAGACGTAGCACCGATACAATCGTCAATGTAGCGACGGTAGAGTTCAGGTTTGGGGCCGTTGTTTGGTGTTCAATGTAGCCTACGAAAAAATTGGCGTAGCGGGTCCCATTTTGGTACCCATGGCCACACCATTGATTTGTTTATAGTAATTGTTCGCGAATGAAAAACAGTTTACTGTTAACACTAGTTTAGCTAGGCGGAGTACTGTTTCCGAGCTTGGTTCCTGAACAGTGCGTAAATAAAAAATGTTTGAGGGTTGAGAGACCTTCGGCATTAGGGATGAACGGTGTAAAGAGATGTAATGTCCATATTGAAAATAAGATTATCTTCGCCCAGGAAATGGGAATCGCGAAAAAAAAGTCCGATACTTCTTTAGCATTTGATGGATATTAAAGTTTCTATCACTTTTCAGCGTCAAACAGAGTGAGATCTGGGTACGAGATTAAAATGCAAGCTAATTCATTTCCTCGATTGTGATTGGTTTGAAAAACTCCTATTTTCCACTAATTCACTTGCCAAGTTGTTATCGGACAGTTTGTTATCGGACAGTTCAAGAAGCCAATCACATTCAAAGTTTGAAGTTAAATCAACCAATCACATATTGAATGGTTACGATTTTTATTTTTGATGGCGTGACAGTGTAAACCACCAATTGCCCCAAGACCAGTACAGAAGGACGCACCCTTTTGTGTTCATTTTTCTTTAAATGTTTGATAAACCACCGACGAACTGCCGCCACACCGTGAACTATCCGACTGTCCGTCCAGTGTCCGCCGGCTGTCGGCCTACGCGTGGTGGGATCGTCGGAGGGATCGGATTCCCAAAATCTTGCAAGCTTTACACCAATAAATCACTCTACTCTAGGGAAGCTCCACAAGTGTGGCCCTCTTATGGTTAATTCCCAAAAAACAGCTGCAGAGGAGACTAGGTTAACTCAAACACTTCGTAGAGGCTTCGCGCCTTCGCGCCATGTTTGGAGTGGTTCGCAGGTAAGAAATACCGAGGAGTCCTGGGCTCTGAAAAAGAAAATGGCCGTGACAACTGCCGTTGCCCTTCTGTATGTTTTATTTTTGCTTCTTTAATTTGGAGAAATGGAAGGAGCTCACCAAAGGAAAGGAGACCATTTGGTAAGAAAACTTGAACTTGAAAAACAACGGGAGGAAATTCTTCTTGAAAGGGCGAGACTGCTTTCATTGAAAAACGAGTATGGCGGGAGACAATCCAAACTCTCTTCAGAAACTTCAAGAAACAGTTCAAGATCCACATCGAGATTGCCAGCAGCAATCGAAAGGACGAAAAACAGAATTCCAGAATTTGAAAGGAAAGTTAAAACGCTGAGACAAGCAAACCAAGCACGAACGGATTTACTGAGAAAACCTTATGATGGAGAAATGGGTATCGGGTCCTACGAACCTTGGCAGCTAGAAGATTTCTACTTTGTTCGCGAGTTTGTGTGGACGTGGATTGACGAGGTTTTGGATTTTATAGTTCGAGAACGACCCAGAAATGCATCTGAGCACGAATTAACGACTATCGCTGAACGGTTTTTTGAAGAACTTGAAGATGAAAGGAGACATGATGAAGTTCATCAGTTGAGTTTTGACATTGAGCAGAGTATTCTTGCGGAAGTTATTCATCAAGCTGCCAAGGAAACAGCTGTAGAAATTATGGCGTTTGAAGCTCAAACCAGAAATATGCTTGACGGTATCATATTACATTCATTGGATCAACAATCCCAAGCAGATGACCACAGTACTTTGATTAACAATGCTTTTTCACAAATGAAAAAGGAAGCTCAGAGGAAAAGGGATGTATGGTCTCACAGCCAAATGTTCCACTTAGAAGATAGTGTACAAGGAACTGACATAGCAGTAAATGAAGAAGAAGACAGCTTTGATGGAACTGTTCTGCACTTTCACGACATCACACCTTTCAGTGACATGCCTGATGAAAGTCTACTTTCAGAGCAAGTAGAGTTTCAAAATGAAGAATCAGAATTTTGGATGGGTAATGCTGTTGATCTCTCAACTCTTCCATTACCAAGACGATACAAAGGCATTTCATGTAGTGCTGTATCACCCAATGACAGCCTCATTGCCCTTGGTACTGTTCAGGGAGATATTCTCATATGGGATTTGGCAACCTACCCACCACGCATATTGAGAACAAGCCGTGGGAAAAATTCTGCTGTCTTGCAGCTACACTGGAGTTTTGACTCTTCGTTAGTGGTCAGTCTCAATGAATATGGTGTTGTTACAGTATGGTCTCTAGGCGACACTGTATCTGTACCTTATGATGTGAAAGCATTTGAACCCATTGAGCAGAATATTGGTTTTAAGTCCACTGCATTAATTCCCTTGTTCACTCGTGGACCAAGTGATTTTGTTTTCACAAGTGGACCATTTTCCAATTCCAAAGATTCCACACATGAAGCAACAGCAGTAGCATTCCATCCTTCTTCTTCACTTCTTGGGAAGCAAGGGTTTTTAATGGTAGGATTTAACAATGGTAACATACTAAGACTGAAGTTCACTGATGTGGCATCTGTGATGTCCTTCCCACAAGTTCACTCAACAAATGGTACATGTACAACCCATAAGATTGGTGAAGTCACTGATGCTGAACTGTTCAAAGCTCATCATCATCGCATTACACTGATAAGTTTCATAAACAACATTTCTCCCATGGTAACTGCAGACGAGAAGGGATTTATTAACTTGTGGGAGTATTCCAGTGAATACTTATCAGGATTCGGCTGGTTTGTTCCGAGCATCAAGTACAGGCTGAAGCTATCAGAAATGACTTACAGGCCTGTTGTAGGAGCACAGGAGAAAGTTGAGTTCACTGATGTTGTGAAAGGTCCGAGCAGGAAACAGCATCGTCTCAGGTAATGGCAGTAATGTACATTGCGTCCTTACTTGCTGGGCAAACTTGATGATATGAACAACCCTTGAGAGTTCCATTACTGGAACAATCTTGATTGGTTACTTATGTATCAAGTTGTTTAACAATATTTGTGCGTAAAAGGTTTTGAAATTTACCGGCATTTTTTGTTTTTTGTTTTAATTGAGAGCAGGATTAGAAAAGGGGATTGAACCATATTCAAAATAACTTTAAAATATAATTTATTTTCTTGTATTTGGCAATCTGATTTACATGTAATTATATAAATTGCCAATAACTACAAAGCAATTCTTGAACAAATGAGATAGAAGTGCTAAAACTTCTACATGTATTCAATTTTCAATTGACTTACATTTATATTACAAGTTATATTAATGATGACTTTGGAAGAGTGGAGAAACGACCAAAGTAAATTTCTATTTTTTGTGGGTATTTTGTTTAGTTTTATGTTATTTGTGTGTACTGTTTTGCTAGTTTATTTACTATAATTTCAAGTTATAATCTGTACTACTTTGCTTTTCTAATAGGCAAGAAATGATTCAAAAGCAGAAAAAGGTCCAGAAGTACATCAAATCACTTCAGTTGGGAAAACCATGGAAGACAGATGAGGTGGAAGACAAAGTTACTTACATTTTTGCACCAAAGAATGTCCCTGAATCAGGATCAACATTCCACTGTGTAACCTATAACACATCATCAGGTTTATTAGCCTCTTACATCACCAAGCTGTACAAACCTGTGGAAATTCCTTGCTCAAAGGTTATCTCATGTACAACAAACGTTGCAGGAACTAAACTTGTGTACATGCTTCTGTTTCCCAAAGCAGAACCACAGGAAGCCCATGTATCATTTGTCATCATTGATTTTGAACCAGAAGTGGGTGTGAGCAAGAATTACATTCACATCAGGCTCAACAATGATGATTATGTTAAATGTTTGTATGGGGATACATGCTCTTTTGGCATCTCGCGAGCCATAGACGCCACTGCAAGCGAATATGTTGTGACCAACGTAAACAGCACTTTAACTGCAGTTTCCATGACAACAGGAAATGAAGTCATGGCAGAGACTGAGGAGGGGTGGGTCGGTTGCCATCTTAGGTTTAAGAAAGGCCAAATCCCACCTACATCCAAAGTACAAGTTGCAAGCACGTGCAACGGGCTGCAAGTGCTATTGTATGCCAGAAGGGCCAATTCAGCGATTTTGTTACAAGTGAGAGATGAGAACACTCAAGAACAACGCATTAGCACTTGGAAAGCCTTTCAAAAATGGATTCATGTTGACAAACAGGATGATGAAAGAACTCCTGCTGCTTTACAGACAATGAAGCGACTTACTTGGACTTTTGAGGGACATTGTGATGTGCATGCTCAGTGCTTTATGGAATCATTGGTTCTTGATGTGATTGATGATGTTATTCAACTGGTTGATGGTACATTCACCAATGAGCAAAGACAAATGTTCCATGCTGAAAACATTCAAATTCCATTTTTAAGAAAGACCTTCCAGTACTCAGAGGATGCTGATGACAAGAGTATGTCTGCTCCTTCTGACAGAGAGACAAACGTGTCAGCACAATGGGAATAGACTAAATTTAGAATCATGCTAATTTCTGCTTAACAAAGAATGAACAAAGTATTATATAGTGTATGTGCCAAACAACAAAGTATTATTAATTTTATATGTACACAAGGCTAGTCTGTCCAAAAAAGTTTTGATTATTAAGTCTGATGCCAGGTTTCAAGAAAGGTATTAGACTGAAATAATTATTAGCCTGCGAACAGGCTCTCATGCATTGGGGCAGAAGTATTTAGTTGATGAGCAAAGTCACAAGAGATGAGTCAGCGAGCAAAGCAAGCTAATGAGGGGTCTGTATGAAGTCAGATCTGAGACTAAATTGGCATTTCGTCTCGTTGAGTTGTTATTCCGGTTTGTCTTGTTGTGTACCGAGTTGTCCCATTGACTTCCCAGATCGTCTTGTCGTGGATTGGGCCGACGAGTTCGTCTCATCAACTCCTCGGATTGTCTCGTCGTGATTAGACTTATTGCCACTGAGTTCTTCTTGTCAATTCGTGAGACCGAATCATCACGCATCACTCCTCTTTGACAGTTCGTCTCGTCGAACTCTGGGTTCAACTCGTGGTGAGTTGACAGGTAAAACAGGGATCCAGTACTACCAGTGATCGTACGAAGCACATGGAAGATAGAGGAGTTGCAGGGAATGTTAGAAAACGCTTTAAACCTACACCAAATAACGATAACAGTAACAATCCGCAATCAACAAGCTGTAATCCAGTGACTTCAAGAGAGGAAGTGAATTGGAGGTGAGATGATAATTCAACATTTAAGTAAAGAGCATTCTTCAATTGACTATTATTCAATTGAAGAATGCTCTTTACGGTTGTGTCCTGGTGTACCGGTACACAGAGGGAATAACTATTGTACTCCTTTGTTTACAAGCCTTTGTTTAGCTGTTGCATATTGTTGGGTTTATTGTATCGGCTCTTGTGTACCGGTACACAAGGACAGAACCCTCTTTACTAAAGTGTTGAGTTATCACCGTCAACTCACGACGAGTCGATCCCAGAGTTCGACGAGACGAACTGTAGAAGGGGAGTGATGCATGATGAGTCGGTCTCACGAGCCAACGAGACGAAAAGGCCCAATCCATGACAAGATGATCTGGGAAGTCAATGAGACAAACTTGGTACACAACAAGACAAACCGGAATAACGACTCGACGAGTTGAAATGCCAATTTAGTCTCGGATCTGACTTCATAGGTCTGGCATGAAACATGAGAGCCTGCACGGAAGGCATTGTTTTCCACATACAGGACATTTGCCCATGAATGCAGCATTTTGATTGGTGAAAAATGACAGGTCCTATTAATATGACCAAACCCATCCATGAGCTTTTTTGTGTTGGCACTGTGATTGTAATCATGTGCTCCCTTGGTTCTCTGGGGTGACTTGCCATTTATTTGAAGTGATGTTAGAGCATTTTAAGCCCAAGTAACTCGGAGTTTAGGTGCTATTGCTGAAGCATGAAGTGGCTAGTACATATGGGTTATTGACCAAGTGTGAGGTCAAGATGCCTGGGTATTGCCCTCGTTCTTTTTTTTTTTTGCGTGTTTAGGGACCGAGATGGAGTCGAGGTCAATAAACACGCAAAAAAAGAATGAGGCCAATATCAAGCCATCTTGACCAAACAAGCTTGGTCAATAAAGGATTTATTACATGGCATTCGGGGAAATTTTTCATGCCGGACCTAGGCAGGTAGTACCTGAGCGGGCAAGATGGAGCTATCTTGCACAGGATTTGATTCATCTCGCTCGCTCACGGAGCTAGCCATATAATAAGTGATGTTTAAGTTAGTAACTGCCCAGCATGTTTCCAGGCTGACCCAATGATTCACCAGTTATCATTTGTGCTGCTGATTTAACAAAGTGACGTCACTTTTCATGTATCTGCCCTGTTATTGATCATGAATTTCGCAATAACATTGTAATAACATCGGCAGACCACTTTGACAATGTTTTGACGAAATTCATTGTCAATAACAGGCCAGACCCATGAGAAACTGACATCAATTTGTTTTTTACGACAACAAGCTGTCAAATAATTTGTCCACTCCCACTTGTTGACACACCACATAAATTGGGCCACTGCTGTACACTGATTATTAATAGAGGTAAATTAAAAAAAAAAAAGAAAAAAAACCGAATAAAATAATGATTACCCAAAAAAAACGGAGGCGACATTTTCAAGGGCCTGGTTTGAGGATCCCAAGCTCCCTTGGTGATAATCACGGCCAACATGGCGGAAGGAACTTCAACGAAGTTTGCGAATATTTCTGATGTGGACATTGATGCTAATGGCCGATTCAAATACATTCTCATCAAAGTGATGGATAAAACACAGGGTAGTGCTTTCAAATACATAGTAAGAGGATTCGACTGGGCGAATTACCACGGTAAGTTGAGTAACAGGTCACTAATGTAACGCGAACTTTTCTCAAGCTGATGTTGCGGACTGCTTACTGACCGAGTTCACTAAACACTCCTTTGGGTTTATATCATTTCTCTCCAAGAAATGCATTGCCTTGCCATGTTGAGTAATTTTGTTCCTCTTTAATAGCATTGACCCATTTATTTGTAGATCAGTTGCTGCTTTTGTCTATGAAATCATGAACTCTAGATATAAGAAGTTATATAGATTATGAAATTGTATTAGAAGTTTACACAACTATATAATTTTCTAGTTTGTATAAGGTAATGCCATGTATAGATATGGAAATACCTAAATAAATTGTTGTTGTTGTATAGCAACATCAATAAGATCGAAGGCGGGCATGGTTTTTCTCAACTTGTGTACGGACTCTAGCTGATCTAGTTTACTCTTTCGTTATTGTCTTAAAAGTAATGACCAGTTCTTTTGAGACAAATATAACTAAAACCAGAGTAAACTGTGAAAATTGCTGGTAGCTATTTCAATCTTAGCTGCCACAAAATTTCCCACAAGTCACTTAGGGCTTTATTTCTCGCACCCCTTTATTTGAACCGGAACTGTCAAGGGAAAGTCGTTTATCAAATTCACCAATTCTCTGTCATGTGAATGATATCAAAAGTTTCAACCTGCAAACATCAGAAACTTGTGGCAAGTTGTGCAGTTTGATTGGCCATTTGAAATCATCAGAAAGTAAAAATACCATCAAAAAGTTGTCAAAAACTAATAAAAAACTTTCAAGGTGGTGGTAAGGAATGAGGTGTAGCTCTGTAAGAATTTTGCTTCATATTATATAATAAACTACTTACTTACTAACCCAGCTTGGCCCTTGGTTATTTTGTAAGCACCTCCCCGCACATCAGTGCGCACTGTGCCGGGCACCGGTATTCTCCAGTACAGACCTTGTGCTTGGTTAGTAGCCGGTTAACATTCAAAGGAGAAACAAGTGTATGGTGATAACTTTTTTGCTTCAATATCCCTTCAGCTGACATATATGACAAAGTTGAAGCTGAAATTGAAAGTCTGGGATTGAAAAGCAACTGTGTTGGTGGAGGAAGAATACAGCATGACAGAACTGACAAAAAAATCCTCGTGTATGGCTACTCCATGGTAAACATATTTGATGTACACAAATGACTTTCTTCTGTAGAAATAAGAATAATAAAATCACTGTAAACTGACAAAACACCCAGATTTTTGAAACAGTAATATTACGAACAATTTGCTAATTTTTTTTATGGGCTTCAGTTAAATAGAGTGTGTATCCTTTTGTTAATTATTATAAACACTGACTGACGAAGTTCCAGCTCACTGCTCATTTAGTATCTCTTTTCTGAGAAGCAGTGTCAATAGAGGCAAAGCATGTGCCGGTAGTATCCGTTCCTCTGCACGCAGTGCAAACCATTCTTGTATCACATGATATTGTAAAAAATCAATTCTATCCAACGTGGCGACTGGTCATTGACCATCCTACAGAGAACATGCACGCCATGTAGTTGGTTCAGTTGCTTTGACCAGTTGTGTGCACCTTATATACATTATAACTTTTGTTGTTATTTTCAGGGGTTTGGTCGAGCAGATCACAGTATCACTGTGGAAAAACTGAAAAAGGCCTATCCAGACTACCAGAGTATTACATTTTCTAATGAAGGCTACTAGGATCCAACTTGAGAGATGATAATAAACAGAAGTCTAGTGAATAAATACTGTATAATATATATTATTATTAGATGCAGGTCATTCAGGACAGAATGTTTAAGTCACGACACCAAGATCTTGACTAGTGAGCCATGGATGCCTATACACTTGCATGAAACAGTCAATCATGTGTTGTTTCACTGTTTTATTGTGAGGAATACATGATTGTGTCGTTGGTTTCTAGAAGCCTTTCTGGAGTTGTAAACTTCTATAAGTTAACATGAAATTTTATTTCATATGACTTGGGATTCAAATTGCTATTACCTGTAAACAGAAATAATAGGTGAAAGGCTCAAGTGTTGGCTCCGGTCATCTAAGGAGTGGATAATAATGCTATCCACTTGTTAAATCACTATTGATTACACTATCCACTGAATAGGGTTTTGTCTAGTGGATACTGTTATCTACCCTTACGTAAGTCTATGAATTTCTATATAATAATTTCTATGTATTATTATAGACAGTTGTAAACAAACCTTTGCCCCGATAAACTCTTGAAAAAAATGTTACTTGTCAACAGTTTGTCAAGTTTGTGGGAGGCACGATGGTCTCATGGTTAGTCCGCTCCACTCTGGAGCAAGCAGTCCGGGTTCGAGCCCTGGCTGGGGACATTGTGTTGCATTCTTGGGCTAGACACTTTACTCTCACAGTGCCTCTCTCCACCCAGGTGTATAAATGGGTACCGGCGAATTTAATGCTGGGGTGGGATAACCCTGCAATGGACTAGCATCCCATCCAGGGGGGGAGTAGAAATACTCCTGGTTGCTTCATGCTCCTGAAACCGGGATAAGCTCCAGCCTGATGAGCCACTTGGCTCATACGCAGACTTTACACTACTCACTACATGTCTAGTATGGTATCATGGTACAATAAGCACTTAATGATTGGCTCCTCGGGAAACAGTGAGTGTTGTTTCCCCAAGACCCGCAATGTTCCCCGAGGCGAGGCGGTGGGGAACATTGAGGTTGAGGTGAGGGGAAACAAAATTCAGATTCATTAAGTGTTTTGTTACAGCTCCCGAATCAAGAATAGAAATGGTTGACGCATTTGCATACGGTGGCTGCATTTGCAGGATGAGCGGCAGTCAAAGCCGAGCTGTTGTACTGAAACAACACGAAAATAGACTTTTTCTTCACAGTTAACAAAACACAAAGACAGTACTAAAGTTTCTTTTGCTTTTTCTAATGCTTAACTTGAGAATTCTGGACAGCATATTTTGTTGTAATAATTTCCTACCTGGCGACAGCAATCAAAGAGCGAGTTGCCAAACGCGGGCGACCCATTTTTGATGCTAAATCAAAAGCTTGGAGAGACGTTCAAATTTTCCCCCTTGTTAATCTGATATGGTTTTGCAATTATAAATTCTTTTGCTTGAAGAATGAATGCTGTCTCTAGTTAGAAACAGTGCCCGACTTCAATGGCTTTCCTGTCAACTCAGGTCGGCTGGCATACAAAATTACCGCAGTTTCAAGGTTAACAAAATGATCATGTGCCAGTCGAAAGTCAAATTGCTGTTTCCCTACGGAGTTAGTGAGTTTTGTTCGCCCTAGGGAGTTAGTGGGTTTTGACCCATGACTTGTGACACGTTCTCCTCCAATCAGAAAATGTATTTGAGTTGGGAGGTATAACAATACAATGCATTTTTAATTTCTTTTCTATCTTGACACACTATGTGTAGAAGACAATAAAGATGAAAGTAAGGTCCCCATACTGACTTTATTTTGTGGGAGTTGTCAGTTCTGTACAATCATTATGTGAGAACTATTCTACAGATTAAAGTAATAAACAGCTATCATTAATTTTATTGATAAATGCACTGTCAACATATATGTATCTACTGACAGAACATTACCAAAGATCCCTAGCTGGCCAGAAGTGTTTTGCTAGTTACAAAATATTGAATGATAATATATGTTAAGGAATTTCAAAATAATAAAGGAAAGGGCCATTTCCGAATTACCTTTAGTCTCTTTCTCAAAGCGAGTCTTGGTGCTCATCCTTTTATATGAAAATGAGATTCAATCACATCAAATTAAACTAATTTTCATATGAATGGTTGTGCACCATGTCTCGCTTTGAGAGTGAGGCTTTAGGTAATTCGGAAATGGTCTATTAAAAGCAGTAGTCATTTCCACACTGTACACATAAAGTACATGCTTGCAAGCAGAGTCGACTTTGATAGGATTGACCTATGACAAAAAATTTACATCAACAACTAGACAGTCAAGTGACACAGAGCCGTAGAGATTGTTTTTTTTTATAGACATCCAATGTACCTGCACTTTACAGTGTTAGAGTCAGTGAGATGAGTTAATCAGAGACTAAACTGCTGTACGGAAGGTCATGTTCGAAGAACTCAAAAGTTTTGTTTTTGAGTAGCTTCAGTGCCACTGGGTATAAAAACCTTTCTCAAATGTTTTAGTTGATTAGACAAGTCTTGGATACTAGACAAGGATGCCTATAAGTAGACTACATAGATGTTCTTTGTGCCTGTAAGGGAATCTTTCCTTCCTCAAAGAGCCTCTGTGCACATGTAGGAGGCATGTAGGAGGCTCTATACAACAAGATGATTCAGTACAAGAATGACAATGACTTGTAAAACACATGTCACAGAAAGTCCAACTGAGAATGAAATTGTATTGAATTGAGATCAGATGTAATTTGCATCCAATCCTAAGACTGAAAAAGTCTTTAATTATATACATATTTACCAGTTAAGATTAAATTTGGATTCTAGCTTATTCAGTTTTTAACTGATAATTGTTTAAAATTACGCTTATCCTACAAATATTTTTAAAAACACTACTAGGGTGACAACATACCGGTTCATAATTATGATATAACTAAAATGGTAAAGTTCTAAAATTTGCAAGAATGATGAGCTAAAAATACAATTATACATACTAGATGTATTTCAACCAATATTAAAAACTGGCTCAAGCTATTAATGTAATACTGAAAATATCACAACAGCTAATTTAGAATGCCAGGAAATGGGTATGACTGACTATGAAATTACTTGACTTTAGGTTTTGACAAAGGAGAAGTTATAGTTTGACTCTGGTCTACAACTGGTATGTGTGCATCCTTCAGCCTTGTCAACTATAACCTACTGTAGAAATCTTGAACTTATTTTCTATTAGTAAGTTAATGGTCATTGTTCACAAGCCAAGTTCACAGATCAGCTAGACAGGTGTCTCTAGTAACCGATGTTGAGATGTGAGGAATGAATTTTTAGAAGCACAATGCTTCCAGTACAGCCATGAAAAAGAAATCGAGATTAAATACAAAACCCCATCTTTCAAAACCTCATCTGCAGTTTGTCGTCCATGATAAGATTGCCCAGCAAGAATGACCACAACAATAAGACAACAAATGGCAAGAAAAGCTGCCAAACATGAAAAAAACGACTGGCAACGATGGTTGTCAGAAGACAAAAATGTGAAGACCAGGTAGGTGAAGACACCAATAACAAGACAAACTATCAACAAAACAGCAAGGCCCCATGTTGGATTCAGCATAATACCAATTAACAGCCAACAAAAATGGTAAACTGTCCAGTTCGCACACGCTACATAGAGCACAACATAGCACTTAAAACTGTCAGGAAATATATTACATATACATCCACCAACCACAAAACCTACACCTGCAATTAATAAATCCATGAATATTAGAAACAGGTCTTTAGGTTTCTCTTCAATTACAAAACTACATATAATGCAATAAAGAGACAATGAAAAGAATATCACTAATAAACTACCACATAAAACATGTATTGTTCTCTTAGTCTTTTGGCTTTTTTGGTGTTGTTCTTTTTCTTTGGAGGGCATATGCATTACATACATGTAAATTGCCAACAATGGTCCGCTCAGTACAGAAAAGAGGAAAGAACAACAAAAAATTAGTATTATTCGAAAACTTTGTCCTGTAGCCAAGATGCCTTGTTTATGGCCTTCTGTGACACACTCCGCAGAATTCAGCTGTGGATCTCGTATACCCGGACTGACAGCCAAATCTTGAAGCTGAAGAAAAGGAAAATAATCTATTAGACATTTTCTTTCATTTATTAGTTACTAGTAATTCAAGTTACTGTCCTAACTGGCAATAAGTAAACTGAATGTAATACTTGGTTTTATATTAAATAATAATAAAATATAAATTACTTAATGACTGGTCCCGAGGGGAAAAGCACATTTTGTTTCCGGAGAATCTCGATGTTTCCCGAGACGAAGTCGAGAGAAACATTGAGATTCGAGGGAAACAAAATTCACTGTTCCCCGAGGGACCAGTCATTAAGTGTTAAATATTTTATTATTATTTAATAATAATGTCCTGAGGAGAGGAGTAGAACCTACTTCCGTTTTACAAATGACTGGATGTCCCTCCCAGTATTTTTAAGAAGGCCAATATGCCATGCACAATTTTTAAGACAAACCTTACAAAGTTGTTAATGGACAAATATTTTAAATAACGGACAAATATTTTAGATGTACGCCGACTATATTTTAGTTTTTTAGGACAGTAGGACAGTAGGTAGTTTTTAATTCGTAGTTTATTTTAGCTTTTAATACTTTTTAATTTTTACGGAGGACCTCCCTTAAAACCACGTATTTACGTGACGGGCGCTTTCTCCTTTAAGATTGTTTATTATTATTATTATTATTATTATTATTATTATTATTATTATTATTATTATTATTAATATAAAACCAAGTATTACATTCAGTAATACAAAAACAAAACAAAAGCAAATTTTGAAAAATGCGCTGAGATTCCAGCAACAACATCAGGTCACATGCAACAGCGGTCAACATTTCGCAGGTAATAGTCAACTATTTCCTGTTTGACGTCATAGTTTCCCAATGTTGCCCGCTCATGGCATTTGGCCAGCTATATAACAATCTTATTCATTTGATAAAAAAGTGTTACAATATCATTAATAAAAGATAACATGTTAAAATAAAAAAATGTGTCTAAAAGTTGGGGACAGAGTTCTACTCCTCTCCTCAGGACAGATCTACAGCATAGGGGGAGGGTGCAGGGGTTGTGAACCTCTCCTTAAGATGACATGCAGCTTTTACACATTACTGGTATTTGTTTACCTCGCCAGTCAGTTACCCCATTCCTTAGTGGTGCACGCCCTCCTAAGAAAACCCCGGATCCGCCTGGATGAGTCAGCTTAATGCTAGTATCGATGTGAAATAACAGTTTGGTTTTAGATTAGAGAAACAGGGAAATTTAAGGTATGATACTGATCATAAAACTATTTAATGATACTTACTACTGCTAGTACTCCATCAATGTGTTCTTTTAATTTCCCTTGTGTCACGTCACAGCTGAGGATTGAAATTGTTATATTTAACTCTTGAGTGCGCTTTGTCACCATAATGGACCAGAGAGACCAAACTTCAAGGACCTTGGCAGGAAAAGCAGCGTACAAGCAGGATATGCTCCAAGTGTACTTTGCAGCAGGGATTGAATTCTCTGTTTTGTTTGGACCATACACATTCACAAACACACGAACTGACGATGGCTTCTTGGCTGGGTACAAAGCCGATTCAATGTTAAAACTGTTCTCTGACTTTGCTAAACTGTTATAAACCTGCTCATAGGTGATACCACTGCAGGAATTAGTTGCACTGGTGGAATTGATGCGGTTGTTGAAAACAGCTCCCTCTGAAGAATGTCGAAGGGATATCAGAGCAACTTGTAAGAAGAACAGAACAACCAAATTGAATTGTAGAGACAACATGCCTGGAATTCAGCCAATGTCCTTGTTTCAATTGGATTCACTAGACCTGTGGGAAATGTTATGTTTTCTATGAATGCAAAACTAATTAACAAACTAACTAGTAAACAACAGAGTCTAAACTCAAGCTTAAATATTGATGCCAGTCCTCATTATTAAACTGTAAAAAAACACCTCACGAGATAAGTAATGATGACAGAAGCAAACACAAATGGAAATTGGCCTCAGTTACAATGAAATCTGGCAGAACATTGGTTTTACTAACATGTTCCTGACATTAGAGGGGTGGTGAAACAGCTTTTGGCCCCATCAACTATCACCTTACATACATACATGCATACATACAACCTTTATTTATACATGATAAAATGTCAAAGCTAACAAGCTTGAGTTCACCACTAATTTTCTCTGATTCTTATTGGTTTAAACTGATCATGGGACATGATAGTGTTCATTGGCAAACAGAGACTATCTAACATCCCGTCTGAGGAAAATATCTGGACAGATAGTACTGGTATCCGTGAAAATGTTTCTGTAAACAACTGTGGGCTTGTAGGACAATAAAATTAAAGATTGATTGATTTACATTTCATGGCTTTTAGTCTTCTTTTTTTAATTTTCCATTTGGCTTTCATGCCTTTCATCTAAAAAAATATTCAATATGACTTTTGAACTGGCACAGAGAAGAAATTTAGTGATGAACAATAAAGACAAAAGAGTGTTTATACCTTGTTACTAAATGTCTTGTTAGTATCAGTCTGGTAGTTGCCCTTTGGAAATTTGATGTTCTTTTAAGACTAAATGATGATGATAATAATAAAAATAATAATAATAATAATAATAATAATAATAATATGCTGTTAGTTATGAAATTTAAGTTTTTAAGTTTTAATTTTTGAAATAATTGTTAATAATGTTGTATTTTATCTGTGTCCCCAATTAGTGCCATTGCTGGATATGTAAGTATAAGTCGATAATTCCTCAACAGAAAAAGTTCTATTGTTAAAATAGAAATCTCAAGTTCATAATCTAGGTTGAGCATAATTAAAGCAAGAATTATATTTATTTTATTGATTACAACTTACGGTAATAAGAATAAAAATACAAAAGAAAATGTGGAAAGCGAAAAGCCGCTGTTGGAGATACGCAAAAAAGCCATAGACACCATACAAGGCGAACCACCACAAGATCAAAGCAAAAATCGCATATCAAAATCAAATTAATCTAGCCCAGAAATTTCTTAATGTTACATTTAAATGAAGACAAAGTATAACTACTTCGTACTTCGACAGCGCCAGCTACAGATATCGATTATCATCGACTTTCCATCTCCCGGGAGAAGGCAAGTGTCACGCGAACAAATATTCTCCCATTTTATTTATTACAACATTTATTTATTTTTTTATTTACGAAGAATTATCAAGGCCATTTAGCTTTGTTGTGTCTGTCAAAGCCAAAGGCTGTGGAGGATAACACAAACCAAGGCCTTGTCTACAAGCATGACAAAACTGGACAATGCCAGCTACAGATATCGATTATATTCGACTTTCCATTTTCCGGGAGAAGGCAAGTGTCAAGCGAACAAATATTCTCCCATTTTATCGCACATGCAGGTAAACAGAGTCGTACACATGAACACAAGAAACTGTTAAGAAGAAATAGCTTCATGTAATGAGATCTATAAGCATCATAGATGATTGTAAACTTGAAATGATGTTCTGCTGATCGATCGCAGATAGTATGAGGGATTGGTCGCAATAAAAAACAGCCAAAAAGGCCCTGCTTTATTACAAGCATAATATACCTCCTTGTAAACAGGACCTAAGAGGGAGATGCCATCTGCGGTAAAATAATGTGCGACATGGTGATGACAACACGTGTAACTTTAAATATTACCCGATTAAAACTGAGCTGAGCTTACCTGACTGCCAAGAAAATAGTATGATGTCTGCACGCCGGCACAATAGTTAGCTAAGAAAAGCAACCGTACGACGCTTGACGTTTAGCTCGAGGTCGAATAATTAACCCTTACATTTCCAAGAACCTAGCGGCAGGAAGTCATTTATATCTCTTTTGCCAGTTGAATTCCCTGTTAGCAGAGGTCTCTCTCGTTTCATTTTGCCTCGTCGTGAGAGACCTCTGCTAGCAAGGAACCAGTTGAAATGCATCCTGTGTGAAATGACGGTAGAGCTACGATGCAGTCAAAGCGTGACAGCGTACAGAATAATTTGCGTTACTCGACCAAGCCTGCATATCCCACCCTGCTTTTTTATGACCTTTTACAGGAGCCTATCACTTTTATCACGCTTTAGTGGAGCGTCATATCTGCTCATAGCCCAATAGAAAATAAGGTGCTTTCCATTATGCCAAACCGACCGGTCAGCGATCAGTAGAAATACCCGAGGAAAATGGAACGAAATTTTCCGATTAAGCCGGGCCAAGCAATATTTTTAATTCCTTTTCCGAAACGGTGAATATTCCGACCGTTATACTACAGGCTAAGAAATTTCTCAAATGCGATTGGCTAAGACCAGTAGTATTTCTGCCAAATTTGAAATACTTACATGTAAAAATTTCAGTTTCCATGGAAACCTAAATGATCGAAACAATATGGCGGAAAGATTTTCAAAATTCTGTGAAAAAAACTGCAAGAGCTAAAGGAGATTACCAAGATATGGAAACGGCAAAGAATGTACAAAGATCTAGGTCACTGTTTGGTCAATTTAAGGTGGAAGGCAAAGGATACAGTCCTGATATTTTCAGTGAGCTGCAACGCGAACCAACTCAGCTGACGAAGTTCGGTGCATAGCTTTATCGTCGAGCGCTCTTTTAACTGCTATCGAAGAAGGTGAGAGAACGAAAAACGGTGTTCTTTCAGTCTTTATTCAACAGTTCAGAAGCATGTAGGCAACCAGAAGTAAACGTCGCCCGCTGGAAACTATTTTCCGCTGCTGTGGTGACCAAAGAAACGATAAATAGCCAACAATTTTCACGGCCTGCTGCTTAAATGAAATGCCAAAGTCCAAGATCCACACAAGCAGGATCGGTTGAAAAATCTATTGATAAACTTCAGTGTGGGGAATTTCCTTACGTATCCAATTAATTCCCAGAGACACTGAAGACTCACACAATATCCACAAGTTGCTGTTTATTCCACTGATTGTCCCGTATTATTACTCTCAAGATTACAACAATAGCTCTATTGATCACGCGTCTCTTACCGGAAACGAGATATCACATGATTAGAAATTAGAGATGAAATCAAAATAGCTCAGTCGCTTAAAAACAAACAATAGTCACGAGTTTTCATTAACGTGACAGCTAGTCACGCCACAGTCACAAAAGTTCTCCACACACTCCCCCTATTAAAGTTCAACGCAACTTTAATATAGTAAGTTCCAGTGCTTTAATCCTCTTCGTTTTCGTTGGCTATCACTCCCACCAAACGATCTGTTGCTACGCGGCTCGCCTGTCTTCCGGGTCTGTTTACAAGTCGTCCTTGTTTGTTCCCACCATCATCAGGGTTCTCTCTGGCGGCACCGTTTGCTGAATCAAAGTCACAGTCACAACTAATTTCTAAGTCGCATACCAGCTGTAGTGGTCTTTCAATGACGTATCCCTTGCCGGTTAGGATCTTGTATCCTCTTGTAACGTTGTCCTTTCCAACGATTGGCTCAACGATCCGTCCGATCTTCCAATTTGCCCTGTTCTTTGTTGAATCCTTTAGTAACACGATTGCGCCCTTGTTCATTGTAGCGTCATGTTTCGCCGTAGACCCAGCGTTGATGCGTTCTTGAAGGGCCCGAAGGTACTCGTTTAGCCACCGTTTGCGGACGTTCTCTCGACACTTCTTGAGATATCGGAATCTCCTGGTCATCGCGTCTAGTCCCTCGTCATCATTGTTGTCCCTGTTTTCTTCAAGAAAGTGAGCTGGTTGTCCTCGCAACAGCAAATTTGGCGTGATGACTGCCTGCTCGAATTCTTCTTCCATATAGCAAAGAGGTCGGTTGTTCAGGAATGTCTCCACGTCCAGCAAAACCTCTTCAAGCTCTTCATATTTCAAGAGAGCTCTTCCAATCGCTTTGGATAGGCAGTTCTTCATGATGCCGACCAACCTCTCAAAAAATCCTCCCCACCACGGAGCTCGAGCCAGATTGAACTTCCACTCGATGTGTTTGGTGGCTAGGTAGTTGAAGATATCCTCATCTTTCCTCAATGTTGTTAACCACTTCTTTGTAGCTTGAAACGTTTTGGCGTTGTCACTGACTATTTGTGATGGTGATCCTCTTCGCGCGACAAACTCCTTAAGACCTCTTTTAAACTCTTCCGCTGTCATGTCCTTGCACAATCTGAGATGCACCGCTCTAGTGCTCGCACAAGTGAAGAGTGCGACGTATGCCTTGTCTGTCTCGCTCTTTCCAGATTTGTATAGCAGTGGCCCCGCGAAGTCAACTCCAGTAACGCTAAATGGTTCGGTGAATTCCGTTCGGAATAAGGGTAAGGTGGATGTGGGCGGGGCTCTCAGAACTTTCACTCGATACCTCTTGCAGTGGTTGCAGTTGTATCGCACACTCTTAACCAGGGATCGTAATTTCGGGATCCAGTATTTCTGCCGCACCTTGCTCATTGTTGCTGAAACTCCCCCATGTAACATTTGCGTATGGCAGTGCTCTATGATTCTTCTAGCCAAAGTAGATTTTCTTGGAATGAAAATTGGGCTGTATCCTTGAATTCTTCCATAGCATCTTGTTAGACCGGCTTCATCCTTGGCAAGCTGCAGGTTGGTCGCCATGTCGCCGGTGTTCTGAGTAATTTGTATCCATGCTTCCTCTGCTTCCGATATCTCTGATTTGGTAATTGGTCCACTCTGTATTGACCTTCTGCACCCGTTTATGAAACGTTTCATATAAGCCGTTATGCGGAGTAGTTTCCAGTAAGAGAACCTGTTTAACAGCTCTTCTGCCCAGCTGTTCACGTTTTCCTGTGTCGTCTCCTCCGTCAGTAACATTGCTTCCTTCTTGCTTTTCTCGGCTTTAACTTCATTAGTTTCCAAGATCGTTGGCTGCAATGGTCTGTTTGACTCGTCGGATAGCCAGCTCGGCCCCTTGAACCAAAGTGCTTTGATCTTGCTTGACGCTGTCCCCCGAGTTCCAAAATCGCTTGGGTTTTCATTTGTCGGGACATAACTCCACGTTGCTTCCGTCAGCTCACCGATTTTCTTTACTCGATTTCGTACAAAGGTTGACCATTCCCCACGGTTAGCCAACCAACACAGAACTGTCACGCTATCCACCCAGTTGTGATAGGCCGTGATAGGAATGGACATCAATGCCTTGCTCACGTTGTTTTGCAGTTTCGCCAGGCTATGCGCCGCAACTAACTCTAGTCTTGGAATGCTCATCTCTTTTGGTGCAACTCTTGATTTTGCAACAAGTAAGTTCTGGTCAACTGGAGTTGAGTCTTGGTATGTAACGACATAAATCGAAGCACAGACAGCCACCTTGCTGGCGTCGGCGAAACCATGGATCTCGAAGTGGTTTCCTTGCGACTTGAAGATACATCGTGGGACTGTGATAGATGGCGCCTTTCGCAAACTAGCTTGCCACGCTTCCCACTTCCTCTGAATGTCGCTAGGTACTTCTTGATCCCAGTGTAGTTTTAGAAGGCACACTTCACTGAATATGAGTTTAGCGGTGATCGTGACAGGGGCACTCCAACCAAGTACATCGTATACACTGTTGATGACAGAGATCATCTTCCGTTTGGTTAAAGGCTTGGCTGTTTTGAAACACGTTTCGAAGTCGATGCGCAGGGTGTCACGCTGCTTGTCCCATGGGGTTCCAAGAATTTTGGTAGTGCTGTTTACCCTGTTTCCCACCAGGCTCTTGGCGTACGTCTCTTCTTCACAGGCTTGTTGCTCTGAATTCAAGTTCTTCACGTTGCTGTGCCGCTTGTGCGATGTAAAAGCGCCTTCTGAAAGTATTTTAATGGACTCCTCTTTAAACTTTGCCGCTTCTTCCTCTGTAGCTCCTCCCCCCTGAATGTCATCGACATAGGTGTCTTCTAAAAGTGATTCTGCTGTCGTAGTGAACTCCTTCATGTAATCTTGCACGTGCCTTTGAAGTGTCGCTCCAAGAATGTATGGACTTGAGGTAGCTCCGAATATGACCCTTGTAAAACGGTACTCTTTGACGTTCCTCTCAATCAAGTTATCAAGCCAGAGGACCCGCTGAGCGTCTCGGTCTTGCTCGTGCACTCTGATCTGGAGGAAGGCCTTCTGGATATCTCCGGTAACGCAATACTTCCGCATCCGGTTTCGTAACATGATGTCAAATAGGAGTGGTTGTAGTGGTGGTCCTGTATCCAAGCAGTCGTTTAGAGAAGGGCTCTGGGCATTGGCTCTTGATGAACAGTCATAGACAATTCTCATCTTCGTTGTCTCAGCTTGTTCTCGAACAACTGCTTGGTGGGGAACGTAATGTACAATTTCCCCTGTTGGCTGCGCTGGTACTTGCTCCATAATTCCATTGGATATCTGGTCTTGCATGATCTGGTGGTATTCTTGCAGTTTCCCTGTCCTCTCTAGTCGCCTCACCGTGCTGTTAAGTCGGGCTGCTGACAAGCTCTTGTTGCTTGGAAGCGCAACATGGTCTGCTTTCCACGGCAGTTTTGTTTCATAGTGTCCATCTGGTGTCTTCGTGAGTTGCTGAAGAAAATCTTCATGGATCCTGGAGTCTTCTTTAGTTTCTCTATCTGCGATTCCAAGGACATCTAGGGAGCAGAGTTTCTCAAATTCCTCCTGTCCACTCTTGAGAAAGAACTGCTTTTCCGCGCCACTCTCCGTCATAAGTTGACGTCCATAAATAGTCCAGCCCAGCATTGTAAATTCAGCGCCTGGATCCTTGTCTGGATCTGCCCCTAATATCAGTGGCTCTGTGGTGCGTATCCTCTGATAGTCTGCAGCTCCGAGAATGATGTGGACTGGCATTGACTCGTCTCTTGTCTCTTCTTCGCTGAAGTTCAGTCTTCTCAAACGGCCATACTGTTTCTTCAAGGCGGTGACGTTCGGGTTTGGTAGGTAGGTTAGCACATCCTTTTCAGCGTTGATGCACTCCACTTCGAATGAAAAGCTTTCCACTGCTAGTGACTGTATGGTGATGTTGTAAACCTCCACGTTCCTCCGAGTGGTTCCGAACATTTGTTCAATGCAACGTTGTTCCCTTCTTGTTGGTGTTAGGTTCAGCTTGGTGATAACATCTGTGCACAAATAAGAGCTTCCGGCTCCAGAGTCAAACATCACGCGTACCGTTTCTGGTCCCACTTTTGCTTGTACTGTTGGATGAAGGGTGCTGGCGTGACCCATAAGCGCGCTCATACTCTTCTCTACTCTTGAATCCTGAAATAGGCCTGTTGTCGACTTCATTCTGTCACAGATAGACGTGTGGTGTTTTCCGTCGCAGTTTCTACATCCTCTTGACCTGCACTGTGAAGCTCCATGTCCTGAACCGGTACAGTTGTAGCAAAGACCATTTCTGTGTATAATTGCACGTCTCGCCGCAATATCGAGTACCTTGGTGCAGTTGTGGCTGACATGCTCGTTGGAACTGCAATACACGCAACTGGGTTTCTTGCCTTGCTTTGGCTTCCCGTTGTTTCCAAAAAGCATCTTCTCTTTGTCTGTATTTCGTCTCCATGGGCGGTTCCTAGAGGCGTCGTCTTTTCCGCTAGTGTTCTCGGTGTCTCTCAATGGATTCCTTTCCACATACTTTCGTAGGTTTTCCACTAGCTCTTCTAGTCCCCACTCTTCCCAATCGTCATCTTTCTGTACGAGGACTTCTCGAACAGGGCCCAGCTTGTCCATTAATGTATAGACTAGGCTTTGAGCAGACGTCAACCTTTTCATAGTAACTAGTGTTCGCACAACTCTAGAAAGCTTGTTGTAGAACTGGTGAATGTCGTTTAGCCGGTGAGTGCTGTAAATGGGAGGAAGCTCCTCAAGTTCCTTTATCAGGGCCTTGTGTACTTTGATATCCTTCCCATATGTCTGCTCCAGGATCCGTTTTGCTTCTTCGTAACCATCCTCAGAGTGTGGAAGTCCTAATATGTCGTCTTTGGGCTTGCCTCTCACCAGCTCCAGTAAGTAATTGAATTTGCTTATATTTGAGATTGACGAACCATCCACTTCGACTGTAAATTGGTTCCAAAACCGCAGCCAGTCCTTGTAATCACCAGAGAACGGAGTGATTGTGTACTTTTGTAGCTTCACTGACTGCGTAGATGTTGTATGGTTTCCTGTATTTCCTCCTCCAACGTGTTCCGCTTGGCTTTCCCCGATTTGTTTCTCGAAGTCAAGCTTTTTCATGTACCAATCTTCTTCTCGCTTTTGTTGCAGCATGGCGGCCTCTTCGATTTCCTTTTGTTGTCGTAATCTGAGCTTCGTTTGTTCCTCGCTGACCTTCTGTTGCACGTATAACTGCTTTTCGAGCTCCAATCTTGTTTTTTCCTTCGCAAATTCGTCAATTTTCTGCTTAATTTGATAACGAGCATGACGAAACGGTTGTAGGTCTTCCTTGTGGTCCGCGTTCCACTGTTTGATGTACTCTAAGTCCTTATCCGCGTCTATTAGGCAATCGGACGTGCCATCCTTCGACATCTCCAAACGTTTGATCAATTCTCCAATCTGATTGTATGCAAGTGAAACGTCCTCCGTGAATTCACTACCTGAGAGTTCCAATATCTCATCGAGCTTAAGTTTCGCTATTGCCAGTTGTTTCCCGTATTTCGCCTCCGTGAAAGCCATATTTTCCTTCGACGAAATTTGTCGCCCCGCCACAGAATGTAATTTTAGTGTCGCTTACTTTTTTCCTCCGCGATAATCCAAAGAACGATTCATCCGCAGGGTCCTGGCAGGGTCGCCACCTTTCAGTGTGGGGAATTTCCTTACGTATCCAATTAATTCCCAGAGACACTGAAGACTCACACAATATCCACAAGTTGCTGTTTATTCCACTGATTGTCCCGTATTATTACTCTCAAGATTACAACAATAGCTCTATTGATCACGCGTCTCTTACCGGAAACGAGATATCACATGATTAGAAATTAGAGATGAAATCAAAATAGCTCAGTCGCTTAAAAACAAACAATAGTCACGAGTTTTCATTAACGTGACAGCTAGTCACGCCACAGTCACAAAAGTTCTCCACACGATTGACGATTAGGCTGTTCAAAATGTACCCTTCAAAAGATATTTACAGGTATTCAAGTACTGTTTCATCGCAGTTGAAGCGAAAATCATTTGAACATGTGTGACCTTTGTGCGATCACATGTTTGATCACATGTTGTAGTAAAACCAATCACTCGCGCGTGACTAAACAGCGTTACAAGATGCGAAATTTCTTTGCCTTGTAGTATAAACAAAAAATAGCACGGTTTTTTCGGGGTATTTGGTATAAATACCGGCTCGTGATATTTCAAAACTCTCCAAATATCACTCGCCGCGGCGGCTCGTGATATTTTGGCGAATTTTGAAATATCACTCGCGGTATTTATCCCAAATACCCCTAGAAACCGTGCTATTTCCTATACAAATGAGTGGACCACCTCCAGAGGTAATCCTGAATATTCTGGTCGGAAGAAACCGAAACGGACCCTTTCCATTCGAATTCCGACATCCGAAATCTTTGGCATAATGAACCATTAGAAAAGTGATGGGGGGGGGGGGGGGGGATTTTCCGCTTGCACGAATTTTTTTTCACTCCCTGCTTGTGCAGGAATACTTTTTGCAGCTGAAGCCCTCTGCACGAATTTTTTTTTCAGACAAATATTGCTTTTTTTCCAACAATGAAATCTTGATTCATTATCTATGTTTTTGTGCTTTATAAATAGTAGTACATTTTAAAAGGCCGAGGTCTGAGATTTCCCTGTAATGACCGAACGGACGAGGTTAATAAGTTATTTATTATATGGCCTTTTTAGCACTATTGTTGAAAAGAATATAATAAACTGAACACCGCAAGTAATTTTTCACATCCGCTTGCGCGCGCTACGGCTTTCTTTGTCGCTCATACTAAAGAAGTATCTGTGTCCTAGTTTTTCTCTCAGTTATTGAAAATATAGTAGTACTTTGTCCATCTTTTCTGTTGTTTTCGCCCACGCGCACATAGTTTTTTACTCACAACTCAAAAGAGCCGTCGAGCCGAGAAAAAATTTCATAATGCCCGGTCATTACAAGAAAATAATGCCCGCTCAGCAGCCAATCAGAGTGCACGTACTTTTGTAGCCATATAATAAAGAATTCTTATTCAAGAGTATAAGACCTATCCTCTAATTTTTATTGTAGGCACAAATAATTTTTTAGAATATTTACCAAGATACCAAATTCTAAGATTCATTTATTACAAATTTAATTCTATTATTTTTACTATAATACAGTATACAGTGTATCTGTAGGTACACTAGCCGCAATTTAAGAGTGCCTGCCGGTAAAAATCAGAGAAATTCTTAATTTCGCGGCAAGGGTCAAAAATTCGATTTCGCTTATATTCTTATGGTAGATAGAGTAGGGCATGACAAAAACTACTGGATAGTTTTTTTGGCAAAAGATCTTTTCATTTCAAAGAAATATGCAAATTACCAAATCCCGTTAAAATCTTTATTTGACGGGCCATTTTATTAAACAACTTTGAGAGCATGCAAAACTACATCATTCTTCCGTCTTTAAAACACTCAAATATTTTTGTGCAATGTTTAAATATGTACTGGGTTGATTTGGGGAAATGCTGCGTTATTTTTTGGTTGCAAAATAATTAAATTTCGCAGACATGTATTTCATTCACTTAAAAGTACTTCGTAAGAATCATTGATTTTCACCATGTGCGAAAGCTTCAAATGGATTACGCTTCTGGTGGTTGAATTGTAAAAGGATGGTCTTCAGAACCCTGTAAAAATTTCTTTGGGCAAATGATTGTGAGGGACGCGAGAGCTTTTCAAAGTACGTTAAAAATGCAAATATTCAACCTTCCGTCGTCTAATTTCAATTCACGGGTTAGACATATATTTTAGCACGCGCCACATGTCTTGACGTATATTAAGCTAAAATAGACACAGAGCTGATAAATTCGAAATGTTCTAACCTTATTTGCTGCAAAAGGCAGGTCTAAAAGCCAATTTAACGTCTTTCTCTCTCACTATTCAGACTATTCGTCGAGATAAAGCAAAGTTTTCTTCTGTTTACACAAGGTCTGATGGAACGTCACCAACTGTCATCGTATTTCTGCGTATTTAGAGGTCGAGATCGCCACTGCGTCTAAGTCAACAACGACTAAGTAATTTGTAAATAGTTGCTTGCCTTGTGCTACACCAAAATACGATTGCGCGGTTCGTTATTTGTTCGTCACGCAATGCGGTCGTTCCATTTTAGGGGGTAGGGGTAGGGCAATATCTATCCTGATACGCAACCACTTGGAGCATACAATCTTGTTTAGTAGGAAGAGGGTAAATAAAGGAAAAGAAAGAATGACTAGTTTACCTTTGTCTCCTGAGTCGTCTCCTGTTGTCATCATCTACCTGCATTGCGTAACACTGTGGCCCTAAACTCGTACCTAGGTCTTTTCGCGCTGTGCCGATTATTTTTGGTTACTTTTCTCAAACATTGCGAACTCAATCCGAAAATTCATCCGAGTCTCTAAATTTCCCAACTTCCAGAAAACAAAACAATGCAAACACTTAACGAAGACTAAGATTTTTTTATAACTTGGCTGAATTTGTCTCCGAATTCTATCGCGACAGTCGGGGAATTTTAGCGCCTTTGGCAAAGTTTTTTCTCAAATTGTTTTTTTTGCAACATGATCGTACCGTTACCTCGGTCTTACTCGCGCTGTCACTCGCGCTTGTACTCCCCTCGCGCTCCAACACGTTTTTTTGACACGACAAATCCTTACACCACCCCCCCCCCCCCCACCGGTCCGCGGTTTTTCTTTTTTTTGCGCGTCCGAAGTTGCCTGATCTCCGCACGGAAACAAAATGTCGCAAATTTTTGCCTCATGGGTTTTGTGCAATTCCGCCATAACAACAAAGAGCTGAGTAAGGGCAGCCACTGACGAAAGACAAAGGAGACATTGGACCAGACCGGGAAGAACTAGCGCGTGGTGGGGCTACTACTACTGATGCCCAATTGCACCAAAGTAACGGAACAATTTCTGCTTCTGATCTTTAGGGTTACAACCACAAACTCTACCAACAATAACTTTAAAAGAACAACAGCCCTCCATTTTCTGTCACAAAACAGAACTAATAAACATACCAATACCCCGCAACTAAGCAAACAAAAGGCGCCAAATATTGCGGCATGGCCAGGGGTTGTCTACTCAGGTAACTACTAATTAAATTTAGTCTTTTTCTCACTAATTAGTCACGTTGTGATTTCGTATTTTTTATTTCGGCTAGTTCTTGCTTCTTTGATCTGCAATTTGTTAATAGCGATTGTTTAAATTGTGGTGAGTACAGGCACTTTATCATCTGCTGGTGGTTTGCTGGGGGAAAGGAAGGGTGTCTTTTACTGACACCTTCGTTAGCTAGACGTCAAGTTTCCAGTGCCAAGCAATCTTGGTGTTGGTTCTGCGTTGATTTGGCACCCACGTACATGGGTGACGGGCCAATCTGGTAGCTAGGTTTTTTTTTTCGGGGGCGGGGATGGGGGGTGGGGGTGTGGTCAGAGCTGGATCTGTCTTTGAACATAGTTTTTGCAAATGTGGTAAGATATATAAACGGATAAACACTGAATAAATTGTTTCACTTATCCTAAGAGTGCTCTATACAAGATATGAATGCGCATTTTATATACTATATATATTTGTTTTTTCAGTATTATCATCATCATCATCATCATCATTATTATTAGTATTATTATTATTAGTAGTAGTATTATTAATATTATTAGTATTATTATTTTATTTTTATTAGTTTTTATTATATACCTCTACCCGCTAAAGCGAGATGCCGTGACAGCATTGCGTGACGCGCAAATGACGAACGCAGTGAGCGCCGACACGCTTGGGAGCAATGGCCAGCAATCAAATGTGATATTTTGGTGTAATACGTACAAAGCAAGCGACCATCCACGAATGGCTTAGCCGTTGTTGACTTAGGTAGATGCAGTGGTGATCATATGCGCCGAAAGATGATCACAGATTCCTGGTATTCGACCATTGAATACGTTGACAGTTGGCAAATGTACATCGGACGTTGTGTAAACAGAAGCAAACTTAACCGCTTAAAGTGTTACTGAAACGAAATTTTTGTATCGGAGATTTTTGCATAATAATAAAGTATGAACCTTGTTTACAAACAGTTCCAACTTTTTTTTTGCTTGCGAATCGCGGAAAGTGCTTTTTTAGCCGCTTGAAGTTGGCTGCTTGAACCCGAAATTGGCGGCCATCTTGGCGCGGCCAAACCAGTCTCGTGACGTCATGAGTTGTGTACATCTCAGAACTCAGAGTAAACCCCGAGTGAGCATGGAGTGTGACCCGAATGTCAAAAGGCCAAAGAAACAGTCACTGGGCAAGTACTGTGTAGCTGGTGGCCCTGGAAACGTGAGTTGTACCAATAACTCGAAAACAGAGGGCATATCAATGCATATGTTCCCGCGTGATGAAACAATTCGCGAGAAATGGGTTCGCTTCGTACAAAGACATAGGGCAAAATGGGAACCATCGAAGACATCAGTGCTTTGTTCGGTACATTTCGACGTATCGGAGTTTGAACATCGAAACGACCTAAATCTGGGACATAGCTCCGCATTTCACTCAAAGCGACGGTTAAAAAAGGATGCCGTGCCTTCTAAAGATTGCGTGGGAAAGCAGGAAACTGCTGCTTCTTCGCGCGAGCGTAGAACGGTAAGCATGTGTTTACTTCATGAAAGGTGCGAAAATCTCGCCTCGCGTTGTTCGTCGAATAATGCTTAGTTTGTTGCTTAACGTGTGTACTGTCATGTTTTTGTATTCTTACCACTTAGGTTATTCGAAATGCTATGAAAGAGTCGACCAAGCCCCCACTTGAGAACCTGGAGGCACCAGAATCATCTACAGAAATTGCAGAATCACTGCCGTGTGATCAAGGTTTTGTCAATGTCAAACCACCGGCTCCTTCGCAAGAGACAATTCCTCCACCTGATTCCATGTCTATTGACCTGTGTACAACTCCATCATCTACAGATAATTGCGAAAAGTGCATCACATACTCTAATCGCTTGGAGCAATCGCAAGATTCGTGCAGAAAAGTAAAAAAGAGACGAGCTATGTTACAAATGGAAGTTGATCATCTCAGGAAAATCAACAAAGATCTAAGAAAGGTAGGTTAAAACAGCGAGGTATTTTAAAATAATTTTTAATGTTACTTTATTTAGATTAATTTAAGTCTTATACTTTCTTTTTCACTTGTACAGCAACTACGAAAAGATTCCTTGTCATCGAGCTCGGGGGAGGAAGATGAAGAAGTCCTGTCAGACAATCCCGAAGAGGGGAAAAGAGAGAACAGTGAGGATTACCCCCAGACCGGTGTTGACCCACTAGACGACCCAAGCGAAAACTCCGCAGAAGACGAGGATCAAGGTGACGATCCAGACTGGAAATGCTTCGAGGAAGAAGCAGAAAATGACGATGGTGGAGACGATGAGGAGAAAGATAATCCTCCTGGAAGAAACACAATAAAGTAATTTTCTAACAAGTAGAAAATGCTAGCTCTCACAATCATCTTTATTCACCCTGAAACCGATTGTAATACACTGATTCAAGACACTGCATTATTTCCGAAAATGAACTTTGTTTTTTTAATGATTTGAAAAAAAATGAGATTGTGAATGTATGTGTATATTAATCTCAAATTAATAGATTTTATAAAGTAGTTTCAGTAAATATATTATTGTTTGTATTTTTTTTAATTGTTTGTAGTAGGTCCACATCAGCCCTTTGGCTGCCCCTTCTAAACCTACCTATCAAATAAAGCATTGTATGTATGTATGTAGACATCAACCAATATTAATACATTTGCTACTCTTTGCTTTCAGGCTGGCACCTGGTACCTCAATTCAAGATGAACCAAAATTTATTGTGTTTTATAGTGCCTTGTTGAAAGTTTTCTCCCTCTTTTGCTTCATCTGCAAAGCTGAGAGTCCAAAGGTTTCAATGGAAACTTGTGGCACTATGGTGACAGTGAACCAATACTGTCAATCTTGTGGGAAGAATTTCAAATGGAGGAGCCAGCCATTTATACTGGGAAGATACCCTGCTGGGAATGTTCTTCTCAGCTTTGCTGTCCTAATGGCTGGTGCTTCCATTAGCAAATTACTTCTTGTTTTTAGACACATGGGCCTAAGTGTGTATGAGGCAAGAACATTTTTCTACCACCAAAGTAGATTTCTTTTCCCAGCCATATTGAAACACTGGGAAACCTATCAGTCATTGTTAATTAATAAGTTGAAAGATATGAAGGATTTGGTCTGGTCAGGTGATGGCAGGTTCGATTCGATGGGCCATTCAGCAAAGTATGGTGTGTACACGATGCTTTGCTCACCAATGATGAAGGTTGTGCACTTCGAGTTATTACAGGTACAGTGCATGAACTGGGCATTTATTACACAATGCATGCATTATGATACATACTCCATTTCCAACCCCCTACAATAAATAAATAAATACACAAATAAATAAATAAATAAATAAATAGACACATAGACTTTTCAGTTAAACAGTCATTGATGCTTTTATTTATATTGCTCCAAGATTCCCTATCAGTTATTCACACAAATGTATGACAAGGTTCGTGAAGTAGGCGAGGAGGTGTTGGGGGGGGGGGGGTTGGGGGGGTTGCTAAGAGTTTCCAACCCTAATTTTTGGGGTCCTGAACTAGTCTTCATAATAGACCACTTTCGATGTATTAAAATTCAGCTTGGCAATGGGGCTTAGAGGACACAAACAAAGGCAATCGAATGACCATGTTTATTCATATCTTTTGTTTGTGTCGTCTAAGCCTCGCTATCAAGCTGAATTTTATTATAGTGAAAGTGGCCTATTGAAAGATCAATGTGATCCATTTTCCTCCTTTGTGTAAATCAGATGGATTTTTTTTCGCAGGCTAACCAGGTGGGTAGCAGTACTGCAATGGAACTTGAAGGTGCCAAAGGCTGCTTTGACTATCTGCAGAAAGTTGCAGGGCTTGGAATTAAAGTATTTGTTTCTGACCGACACAGAGGAATTGCAAAGTGGATCAGAGAGAATCAACCTTCTGTGGATCACTACTTTGATCAGTGGCATGTAGCAAAGGGATTAGTAAAGAAACTTCTGGCTGCCAGCAAGCTAAAGGGATGTGAAGTAATTGCAGAGTGGATTAAGGCAGTCAAAAATCACATATTCTGGTGTTCTACCTCGACAAAACCTGGTTTCCAAAACCTGATATTGGCCAAGTGGAAATCGTTCATGCAACATGTGTCCAACAAACATAAGAACCACCCTGACGACCGTTTTACAGAGTGCGCACATGACGACAACATTGAGCCCAGGAAGTGGATCAAAGTTGGTCTGTAACTTTTTAAATAGAGAAGATATATTGGATTAATTTCTTTCACTCAAAATGATGTCATGAACAATGGAGTGGTTTTAGCATTGAGAGTCATATTTTACATGTGCAAGTGAGCGAGTACTGATTGTTCCATAAAGTATTGAGACACAATAATGGATTAGAGGGCAAGAAACCATCAATAACTTTCGTAATCCAAGATGGCAGCTAAACATGTATGCAAACAAAATGGAATCCAGCATTTGCTCACCAAAACATGCCAACCTCTACAGGCTGGTAATAGTAAAGCATCATAATTTATTTTTATATATTACATTAATTTTTTTTCTAGGCACCAAAGCATATGACAAGATCCATGAACTTTTGATGAAGACAGCCCTACTAAATGATATCAAAAGGCTTTCTCCAGATGCAGAGACCAGCTGTTTGGAGGGTTTTCATTCGACATTGAACCAGTGGCATCCCAAGATGATGTGCTTTTCATGGCTTGGGACATTTTGCAGGTATGACCTTACAGTGTAATCTGAAACACGTCAAATCCGCTTTTGAAACTGCCTTTTACAGCAAATAAGGTAAGAACATGTCGAAGTTCTCAGCTCCATGTCTATTTCAACTCATGTGGCGCATGCTAAACCCGTAAATTGAAAATCCGCTTGAATGCACGTGTACTTCTTTTACAAATGCCAATTTCAATATCTTTTCTTCTGCGGGCCTAATTAAAATTCTAATAGGTAGATAAAGGCGTCAACAGGGAAACGAAAGTTCTCTCGAACTTCCATCGGATTTTGGACGTCAAACAGCCGTCTTTTCTCAAACTTCCTAAGTCTACGGATTATTTGACGTTTCAGCAGCTCGTCGAGTTACTCCTCACTAGAAGACGACATGTTCTGACAATCCAATATCTATTTTACAAGTCGTACTCAATGTTCACAAGTGACATACGACTTGTGTTTTGCACTTATAATTTACAAGTTGGAGTCTTGTAAAAATACAAGTTGGACTCTTGTAAAAGTTTCATTAAATGTGATTCTTACCACCTTTTACACGTGTAGCGCTTCACGTGTAATTACAAGTCGGACTTGTAACGACCTTAATCAAAACTATAACAAAATTCTCGAACGCGATTGGCTATCAGCAGCCTGATTTGTATAGGAAATAGCACGGTTTCTAGGGGTATTTGGGATAAATACCGCGAGTGATATTTCAAAATTCGCCAAAATATCACGAGCCGCCGCGGCGAGTGATATTTGGAGAGTTTTGAAATATCACGAGCCGGTATTTATACCAAATACCCCGAAAAAACCGTGCTATTTTTTGTTTATACTACAAGGCAAAGAAATTTCGCATCTTGTAACGCTGTTTAGTCACGCGCGAGTGATTGGTTTTACTACAACATGTGATCAAACATGTGATCGCACAAAGGTCACACATGTTCAAATGATTTTCGCTTCAACTGCGATGAAACAGTACTTGAATACCTGTAAATATCTTTTGAAGGGTACATTTTGAACAGCCTAATCGTCAATCGAAGTTTATCAATAGATTTTTCAACCGATCCTGCTTGTGTGGATCTTGGACTTTGGCATTTCATTTAAGCAGCAGGCCGTGAAAATTGTTGGCTATTTATCGTTTCTTTGGTCACCACAGCAGCGGAAAATAGTTTCCAGCGGGCGACGTTTACTTCTGGTTGCCTACATGCTTCTGAACTGTTGAATAAAGACTGAAAGAACACCGTTTTTCGTTCTCTCACCTTCTTCGATAGCAGTTAAAAGAGCGCTCGACGATAAAGCTATGCACCGAACTTCGTCAGCTGAGTTGGTTCGCGTTGCAGCTCACTGAAAATATCAGGACTGTATCCTTTGCCTTCCACCTTAAATTGACCAAACAGTGACCTAGATCTTTGTACATTCTTTGCCGTTTCCATATCTTGGTAATCTCCTTTAGCTCTTGCAGTTTTTTTCACAGAATTTTGAAAATCTTTCCGCCATATTGTTTCGATCATTTAGGTTTCCATGGAAACTGAAATTTTTACATGTAAGTATTTCAAATTTGGCAGAAATACTACTGGTCTTAGCCAATCGCATTTGAGAAATTTCTTAGCCTGTAGTATAAGAGCATTTATACTACAGGCTAAGAAATTTCTCAAATGCGATCATCGCGCAGAATGCCTAGACATCATTAATTATTCATAACCGGCAAAGTGGTAAATTTGAATGCGAACGTGCATTCAATAGGCTAGAATAAGAGAAGAAAAGGCCAAAATTGGTTAAGTGGGGTTGACAAAAAGCGCTTTTCTGATTTCCTGAAGCTCTAACATAGAATTCGGCATACGGCTTTTGGAAGAATAATGATTAAACTACAATTTGAGCGTAAAGCAAAGGAGATTTATTAAGTATAAGGAGTATCCCTTCGCAGTTGAAAAACTGCAAAATCGGACCATTTTTAGTATGAAGTCCGTTTTCAACAGCGGTTTATTGAAGATTCAAACCGCCTTGCAAAGTTCGGCATACGGCAAATGGAAGATGGATCTCTTCTTAAACAAAATCCGTTTTAAGTTTGGTAATTAGTGAACGAGAACCAGTATCCCGCTCAGTTTTAAAACTGCCTGGTGAAGACGCGTTCGAAAATGGCGCGTTCTAGGTAAGCAAGCTATTGTATCTAGCTCAGGACTGAATAACAATGGCTGTCAAAACTAACAATACCCATTCAAAACAACCATTTAAATGTAAATTAGTTCCTATTTGCCGCGAATTTTAAAGATCACTAAAGAGAAAGACAAAAAGCAGCAATTTTTTTTCTTATCCTTCGTTTTTCGAAATGTAAACATTAACGCTTAAGAACTAGGCCGTGCAAACGCAAAATGGCTACACATTGCGCATGTTCTGAAATAATGAAGTTTCTAAGCGACCTTTCCCGCTCCCATAAAGAGCAGTAGCATGTACTGTAATAAAATCTTTCACTTCACTCACTATTCGACAACAAACGATGGATGACCCCTCCACCGCCTCCGCCGTTATAGCGACAAAACGCCCTTTGGGGTTCAAAGCTCCTTGAAGCTATGAATACCAAGAGCTGAGGAGACTGACATGAAGTCACCTTTTGGGGGGGCTCAAAAAGCCCCCCTCCTAAATAACGAAGCATAGAGAGCTAAGTTTTGTCTGACGAGGATTTAAAAAGCAGAAGCATAAAGATGGCACCCGCGCTGTCTTGTATTTCGCGAACATGAGCGACAAAAGCCGTCGATTGTTTTCCGTTTTTAAAAATAAGTGAATAACGAGCGACACTACAGCAACACAAATGTTTAATAAAGCGGTTTTATAGGCGGTTCATACTTAACGTCTGGTAAAAGCTGTCGATGGTTTTCAAAGTTTTTCAAATACGATCGGCCATCGACCGATCAACGAATTGTTTGGCTTCATTGCTATGCGATCATGCGAGCGCACTACTGACTCGCGCAAGCAAACAAACATTTTTAGCCTCAATCGCTCTTAAACCGCGCATATGTTTAATAAAGAGGTTTTACGGGCGGTTCACACTCTACATAGTAAAGCCGTCGATAATTTTCAAAGTTTTTCCAATACGATCGGCCATCGATCAACGAAAGCATCATCAACATGGCGAAAGGAGAGGTTGGGGAGTGAGTTGAAACGAACAATTTCTAACGATACTAAAGGAACATTTTCAAAGAAACTCGATCGAGCGCGAACCAAGAATAACTCTATTTGTTAGTTTTCTTCAGATCAGTCCCGTCTGGTGCAACAGAGCAAATTCTTTACAACACATTAGCCAAACTCTGTAAATTAGGATTTAGACAAAAATGATTGTTTTTGCTCACGTGCAGCGATATTATATGGCACACGATTTCAGCTTTTACACGGACGGATAAATAATAAATTTTTCTAAGCAGTTTTTGTTTTCCCTCTATTTTTTTTTCTGGGATTAGCGGTGAATTTACTTTTGTGAGGTGCGAATAAGCTAAACAATAGCGAAAAACAATTCTCGGTTTTCATGTGACGTAATCATTTTCCAAAATTAAAAATTACCTTTCCTCCTGAGGTTTTAGTTTCATCAGGTAAAAGACCCTATAGAAACTTGACGTTTCACAACGTTTTAGCTCGACAGGGTTCTTTCTTTTGTAATAGAGCACGTTTGAATTTCTAAGCTTTGCGTTGCGTGACATGAAAATGGCGCCCAAAGAGGGCTGTCGCGTAGGTAAAAAGAAGAGTTATCGCTTTAGTTTTTGCGAACTAAAAAGTGCTTGCACTAGAAGAAGCATTTATTTCAATGTGTCGGATGTCTAGAGCAATAATGTTTCGTTTCAATAGCAAAACTCAGTGACAGATGTTTCTGTTACGTTACGGCCGCCATATTTGTGCCCCTCAGAAGGGCACAAACATGGCGTCTCCATACAAAGCTCTATAAATTTGGGTGACACACTTCTGCAAATAACGTGCGAAGAAAACACAGCAGAGACCTGATTCTTGGCGAGGTTGTTTATATGTCAATCATCCATCGTATCCCAGATTCTTGACTTTATACATTGTATGCTTACGATTTTTAATTTTAGTCACATGGCTGGTGAAAACCAAGAATACATGAAAAGCTCATTGTTTCGATGCTCCGCCTTCTTCAAGTTAATGAGCGAGGCCATATTCCCTACGGGAAAAAGCGCGCGTTTATCTTATCCAATTGAGACTCGCCTCTTCGCATTTATTTGAATAATAATAGGCAATATGACAGACCTAAGATATTTCATGACCTGTAAGTAAATGTCACGAGAACAATAGGCATTCTGCGCGATGTGGCTAAGACCAGTAGTATTTCTGCCAAATTTGAAATACTTACATGTAAAAATTTCAGTTTCCATGGAAACCTAAATGATCGAAACAATATGGCGGAAAGATTTTCAAAATTCTGTGGAAAAAACTGCAAGAGCTAAAGGAAATTACCAAGATATGGAAACAGCAAAGAATGTACAAAGATCTAGGTCACTGTATCGTCGATTTAAGGTGGAAGGCAAAGGATACAGTCCTGATATTTTCAGTGAGCTGCAACGCGAACCAACTCAGCTGACGAAGTTCGGTGCATAGCTTTATCGTCGAGCGCTCTTTTAACTGCTATCGAAGAAGGTGAGAGAACGAAAAACGGTTCCTTTCAGTCTTTATTCAACAGTTCAGAAGCACAAGCAACCAGAAGTAAACGTCGTCAACTGGAAACTATTTTCCGCTGCTGTGGTGACCAAAGAAACGATAAATAGCCAACAATTTTCACCGCCTGCTGCTTAAATGAAAGCCCAAAGTCCAAGTTTCCACACAAGCAGAATCGGTTAAAAATCTATTGCTAAACTTCGATTGACGATTAGGCTGTTCAAAATGTACCCTTCAAAAGATATTTACAGGTATTCAAGTACTGTTTTATCGCAGTTGAAGCGAAAATCATTTGAACATGTGTGACCTTTGTGCGATCACATGTTTGATCACATGTTGTAGTAAAACCAATCACTCGCGCGTGACTAAAACGCGTTACAAGATGCGAAATTTCTTTGCCTTGTAGTATAAACAAAAAATAGCACGGTTTTTTCGGGGTATTTGGTATAAATACCGGCTCGTGATATTTCAAAACTCTCCAAATATCACTCGCCGCGGCGGCTCGTGATATTTTGGCGAATTTTGAAATATCACTCGCGGTATTTATCCCAAATACCCCTAGAAACCGTGCTATTTCCTATACTAATTGGACAGTTGCACACGTCATGCTTGTAATTGGACAGTACACGTCATTTTGCGCACGCTGTTTCGGTCCACTTTTTCGAGTAAACTGCTTTGTTTTTCAGCATTCATAACAACTTTTTAATATCGTTCAGCGCTCAATCGATGCTTTGTCCCTTTCTCGAATTTTGTCAAAGTTTTGATTAATTGGTAACAGGACATCTTGTCGTCCAATTCAGTCTGTAATCATACTTGTGATTAACAAATCGGACTCCCGCTTCGCGGTCGTCCGATTTTGTTAATCACTCGTATGATTACAGACCAAATTGGACTCCACTCAGTCCTATTACCATTATTTATTAAACTCAGTTCCGTCTGCGCTCGTAAATACAATGGTCCGACTTGTAGATGACGTCTAAAAGTTGCTGGTGTGAAGTCGGTTGTCATGAATGAATTTTCGCGCGCTTGTTTTCTCTTGTTATGTAAGACTACACGAACATTTTTGGAGCTCAATAAAAGTACTTCTTTTGTTCCAATGTCTCAATGTTATGTTATAAAACAAATGATCAACGCCATGGCGTGCACTATTGGGTTGTGGATGCACCTGGGAGGTTTGCTAAGCACTCAAGAAGCTAGAGCCGCACTCGGCTATCGCCTCGTGCGACTCTTACGCTTCTTTCGTGATTAGCAACCTCCCGCGTCCATCCATAACTCAAAAGTGTACGCCATAGCGTTTACCATTTGTTAAATAAAGTCGATTAAAGAGCAAAGGCATCGTGATTTTTCGCGTGTTTATTCGTCATTACACTGAAAATTTCACAAATGAAAATCCTTTCCACAAAATAATGTATATTTTGTGAGCTGTTTGGCGGTTAGGGCGCGTCGCAGACCCGATAAGTACTATAATAATGCGCCATTTCGTAGCTTTATGCGCCATATGAGCATGGCGCACGGCCTTAGGTATTTAATTTAATTTAAATATAATTAAAAGTAACTAATTGTCAATAGATATATAAGCAGTAAAAAAAAAGAAGTGTAGTGGCTATACTTTGCAAGCACTGTAGTGGCATACTCAGCTAATAGTTTTTGTAACTGTAGGCTGAGTAATTTTTGTAATTTGTGGTGTAACAGTAGTGTAAGTACAAGCTCTGTAAGAAGGTTTATGTAGCTATAGCAGCTTACCTAAAACAGTAATGTAATGAAAAAAGTAAGAAAAGCTGTTTCTTTTAAAAAAAAAGAAAAAATGGCGCACGGCCTTCCCAACCCCTGAGTTATTAAAGCTTGCTCTGATGTAATTGGTGCTTTTTAAAATAATACAGCAGTCTACGATCATATGCTACAACCAATAAGAAAAGTAGTTGGAGACGTTGTGAAAATATCGCTATGTTTGTAATATATTTTAAATTTAGACTAAATTAAAGCCACGCATGAGGTTTTTGACTGCTCCCCTTCTCCCCCATATGGAGGTTGAAGAGTCTTCTGAATCCTAAGCTACAATAGGGGAGGGGAGGGAAGGAGGTAAATAGATAACCTTCCCAACATTTCTATAACGGGTTGTAGCTGTCAGTTACAACTCCGACAGTTATTCCGGAGTAGAAATCATCCCGGGACATCCTGGGCTGTCGTCTGATAATCGTCTGTGCGTTCACTAGTTATGAACTAGAAGAGGACTATGGGTCATTTGGGGAAGGCATTCTTCAAAATGAGCCGTACATGTTGCTTATGACTGGCCACAAACGGGGCTTTAACGGTAAATACTACGCTCGCCATGGTAAGGACGCGAGTACACAGATACTGTCAAACACAAGTGATGAGAAAACACTAGCGAGAATAAAGATGCGCACCCAACGGTGGTGCTTACTGTGTATGTTGCGAAAGTGTTTATTTTTTCAAAGAGTTGTACAGTGACGCAGGACCTTCTGTTACTCCCAATTAACCTGTTGCCAACCCCCTCACCCCCACCCCCGTCCCCAAACCCTTCATCCAACTGAAGGTGTGTAAATTTGGACGTCGTGACAGATCTATTACATGATCAGCTGTCGTTCATCTTGGTGGTATTCTTTCTAGCAGAGCCAATATTATTGGACTGCACTGGGAAACAGAATGTTATTCATGTTTTCCTCGAGCTACGCTCTCAGAAAACTGTCCGCGGACGAATATCCGCGCATTTTTTCGCGCCAAATGAATGCTATTATTTCAGTACATATTACTAGAATAGATAAGGATGGGCTAAAGTTCAGAACTTTCAGTTCCTTAGGAGACTGTGCGTATGGTGCAACCAACTTAAAATCTACTGACATTAAACAATATTACAAAGTGAACCGATAATTGTAATTACATTTACTCTTCAATTTTTAAAATTTACATCTCTTAACCAATAGGTTGACAACATATCAGTACAAAAAATGAAAACTTCTAAAATGTTAAAATACTACTGAATATTCTAAATTACTAATTTTACAAAACTTCAAGTCGAGCTAAAAATATGATTTTATATAAATGTATTTCGCCTAATAACTGGCCGAAGCCATATGTGATGCTAAAAGAAGCTAATTTAGAACGCCAGGACACGAGCGCGACTGACTAAAATTTCTAATTACTAATTAGTAAGTATGTCCCTAACGGTTGCATGTGATCACATACCAAGCACACATAGTAGCCTGCGAGCAGGCTCACATTTGAGAACACACGCGTGGGCGGGACTGTAAGCGGCGAAACCGCAATTGTCACGTGAAAGTGACACTTTCTTCGCGCCTCTTCACCAGACTCCTCCCCGCCGGATCGCTTAGCTTTTGAATTTGCTCTTCGCCGCTTTGCGTGTGTGCTCCACAAATGTGAGCCTGCTGGCAAGGTGGTAAATTATTCCTTAATTTTGGCGCGAAACATCAAAAAGAATGCCATGGCAACGTTTGGCGCGAAATTTCTCGTCAAAAACCAACCATTGTAAGTGTCGTTTGTCACCCACGATGGCACGATATAATAGTATACTCGCGAAAGTAAGAAATTATTTCTCTCTCCTGAAATGTTCGGGAAGTTATTAGAATTTTGACAAAACGCGCCTGAAATTATGTCCTATTTTCGTGCGGCACCATTTGATTACCCGTGGATTGATTAGCCTCTAGACTTTTTTGTTCCATTTCAAGATTAGTACTTGGGCCATTTTCCGTAGATGAATCACCTGCAGCCTCTAATAAATTTGTCTTCCAGAACAACCAAGACACCAATGCAACGATAACAGGCATCAACGCCGTCTTCAATGCTTCATCTGCAGTTTCCCGGCCATAATATGCCTGCCCAGCCAACACTACTACAAGAACCAGAAAAATGACAGCAAAAACAAAACACACGCACGAGAAAGTTGTCTGACCCTTGTTGTCAGTGGCATCAAGATATTTATACCTTGCAATCGCGAAGGCAGCCAAGAGAAAAACGAGTAGCAATGTAACAGTTAAACCCCATGTTGGATTAATCACTATACCAATAAGAAGCCAGCTTGCTAGGTAACTAGTTACGGACGCACAAATCGTGAAACGTAGTGAATAGCATTTGTCTCCTAGATTCTTCTTTCTCCACCAAAACACTAAACCACTTTCAATAAAGATCGATAAAATAGTCCAGGGGATATCCCAGCGTAATTCACCCTTACAGCTATACACAATAGAAATTACAAAAGCGGCAAATAGCATTAAGCTACCTATTACTGCCAGCCAAAAACATAAAGTGCATACGGCCTGTGCAAAGATTTTTTCATTTCTTCGACGAGCTCCATTGCTTGTGTCTTCGCTGTTTTGCTGTTCTGTTGTGTCTCGCTCCTGAGCCCGTTTCCGGTACTCCTCAAAAAAGTACGCTAACAAAGGACAACTAACAAAACTAAAACCAACAGACGACCATAACATTATTGTGATAGAGGTACAATGTACAAGTCCTGTAGCAGATATGTTTGTCTTGTGACCCTGCATGACACACTCAGCTGTGTTCAGTCTTGGATCCCGTATTCCTGGACTCACGGCCAGATCTTGAAGCTGCAAGACAAGGAATACTTTCATTAACTTTTTCAGGAACAGAAAAGGAAAATTTCAAATGTGCTGTGTGAGAACACAAGAGACAAAAGGATAGAATTCTGACGGAGTTTGACCTCAGGTGCGCAGTTTTCAATAATTTTCGTTTGTCGACGAATTCGCCGTGCAGGAAGTTACACCAGAGATCCTCGAAAGAGAACTCAAGGCTGAATCTGAATTCTGGTAGTTGAAACGCACGCGTATTGAGTATTTGCCGATGGAAAGTGGATATAGATCAATTTCTTTAGACTGGTCGGATCGATTATTGGATTAGGAGAGTTTTCAACAATCCTGCCCCTGTGAAAAATTGTACAGAACAAGATGGATTTTTATGTAGATGGTGGGTCATGTTAAATTGAAGTGAACTGGACAACGTTACTTAAACACGATGGAATAATCAGCAGAGCAGGTGGGGTCGTGTCTACTCGACAAACAAATTAATTACGCTAATACAAGTTAAATTCTAATGCACTTACTGCTGCTAGAACGCCTTCAATCATTCCTTTTATAATCATGCCTCTGTCACTGTCCTTGTCTGACACATTGCAACAGAAAAGTGGTATTTGGATGTTAAGATCTTGAGTCCGGGGGGCTACAAGAATGGATCCAAGAGACAAAAGCTCCAACAGTGTGGCTGGAAGAGCGGCATACAGACATGACAAGCTCCAGAGGTACTTTAAAGGCTTGGAATTGCTTGTTTTGTTGGTGGAACCATATATACTTACACGCACAAGTACTGAGGATGGTCTCTTGGCTGGATATAAAGCTGATTCAATTTTGAAGCTATTTTCTGACTTTGCCAAACTGTTATAGAGCTGTTCAGCGGTATGAATGCAGGAAGTTGACGTGGTGGAGTTGACACAACTGTCACTGAAATCTGCTTTCACATTGTGCGGATTAGAGATCAGCACTGCTTGGATAAAAGCAAGTAGAAGTTTGAACCGGAGAGTTCGGGGAGGCATGTTTGAAGTTTCTTTTGCAAGTGTCTCTCTGGGAGAAATGAAAAACAAATCATGTAAATTTCATAATTTGTTGGACCGATGAATTATTTTCAACGAAATAAAATCTGATCATTTGACTTGATGGCGAAACAAGAAACTAAACAGTGAAATCAAATCGATTTTAACACGTGATAGCACTGACTAAGAACAGTCCGCGTTCAACTAGAATGATGTCATTTTTCATTTTGTTGATTGAAATTCGAACTGATTTCTTAGTCCAGCTGCTACAAAAAGATTGCCGGGAAAAGGATTCAGTTTCTGGAAGGGTTCAATTTTGTTCATTTAATTTGTAAATTGTAATCGCCAGATACTCCACAGATGTGAGGATAAATGAAACCAGTACTCTAACTTGAGTAAGAATACAAAGAGCTGGAGCAACATGCGAGAAAGGCCAGATGTTGGGTTTTTGAAAGGCTGGCGGTAAGGAAAGGCTGAAGGTTGGGAATTTTTACGCCGTCCACTGTAACCAACTGGTCGAACTTCAAGTCACTTAACGTTCTAAAGTTATCTTGTTTAGTTTGCATTAATTAAAAGCAAACCCTGTCACAAAATACGAAGCATAATTAGCTAGTATAAAAAAGAATAGGGGCACTACAAACGATTCTTTAGTCCTCCTCCCATATAATTAATTGAAAAATTGTATTGCTAAGGAAATGGAAAATAAGGTATTCGATTGCTCCCGTTGAATATTGCAAATTGATGTTCCCGATTGTATAATAGGGAGCTTAATTTTTTCAAAGGCGTTTTTGAGAGCGACGTATGGCAACCGGAAGTGGACCTTTCTCATTTTTGGGCAGTGGATGCGTTCTAATTTTCAAGTAAATCGTGTCTATACGAGTAACGACACTTGGTATTACAAATGTGGTAGCGCCAAGGCGAGTAAAAAGAGAAAACGCCTAGTATTGGCGTTGCGTGTACACCGAATTCATAAATGGCGGACCGCTCGGGTAAGCCTGGGAAACGAGGCGGGTGAGGACAGAATCCCCAACTCCAATACGGCGATAAGTGAATCGGAGACGCCTACAGCTCCAGTTTTACTAAAGCAAAGTGATATTCCTGAAGCTAGTCTTGCGGGAAGAAAGCCAGCAGGCTTGGGAAAAGCTAATCTTTGTTTTGGCGGCCATTTAAGCGTGATCGTGAAAGCACAGCTCGTAAGACGTCGGTAAGCTTATGTTTACATCGAATGACCTCTGACAACGACGTATGTTGCTAATATTTTCCGCTCACAATACAGATCCAGTATTTCATTTTCTTTAGACATTTGCTCCTTTCCATGATCTGCATGTTAAGTTGTTGCTATACTTTACCGAATAAAATATTTAAATTATTTAGAGTTTTGTGTTTTGTTGTTTGTCAGTGTAGGTGGAATATCCTATGCATAATTTGCACTTAGACAACAAAATGGAGGTTGGTACTCAAAGACATTAACTCGGAGTAGAACCTTTATTGGCATACACAGCAATATTAATAGGACTCTTTGTCATACAAGGCTAACTGAATGGTAGACACAACAGGCATGCTACCATATTTGCTGTATGTATATTTGTTGTAGCTTTTCTTCGAGTGCACTTGAAGTGAGGGGCCTAGCAACTTGAGGGGCCTAGCAACTTTTTTAACTTCAGTAATATGCTAGGTCATTTTGTGGCTCATTTTATGGTTGAGAGGCAATAACCTTATCAGCCATCTTGCTGCGAGCAGGCTTGATTTCATTATCTTTAATTTCACCATTCACTGGTAAAGGGATGCAGCAAATCACCAATTTTACAATTTACTGGGGTACACTCTAGCCTGAAATGTCAGTCATCTCCCGCCCTCAGCCTAATCCCCGGGCAAGAGATGGGAGATGACTGACATTACAGGCTAGGTACATTCAACATTTAAAATTTCTGATAATCAGTTTTGCTCCCAAACCATTTTAACATGTAAGCTGTTGTGAGGTCACAGAAACCAATTATACCTAGGGCATAAATTACGAGAAGCAACAGGTGACATCAGATATTTTCCCTATTCTTCTAAAATTTATTTGTCACTTAGGTGGCACCACATTGGTCACATATGATGTAAAGGGTAACCTATTAGCATGAAGGGCATTGTGTTTCTTATTCAATTCCTGTGATAGCACCACTGAATACTTTTTTCTTTAGTCCTTTGCTTTAAAAAATCCTTAAAATATCCATCTCCAGCAGTCTCTATTCATTTAAAACCTACAGCACAAAACACAATAGTGTCTGTATGCGCACTTGTAATCTAACCAGAGCAATTTTTTACAGATTTTAGATTTTACTAAGTGCAGTTAAACAGCTAGCCTGTTTAAACATCGAAAAAGAAAGCAATAAACGATTTCTCCATAATTAGGCCAGTTAACACAGAACACTAACGTTTCTTGTTAAAAATAAACTTCCTAGAAGAATGTCTAAATTATGCTAACCTAAAAGTACTATGTATAATAATACACATGAAAAAATTACTCGATTCTGATTTGCTGATAGCAGTGCAGTTCAAGTGTAACACCAGAGCAAAAAGTGTAACACCAGTGCAAATTACACATCGTAATTCTGGATAATGATTGGAAGAAAGACAATGAGAAATTTTGTTGGCCAATGATATCATGTAAAGCAGTGACAAAAATTTTGTACGGAAACTCTGAAAAAAGTTTTCTCGAATGCGAAAAAAAATGGCTTCAAGAAACATCTTCCGGCAATTTTTCTGCGCGAATTTTTTCATATTTGTATTATTAATAACTGATCATACGGTTTTTCTCGTTCAATTTGAAATTAATTTGCACTTGTGAGTTTTTCAAAAAGCTGAAATTGCACTCGCCGAAGCGGCTCAGCTTTTTGAAAAACTCACGCATGCAAATTAATTCCAAATTGAACTCGAAACCGTGTGATTACCTATACTAAAGACATGATATCCATCAGTATCACAGGCGGCGTGACTCTTGCCTTCGAGCGGTTACAAAGATGCGATTTACAAGGGTTTGTATGGGAACTTTACGGATTTGCTTTAAATACCTAAAATGTAATGTTGTGTGAATAAAATTGACTTACATGGCTTTACTTTCGTATTCTTTATTGTTCCACGGTGTTTGACGCCGTTTTGAAGCATTTTCAGCGAGTTAGCGCTGCCGGTGGTTGTGAGACACCACCGGCAGCGCTAAATCGCTGAAAACGCTTCAAAACGGCGTCAAACACCGTGGAACAATAAAGAATACGAAAGTAAAGCCATGTAAGTCAATTTTATTCACACAACATTACATTTTAGGTAGTTAAAGCAAATCCGTAAAGTTCCCATACAAACCCTTGTAAATCGCATCTTTGTAACCGCTCGAAGGCAAGAGTCACATCTCGCGCTTGGGCCGCCTGTGTCAGTATTGATTTCAGACTTATAATCATCAGGAGCATTTATCAAGCAAATGCTTCTGTTACTCCTGTAACATGCCTAATGGGAAAGCAAGAATCAGAAGGGAAATAGTATATTCCCTGACTTAAATTCATTACCTGACTTGGTTTCGGCTAGCTTAAATCATTGTGAATAGGGGGTGAACATCGGCGCAACCTGCAAACCTACTCGACTCACTGGTAAAGACACAACAAAACAAAACAACACAAGATTTAGTTTAATTAAATAACATTTCACAGCTGTTTGCCTGAAAGACAGCGAAAAAAAGAAAAACATTCCAAGTTTACATTAAGCTTGGTTATAGTTGCAGACGATACGTAACATTCGATGTAAACATCAGAAAAAATACCGTCGTCTTAGGAGCTGTGCTTTCACGATCACGCTTAAATCGCTGCCAAAACAAAAGATTAGCTTTTTCTAACTCTGCTGGTTTCCTTCCCGCATGACTAGCTTCAGGAATACCATTTTCTTTAAGTAAAACTGGAGCTGTGGAGGTTTCCGCTTCACTGATCGCCATATTGGAGTTAAAGATTCTTTTCATGGACTCGTACCGAGGATTACCCGAGCGGTCCGCCATTTATGAATTCGATGTTTGTATTCGAATGAAGTCACGTACTGATACTGAAAGGTTCCATTCTTTTCCTGTTACACAGTATAGTTTTACATAGCCTTTGATAATCTTAAAATACCTGGCATTGCTGATGATTTGATTTGCATAAATACTCATCGGACGAAATCACGAATCACTGCCCTTCAGCTCCGAAATGTTATCAGTTTCCAGAATCGCACCACAATTTCGTCCAATCAAGCACGGTTCAACCATAACCCGACATTCAACACAGCCCTAATCAGACTAGTTTTGGGGATGTTTGAGCTTAGTTAGAACCTAGTTGTTTTATGAAGATCAGTAGAAATATTTGACACTGGACTATAAACAACTCGATTTCAGACGCGCCGGCGGTCTGGCTAAATCCCGAAAACAAATGAACTACATGTTTTACTTTTACTTTCAAACAAAATTACCTTTGGAGAGAAGTTCAGATGTTTCCTGACGATTGTTTAGATGCTGAGCAAGATTTCAAGTATTACGTTTTGGCAATACAGCCAAAGAACAGGAACACACGGGTCAGTGAACATGTTTGAATAAATGATCACGACAGAATTCCACGAAAAATCGATAAGTCATTGAAACTGACAAGACGAAAAATAATGTCACGCGATCGTGAAAGTCGCGCACCTTCTTCAACAAGCAAACAAATATCCGAGATTTATTGACCTCTGGTGTGTTTGCTACCTTGATGTAATGCTTGCTTGATCGATTGTTCTTGCCTCGTCTACAAATTTTACCCCAAAATTACACAAAAATGACTGTTAGTTTGAAAAGTAAAACCCAGAAAACATTTTCCATTATTTGGTCATGAATTATCTATCCAGTTAAGGTGTCGTATGAAAGCGAGTGCAATTTGTGATTTACACTACGAATAATCTCGCAAAACTGTACAAACATTTAGGCGACGGTTAAAGTTAAAAGAATTTTCAAACAATATGAGACAATAACTTATGTCCACTCCCAGGACAATATAGCATTCTTTTTAGTAAAAATTCTTACGTTTATTTCCATAATTTTATTGTATTGTTTTCTTTTTATCACACTGTAGTTTGGAATTTTTAGAGCCTCGAGTCGTCATTTCACCTGCAGAAGACTGTTGTTTAGGCAGTCGAAAGCTTGTGTTTTTTAAGATATTTTTAGCCAGAGAAGGTCATTTAAGTTTTATGTGATCGCTCGTGCGCTTGAGGAAATTACGTACTAACGATAGGCAATTTTTGATACATTACGGCTACAATACGGCTCCGAAGCTTGTGGGAATATAACAAACGAATTAATTATTTTCCCCTCATCCTCCTCATGTGATTTCTTTTGTTTTATTCCCATAAGCCTCGGAGCCAAGTTAGAAAATGACCCAATAATCCAGAAATAACGACGCATGTTGAGCTCTTAGCCTTTGGGTTTTAATTCGTGCCTGCAAGGAACACCATACCAGGAGCTAGTACTCAACAAAACAAGAACGAGATCCATATTAGAATCATCACATTCAGCCATAGCTCGGCGATAGTGGAATGCTTTCATTTAGTTTCTTATAGTAACCTTTTATTTTATTTGTTTAAGTTTACTTCTGCTGTTACAATGTTCACACAACTTTCTACTATGTACAAGCAAGTAAGGCGAACGCGCTGTTAATCTCCATTGATCACATCATTATTGCCTTGCCTCGTCTTTTTCAAGTGTACCTTCATTTTCAATTTTCTTCTTTTCCTACAGTTGAAAAAAATAACGTTTTAATTTCGATTCTCTGGAGTCAATTCTTAGTAACTAGTTACGAAGTTTTAACCTGAGACAAAACTATCTTGGTGATAAAGTCAAAGGTGTTGCATAAAGATATAGCCTGGTGCTATATAATCAGTACTTGCAGGAGATTATAGTGAGTAGCCTGCATGTTTGGCAAGTGGCCCATCAGGGGGGGGGGGGGGGGGCTTATCTCCGATTTCCGTTGCATGAAGCAACTAGGAGTATTTTTACTTCCCCCTGGAGGGAATACTAGTCCATCACAGGGCTACCCCTCCCATCAGCATTAATTTCCCCGGTAGCCAGTTATACACCTAGGTGGAATGAGGCACTGTGCCCGTTAAGTGTCTTACCTACACACGCAACTTAATGATTCCGGTCAGAGCTCAAACGAGGACCGCTCGGTCCAGAGTTTACTGCACTCAGCCAACCGTGCCTCCCATGCGATATTTCAATTATAGACCTACTTGTCTGCCTACTCGTAATCTTCCTGACAAAGCAAGTCTTCTTTTCATTTCTCTTCGCTTGAGAATCCTTAAAGCTTGCCGGGGATTGGCGTAAACAGGCGCAGAGAAACCTTCTCCACGTTCTGCCGGCGGCGGTAACAGCATTTTACCTTGTGAATCAACAAGTGGGAACTGGAACAAAGTCAAATCAGTTTTTACAAACTAGAAATAGCTAACTATAATGCAGACAGCAACTAAATAATGTAATTGAGATAAGGTACTATTATTTCTTTGGTAAGGTACAATCCGCCCATCCTGCAGAGGATATAATCTAAGGCATTGCTTCCTCATATAGTGGAGTAACAGGGGAGTTATCCATCCATAAGGCTAAGCTTGTCGAGGTTCTTTGACAATTCGACTATCCCTGATGGGATGAATAGAGTTGATAGAGGCAGTGGTAGCTATAAAGATATATTATCTATATATATAAGTACATCACAGCAGGACAAGAGGTCTGACAATAGGTCTGTACGCTTGTCGTCAGATTATTATACAAACACGTACACAGGACACTAAGAAATCTACGGTACAGTGAATAATTCTGGCTTTTTTTTACTGAATTCATCCAGTCAGTAAGTTTCACCTCTATTTCCAACGCTTGTGGCTTGGCCTCTGTGTAACTTACACTTTTAACTTCAGGCCCTTAAATAATAAATATAAAAATATGATATACGATATAAAACCTAACTGAGATTCCAGCCTCTTCTACGCATTTCTCTCACTTTTACATGCGTGATATATTTTTACTTAACATTTTTCCTTTTATAAATGAAGGATTTTTCTCACCCTTGAGTACTCGCTGCTTGGGGAGCAAGAAGGTAACAATTACAAAATTAAATATGATTCTGTTTTGAAAACAGCTAACCTCCTCAACTAGCTTTGGCTTAAAAACATTTTCCATTCATAAATCAGCTTTTTGATATTTATGATACGATATACGGAAAAAAAATCTCTTGACTGGATACGGCAGAACGTCTCTGTGAAAAGATGTGACAAAAAGCTGTTTAAGGTGCAGTGCTGTGATTCGCTTATCTCCTAACGATGACAGTCAAACAAAAACAATAAACTTACCTTTCTCGTCCATTGCTAATAAGTGGAAGCCGCTCTTGCGTCACAAAGCGCGAGCGCGTGCACACGTATAGTTCCATTAGTAGTATAATTAATGCAACCTTGCAATTTGACTAGCTTTCCTGCATTCACTGGCAGCCATTAGTAAGGGGCATATGGGAAGCTGGTTGTCAAAATGACCATCCGTGTTAAGCTTTGTAAGTAAGTTACCACATAATGCAATTTTACAATGTTTTGCAATGATTAACTCAGAGCTCATAGATATGACATGAACATTTTCTACATGTAGAAAACCTACTGTGATATCAAAGAGCATTGTATAGATCTGACAAATTCCATATTGGACCCGGAGTTTGGATTTCGACTGTTCTAAGTTGCGTTTTTAGTGAGAATTTTACTCAAACAGAGAGATTATTAGCGCTCGGTTTTTATATGAGTGATACTTCGCCAAGTACTATCGAAACTAGTTGAACTTCTCACACGATAGACAAGTCAAGAAATATATATTTAAAAATGGAAATGAAGGGTCTGACACTACCCAGTCTTTGTACTTAGATTGATGACAGCACTGAAAGTTTTGTTTCTTGGCGAAAATTTGAACGCAGGCGCTAGGATTTAGCGAATAAAAGAGGCCGCATATGTAAATCTGAGTAAAGCACTTTGAAAATATACCTTCCGCTTCCGCTGCTCTGGGATTAAGTGGTATTTGAGACATGCGTGACAGGCGGAGTACACCCGGAAATTTTAGGGTAAAAAATAAACGACGAGCAGACAGTACTCCGAAAACAGTGGAAATTCTGACTCGGCAAAATACATTCTATAATGTATTTTGTACTTTCTTTTGGAGCTCTCCTTTTTTGGTCACTTTGCAGTGAAGGTAAGACTCATTCTGTGTAATCTGTATAAACTTGCCGTGGAGGAAATTTTAGTTCCATATAAGTCGTTTCAACTTTAATTATAGTGATGAATGCGTTTATTTCCTTGCAGAAACGGTTGACAATTTGTGTTTGTCGTTGTAACTGTTTTCTTGTTTTGCAGTGCTAGTTACTGCCACCCGTGCAACGTTATAAAGAGATCGCAGGTTTTATCTTTTCATCAATAGCATAAACTCTAGTTAAAGTTGAGTTAAAATATGTTCCGTAGCTTAGAGTAATTGCCATTTTAACGGTCCTTGTTTTTAACTGAGCATACTTAGTTAAGGGTCTGTCATTCACTGGCTCTCAAGGCGTGTATGCAGTGGATCTATGTTACCACAGACTTTTACCGGCTACATAAAGCGAACATATTAAATGATTACATGCTTCAGCCTTTTAACGAAGGATTTTTAAAATATCTGTTTCCCTGCGGAAATGTTCCCGTAGTTTTGCGTGCCATGTTACTTTCAAACTCGAACGACAGCGCAGAAATCGGAAGTTTTTGATCGAAAGTGGGGTTTCGGTGTCCATTCTAGTACTTCACTACCAAGATGTAGATCTTTAGAGCTTACGGGAAACGCTATCCTCTGATCCTCAGAGGACTCAGTCGTAAAACTCGGCCAAAATGACGACAGTAATGTAATATCAGGGCTTTTATTCTGACAAACCATTACGCATAAAGAGTCGAGAATTGTTGCCATTGATCCTCCAAGACGACGATAAGAATTCCGGCATTGCAGTCTATTCCTATCTATATTTGCATGTTTATTCGCACCAAGCTTTAAACCCTGGTAGATACGGAGAGCTCCACCGATAGAGCAGCTCAAGAACACCATGACAGAGACAACATAAGTGCGATCGAGGTTTCTTATTAACTGTGTTTCTGTCTGTCTAATTCATTACAGGGATTTGCACCAAGTTCTTCTTCAACTCCACATCACAGATGCAAGTATCATCAGCAGTTATTCCTCTCCAGAGTGGTTTTGATTTCAGCTTTAGAACTTGTAGTGGTGGAGTTTTGCTTGATCAAAAAGGGACTAGCAATAGTTTTATTCGGCTGGAAGTGGTTCCTACAACAGTGAACTATTCTGTAACACCTGTATTGTTTATTGCAAGTCACCTTGAAATGACATGGTCAATTAATTCAATACAGGAGTCAGTTGTGATAGGCAAAGACTTGGACAAAAATATTATTTATAAGGTACAATTCACTGCTGGTAGTGGAGGGACAAATTCAACACTCAGCCTAACTGGATTGGCATCATTTTCTGTGGATGTTCCAAACAGTATTTTAAGCTTTACAAATTCAGGCCCATTATTTGTCGGCTTGCCTGTCTCTGGTGGCAGAACAGGATTTGTTGGATGTATTATAAGTGGAACAAATATTCCATTGGTAAAGAGTGCTGTCACTTCTTTCAACATCAATGAAAACTGTACGCTTGATTATCAACTGGGATGCCCACCCAAAGGTCAGTGGAATATTTTTGTCCATGAACATATCCATGAATTGCGTTAGTAGCGGATAATTATATGGCCCGCGTCTCGCAAGGACTGGGAACTACCAAATTCATGAATATGATTGGTTAAAATCGATTTTGACTGCGTTCTAGATTTTCCAGTCTAGACCGGCATCTAGATCACTGTATCTCTTCAATTTCTCCGTGACAAAGTCGCAAAAAATGTTATTTGGCTTGTTTGAAAAGCCCAAAAGAGGAAAAGAAAAAGGTAATAATAAGAGCAAACTTAAATGTAAGTGCAACTCAGGCAATCAAAACTCCAGCTGATTACTTACTGAGAAGTTTTTGCAAGTCCAGAAGTAAACATTTCTTAGTACAACACCAAGAGCGACTTAAACGCCTGCAATAAATTTTGTTAGTCAATAAAAGAACCTAAAGAAATTGAAAACATAATAAGCCTGCCTGTAAGCTAACCTTCTTCTGACCAAATGTTTTCATGCCATTTCATTTATTTGGACTATTGTCGATGTACTATGTATAAGACACCAAATAAAGTATGTATGTATGTATTATTATGATGTAGTTCCAGACTTCAAATGGTACTCATCGCTTTATTTGCTACAGGCCTGTTTCGTATGGCCAAGAGCGGCCACACTCATCAGGCAAAATTATCGAATGACCGTCATGACCGTTCATGACGGTCATTCGCTAATTTTGCCTGATGAGTGTGGCCGCTCTTGGCCATACGAAACAGGCCTGTAGCAAATAAAGCGATGAGTACCATTTGAAGTCTGGAACTACATCAAAATAATAATATTTACCGCTCCTGTTAAGTTGAGCGCTCTCGAAAAATTGTTCTACCTAGGCATCCAGAATATGTATGTATGTATGTATGCCAAATTCGGAAGGAAAATGGCAGCGAACACGAACCGGCTACTTTAAGCGACTTTCAGCCAATTGACGTTGTTAACTTGGAAAATATGTATATTTTCCAAGTTGTAGTGGCGGGACGATTTCACTCCATCACCGGGTCACTACTTTTTAGACATCCGGCACCCCGGGGAGGGGGGGGGGGGGTACTCTCATATGAGAAAGTCAGGGATGCTAATCGGAAACTTTTAATTTTATTCCAAAAGAAGACTAACTTTTTTTTGAATGTGGGCGCTGCTCGAGCTTCATTAAGCCCCTAAAACATACCACTTAAGGTCATTCCTTAGTATTGCATTGCGCAACCCTACTGCGCACGAGTTTCGCGTCATGAGCGCGCGCACATGGGCGCGTGCGCGAACAAAACCTAAGAGATTTCCTTCAAACTAAGCTCGATAGCGAATTAAATGCTCCTTTTCTATTAAACGAGCACGGTGACCCTCGATTTTGTTCTTTGGTATTTGCTAAGAACAGTCTAATAAAGAACATATTTGAAGAAGGAAAAAAGTTTGATACTAGAACATGATTTGTTTTTGCAAAATAATTCTATACTGGGTGTATTTTGGCCAAGGCGAGGACTTCAAGCTAACCACGGAACTGTCCGAAAACTGCAATATTCCAGCAACCAGGCAATCAAAAACGGTTTAAATGAAGCAGTACTACTTATGTGGATAAAAGAAGCTTTACTTTCAAGAGAAAATTTTGTGTCTTTCAAGTAATCAAGACTTAATTCTGTATGAAGATGATTCGAATTTTTAACGTGCAACCAGTAAAAATACCCCATTTTAGGAGCCTGCTGACGCGTAAACAGGCAGGTGACCCCATTTTTTTATTGCATTTTTTTAATGGTCATATCACGAATGTTAACTATGCCAAGTTTCAAAAAAAGTTTGATAGTAGTACAATTTCTAGGGAATTACCTTAAAACGGAATAGGTTCGATTGCTAGCCCCTGTCCAAGAAAGGATCCCGTGCGCACTTGTAGACTCGACTCACGTACTCGAGAGATCAGCAGAAAAAATTAGAGCGTCTGTTGTATTATTATTTCTTTGAGTGCATCCTAGAGGATTCTTTGACAGCTAAGAATGGTGACGTTTCGTCATCACCACCCTAAGTGAGACCAGAATCCTTATCTTACCGCAGAAATGATCTACATTAATTTAATAGATTTTCGCATGAACGTTTTTAAATGTAGATTATAAAAATAGCTCATTTCCCGAAGGTGTCTATACAGGTTTAACCGTACTCGATTGTCGAAAACTGAGGAGATATTGAAAATTTAACAAATCGAATGTGGTTTAGCGTGGTACTCTTATCGACAACGATACGCGTCATCACAGTGGTCAAAATGTTGTGGACTCACGAGGCGCAAATGAGCTATTTGTACGCGTCATACTTTCTTTCAAAAACTTTTGCAAACTCGCTCAACATACAGAAACAATACGAAAAAAAATGTCTGGGAAACGAGCAATGACGCGTACTCGTTAACGATAAGAGTTTAGAGCACGATTAAGCTCATTTCGATTTGTTTTTACCACAATATCAACGTTAAAGAAAATGTTGTTTTTTTTCAGAGCGCGAGCTGAAAAAGGCATTGCGCGAGCAGCGTGGTATGGACTCTCATCGACCATGGCAAATTAGCCAATCATATTGCGAGATTAGCAGCAATTGTGGTAAAAAACAAAATTGATGAGCTGTATGAATTTTCGAATTATGATTCAAGCCGTGATTAAAAGTTTTGGACCATGAACAGACAAGAGAATTAAGGAGAATTCGAACCAAGGGTTTCGTTATATTGTAAATAAATGCTTCAAAGATGAATACAGATATGGAAAAATGATTTGAACAAAATAGTTGATAAATAATGAAAAAAGACATTAAACAAGATTGGGAGTTCAGCAGACAGCAGTCTTCATCGCCTTGGAAAGGGATGAAGTAAAAAAAAAGAAAAAAAAAAGGAAAAAAAAGGACTGAGTTATTGCAACACGGGGTATTCGTATTTGGTAACCCATCCAAGCAGAAACCCCGCCGAACAGAGCTTAACTTTGTTGAGCGGACGAGACTCGGTGTAACTCAGTTTTTCTCTCAAAAGGTAACAAATTGCTGATATATCGTCTTGGAAAATAAAGAACGAAAAACATAGGAATTCGAATTGCGTTTTGCCAGTGGGCTTTGACTTATTAAATTTAACCTATGGATTAAAATCTCAAGTCAGTGGCATCAAAATTGTCACTATTTACAGACGATCCATTTTCCAAGTTGAGTGGCTCATAGCCATTTTGATTCTATTTGGCCATATAATAAATATTTTATTAACCGAGCTTTCTGGGCTGTATTGGGGAATCTTGACCTCTGTCGTGAGTACAAACTTCACTACGTTTGGTCTATACTCGCAACCTCGGTCAAGATTCTCCCATACAGACCGACCAAGCTTCGTTACAAGACTACTGAAATATTACTCCAGTACAGCGTGCTATTTATGTCTGAGGCAGGAAGTAGGTGATCTAGTAATGCACACAAACATTGAATGTTTCCATGTTTTAGAGAGATTAAAACATGAGATTAGAACACAATGCTTGGGACGACAACACCACTTAACCAATGGACACTAAAGTTATATGGCACACTGCCGGAGACATCATAAAATGAGTTAATGAGCATTAACTTAAGACTTATAAAAGTTAAGACTTAGTGCAGAGTACAGAATACGATAATTAATTTATAATCTTAATTGTGTTGTGTTTGTTTACAATGGCTTTCAGTGTGCCCTGCTGGTTTTACTGGTGATTACTGTCAGGTCACTATTGATGACTGTGCTAGTGCTCTGTGTCATCACTACAGCACTTGTATTGACCTTATTAGTAACTACAGTTGTAGCTGTGGACCTAGATGGACTGGCCGATTGTGTGATAACTTCCTGGGATCGTTATGCAATAAGACTATTAACAATAACACTGAAGTCTGCAAGAATGGAGGTCTTTGTTTTGACACTGATGACAAGAACAACTACACATGTACTTGTGCTGTTGGTTTCACTGGACGGAACTGTGAACTTGAATTTGACCCTTGTGATAGTTCACCATGTGAGCAAGGTGGAACATGCTCTAAGTTTGAACGTGATGACTTCAATTGCAATTGTCCAAAAGGTAAGACTTTGACTAAACAAAACTACGTACATTTTATTTAATAAACAAATAAATGATTGATTCTCATCTAATCTGTTAGTGATTGGTCAATAAGTATGCCCATGGGTGCAGGCCTATTGCTACTTGGCAAATTTGTTTAAATGTAAGAATTCTAAGTATAAAGCAGGCCTGTTTAGAATGTAGGGAAGTCTGTATGCGAACCAGGCAAGGGCCTACCTGTGGTTTCTGCAGCATGCAGCCACAAGCCAGGGCCGTAGCCAGAAAAAAAATTTTGACGACTGAGGCAATGTCTATGAATAACTTATGACTGAGGCAATCAGTCCACGGTTGAGTAGGTATTAGGTACTATAAACAACAAAAGCCAAAGAAATGACCGAGGCAAGTGCCTCGGTTGGCCTGTTACTAGCTACGACGCTGCAAGCAGTAGTTCTACTGCCCTCTGGATGGGATGCTAGTCCATTGCAGGGTTACCCGAGCTTTAAATTTGCTGGTACCCATTTATACTCCTCAGTGATGAGAGCACTGTATGATAGTAAAGTGTCTTTCCAAGAACAGAACACAGTGTCCCCTGGTCAGGGCATAGATTGCTTGATCCGAGCCCCAGCTTAGTAACCATGAGGGCACCATGCCTCTCAATAGAATTCTGCATACATGTATGCAACATCTAGTATTTAATTTTTTGTTACATGTATGAACGAAAAATGTCAAGTCAATATTTTGTGCATATTTAAGGCGGGGGTAAACGTGAATTTAAGACAGTTGCCCGACCGCACAATGGCACCCGAGGTTGTTGGGCAACTGTGTGGAGTGTATCTACCAATTTTTAATTTCAAACTCTAATTTTAAAACAACAACAAATCTTCAAAATTTCCTATTTCCATCAATTTTACTAATCCTTTGAGAAAAACTATTTCTCTCCTTATACTACAGGCTAAGAAATTTCTCAAATGCGATTGGCTAAGACCAGTAGTATTTCTGCCAAATTTGAAATACTTACATGTAAAAATTTCAGTTTCCATGGAAACCTAAATGATCGAAACAATATGGCGAAAGATTTTCAAAATTCCGTGGAAAAAACTGCAAGAGCTAAAGGAAATTACCAAGATATGGAAACAGCAAAGAATGTACAAAGATCTGGGTCACTGTTTCGTCGATTTAAGGTGGAAGGCAAAGGATACAGTCCTGATATTTTCAGTGAGCTACAACGCGAACCAACTCAGCTGACGAAGTTCGGGGCATAGCTTTATCGTCGAGCGCTCTTTTAGCTGCTGCATTTAGCTGTTATCGAGCGCTCTTTTTAGCTGCTATCGAAGAAGGTGAGAGATTAAAAAACGGCTCCTTTCAGTCTTTACTCAACAGTTCAGAAGCACAGGCAACCAGAAGTAAACGTCGTCCGCTGGAAACTATTTTCCGCTGCTGTGGTGACCAAAGAAACGATAAATAGCCAACAATTTTCACGGTCTGCTGCTTAAATGAAAACTTGTGAGCCTAAAGTCCAAGTTCCAAACAAGCAGTCTAGTCACGCGCGGGTGATTGGTTTTACTACAACATGTGATCAAACATGTGATCGCACAAAGGTCACACATGTTCAAATGATTTTCGCTTCAACTGCGATACAACAGTACTTGAATACCTGTAAATATCTTTTGAAGGGTACATTTTGAACAGCCTAATCGTCAATCGAAGTTTATCAATAGATTTTGTAACCGATTCTGTTCCATCTCCGCCAAAAATCAAAGTTGTAACGCAACATCGAACTTTGCACATCGACATCGGAGTTTGTCATGTAAACATTCATATTCGCGTCAATCAACTTCGAACTTAAGAACGCCAAAAATCAAAGTTGTAACGCAACATCGAACTTTGCACATCGACATCGGAGTTTGTCATGTAAACATTCATATTCGCGTCAATCAACTTCGAACTTAAGAACGCCAAAAATCAAAGTTGTAACGCAACATCGAACTTTGCACATCGGCATCGGAGTTTGTCATGTAAACATTCATATTCGCGTCAATCAACTTCGAACTTAACAACACAATGTCGGTAAATACAAACCAACTTGCAACTTCAACGATCAACTCTTGATTTTTCGTCGCTATTACCAAGTTTCCAGGTCAAGTGTACATTTCATGTCGTGAATACCAAGTTTGTAAATTTAGACTTCGTAGTTATGTACATCCACTACTGATATTTCATCAAAATGTGCAACAGCGCGTTTGAACCTACGACTTTATCAGACTACTATCACCTGTAACGCAATGTTGGACTTTGCCAGGTCAAGTTCGACATTGTAACGTCATGTTCGACATTGTAACGTCATGTTCGTCTTTCCAAAGTTGAATGTTGAGCTCTGCGCGCGAGCCCAAATCCGCCAATAATTATGGGATATCAAAATTGATGTCATTCACACATGTGGTCGCGGTGTCCGTTGCGGTTCAGTCGGTTCTCAGGGATTCTTTAATATATAGATTTAGGTCAACCTAAAAGCGGAGCTCCTGTAGCCCGATTAGGCTTATCCAGGATAAGGTTGAATTTTGAGTTCAGTTTTGTAACTTTGCTGCAAGGTTTTCTGCATATTGTTTGGTGTTTAGTTTTTCTTTCAACTGAAATGAACTGCTTTTTTCAATCCAGAAGTCAAACGAGTGGATTAAAAAATCAAAACATTATCAGAGGAAATTGTGAAAATTACTTTGATTGTTTAATAAAGAATTGCCAAAAACTATTGGGCTAAAATATTATCTGAATGATGTTAACATGTGAGCATTGTTCCAAGGTTTTATCATTGCATTGACCCTATTGCGTAGTACTAGTTGTAGTGAAATAAATTAGCCAGAAATCTTCCAGTTTGGAAATCTTCCAGTTTCCACGTAAACACGACAAACGTTACTCCTTTAGCTGACCTAGCATATTGTGTAGTCTCGTTGAGCTCCAGAAAGCACGCGAAAAATTAAGCCTCCTTTTGGTTTAGAGGTCCCCTTATGGCCGCCATCTTGCGCGACTCCACCGTCGTCGTCGTCGTCGTCGTTGTCGTCGCCGTCGTGCGTACGCGACCACGAGCAATACCGCTGTCCATGATTAACCATGAGAAAATCCATACATGGGTTTCTTTTTCCTATATGGTTATGGGGCTCCGCTTGGCGGCCCTTGGGGCCGCCGGAGCTCCGCTATTATTCATGGAGAATCAGAACAAGGGCCAACTTGATCACTTGCGAGATACGCTTCTCCAGGTAGCAGACCGGCTGACCTCCCTGCAGAACAGCCAGAATAACAACTCAGAAGGTAAGATCGGCTGAATATTTAGATCGAGCTGAGTAAGCTGCTGCTTGCAGCTTGCATTCCTGTCTTACCTCAGTGTGCCAGAAAAAAATATGATTGAGGCTATGTCAATGAAAAAATTATGACCGAGGCAATGTCCGTGCTTAAATCACCGTCCTATGCATATTTAGGGTGTTAAGGGTGACTATAAACAGAGATTGTCTAATCGGCGACGGCAAGAGCTTCGCTCTGTCTGTTACTAACTACGGTCCCGGAAATTTGTTAAGCATTTCACGAATGAAGAAAACAAGGATTACAGATCAGGAAGATTGATATCAGCTTCTGAGGAAATTCAGAAATCCATTTCAAAAGTCCAGGGGAAGCGGTCACGTCACGTCACATCCTGATCTGTAATCCTTGTTTTCTTCATTCGTGGGCTTAACAAATTTCCGGGACCGTAGTTAGTGACAGACAGAGCGATGCTCTTGCCTCAGTTAAGCTATTTCTTTCGTTATTGTTATTTATAGTCATCCTTAACGCCCAAAATATGCATAGGACGGTGATTTAAGCACGGACATTGCCTCGGTCATAATTTTTCATTGACATAGCCTCAATCATATTTTTCTCTGGCACACTGAGGTAAGACAGGAATGCAAGCTGCATGCAGTAGCGTACTCAGCTCGATCTAAATATTCAGCCGATCTTACCTTCTGAGTTGTTATTCTGGCGGTTCTGCAGGGAGGTCAGCCGGTCTGCTACCTGGAGAAGCGTATCTCGCAAGTGATCAAGTTGGCCCTTGTTCTGATTCTCCATGAATAATAAAGAATCCCTGAGAACCGACCGAACCGCAACGGACACCGCGACCACATGTGTGAATGACATCAATTTTGATATCCCATAATTATTGGCGGATTTGGGCTCGCGCGCGGGTGTAGTCAAAACGTGGACCCCCCTTTCTGGACCCCTCTTCTGGACCCCCTTCTGGACCCCCTTCTGGACCCCTTTCTGGACCCCCCCAAATTTTCCGTTGAAAAAAAAAATTAAAAAAAAAACAGAACATCAAAAAAAGAATATTAAACAGTGCACGAGACTCACCTGAATTTCTTCGATCGGTCAGTTCGATTTTTAGGCTCAATTCCAGAGGTTATTCTCGGGTAAGGTTGAAACTACCTCGCTACAAACTTAAAATCAGCCACTTCGTTAATTTCATCGTGATATATACGCGAAAACTCCATGACACATTGACATTCGGAACGTATAGTTGTGCGAGCTTACCCGCCATTTTGTAACGGGCCGCCATATTGCCTCTGCCGCTGACCAGTATCACTGTGAGACATTTGCATATTAAAATCAGGCTAAAATCCCCCCGAGGTGGTGTGGCTCTGGATAGGGGTATGGGTTTTGGACTCTCTGTCCTAAGCAGGGTATATAAATTCAAGCAAGTCTTTTGAAAAGAAGAATCCCCGGCGGTGGGGGCTACAATCCTTTGTAATCGGGTTTTTAGGCATTTACAATGAGAGTAACATATGATGTGTTGGTAGCCTTATTGTCAGAGCCAAAAAGCATTGCAGGCAAGAATGTTCTTTCAGGGCATTGCAGTTGAGTTAAGAAATGTTTTATTTCTGTCCTGGCCAGAAAGGGAATGTGGAGTATACATAAAATTATTTTGAAGGGGAATGGAGTAGTGTCAAGAAACGGAAACATACTCTATCTGAAAACACTTGCAAATTAGAAGTTTAATTAATTTTTTTTAAAGATTTGTTTTAACACAACTAAGTTCATGGCCCTCTCAAATGGAGTGAGGAATGAACTCATTTTGTTGTCCTCCAAAAACGTAATTTGTAATTGAAGCGAATTTAACAAACATTTACTTTGTTTTCTAAAACGTGTGTGAACACAACATCACTGAGCTTCATGGCTCCTGAACTGAACTTAGAAATTATCTTAGTTTTTGCTAACTTCACTCAATCCTGGCTGCTAAAAACGTGTTGTCATTAAATTGTGACTTACACAAGCTTCCACCTAAGATTCTTAAAAAACGTTTTGAACACAACATTATGGAGGTTCATGGCCCCTTGAACTGAACTTAGAAACGTTCTCAGTTTTTGCTTACTTAACACAACCCTGGCTGCTAAAAATGTGTTGTTTTGAACACAGAAGCTTCACTTTAGGTTCTTAAACATAGTTTTGAACACATTACTGAGCTTCATGGCCAATTGAAAAATGTACTTTTTTCCCCTTTCTTTATTTAAGCCTGGCTGCCAAAAATGCTGTGTCATTGGAAGTAAGAGTGTGACTTAAAAGAACTTCAACTTCTGATCCTTGAAACTGCTTGTTTTTTTGGTAAACGCATTCTTTAGCAATGTGATAATGTTTGTTTTCTAGTTTGGGAATCCACTTCCAGTATTTTTCTGAAAAGAAGTGGTCCTTCTCCTGGTGCCGCAAGCAATACTTTCCATCTAAAGGATCCCCACTGCGTCTCAAAGGGCCATCCTTGAGGGGTAGTCCACACCCGAAACATTTCCGAATGTTCCCTTGTATTTCGATCAACTGGAAGGGCTTTTCCGTTCCTGAATTTGCTGCTTCAGGTTTAGGTGGCCGCTCCGTTGAAACTCTTGTGAATACCATCTTTAGTCCACCTTGGTGTTCACTGCGGTACTTCAGCTGATTAAAATCAGGCGTAATGTTAGATAGGACATCCCCTAGAGTACACCTTGGCACTTGCTCTTCAGTTGCAGTGCACCTCTTTCTCACCCTGGGATGATCTCCAGGCTTACGACCTGCCATCTTGTTCCCCCCAGCAGTGGCTGCTGGTGTAACATTACGGGGATTGTTTCCACTCAGATAAGCATCAACAAAGTCTTGCAATTCTCTGTTGTCTGCTGCAGTTGCAAGGGTGTGTGAACAAATTTTATAGGACTTGAACTGCATGCAGGATGCATCACATGTGTATTTGTGAATGCCAACAGCTGAGACTAAGTGGGGTTCTGTGCCAGAGTCACTGGAAACGATACGTGATTTGGGGCCTGAGAAGCCAAGGCGAATTTTTCCATCTAGAATTCTTTCCACCTTTGCTTTCATGGACGAGACTTGACTTGGCAAAAATGCTTGGGACAAGAGACCAATTGGCTCAAGCAAATTCTTTCTTGTTTGAAGTGAAATCAGAGGTAGTTCAGAAACTTTGTTAAGGTACTTTTTCCTTTCACACTGGTCAAGTTTCCAAAACTCTGCACCTGCAGCAAATTGAGCATACTCGTCTTTGACTGTATACAAGCCAGGAGTGCCACAAAATGCTCTTGAAATGTCATGCCTTTGCTTTTCCTGTAACTCTTTGATATCGCTTACAAACTTTGGAATGTCATTCTTTTCTCTTTTCTCCCATTTCTTGAGCAGTGCATTTATGCTTTCAGGATCATTGTTGTCGAAATATTGATCATCAATGCCAACCTCATGGAGTGCTTGACACCTACAATGATGATACACAATGTCTGCCTTGTTTCGCAGGAAATACTTTGATGCCATTGGTTCTGGTTCACGTGCATCTCCTTTCCTTTTCCGTTCTTCAATCTCTTCTTTGTCCCACTTAACAGACAGTTTTGAAAGGAGAAGGTCATACTCTTGCCGAGTCTTGCAGTGCACCAATCCTTCATGTGCTTTGCATCCAAACACATCTTCAATTACTTTCCTGAAGAATTTGTCAGACAAATTCAGTTCAGACTTTATCTTGTGTTCCAGATTTCGTACAATATGCGTCCTGCAGATAAAGCCCAGAGCAAAGGGGAATTCCAGTTCAAGAGCTTGTCGAAGGGGAGACTCAGAATCTGTACCATAAGCTTTTAGTTGATGTTTGATTTCAGGACAATAAGCAGCTATTTTCTGGAACAGAGACTGGTAGGTTGCCCTGTCTTTCTTCATGCACATCATAACTGGGCCCATGATCACTGGTTCCTTTCCACCACGTCTGGTTTGTAATTGCAGATGTCTGTATGTAGTAATGACTACATAAAAGTTTCCAAGGTTAAATGTCATATCAACACAGAGTGGTGAATTTGGACCCTCCTCATTGCAGCAGAATTTCCTGATGTCCTTGATCTGCTCATCTGAGAACAATACAATGACAGGTGAATTTTTATCCACTGTAACAGATCGGATAAAGGGCGTTTCTTCTTCCAGCTGCATGTCCAGCAGTGCAGATATGGGGTCCGTCTTGCAGGATTCCTTGTTTTTGGACTTTATGTACCTTGCTTGCCTTTCATTGCGTGGCAATGCAGAAGCTGAATCTGCACCCAAACCTCCAACGGCTCTTTCCACTTCATGAACTGCTCTCTTTGCACCCTGTGACTTCACTGCTACGGTTAGCTTCTCAAGAGTGCTTTTCTTGGTAGGAATGAATGGATCATTAGACTTGGAATTTCCATGTGGCTTGTTTCTTACGAAATGTTCATTACCATCAAATCGATACTGAACGAAAGCAAATGGTATATACTCTTTATCAGGTCCTTGAGCTGTGACCACAAGGCGATGAAAGTCTGGAGAGTTCGCATGTGTATATCTATGACGCTCGACACTATAAGTATCTCCACAAGACGAGAACTGGATGTCAGTCACTTCTCCATCCGAATTTATTAGAACTGTATAAGTTTTTTTCTTTGAAGCACTTGTTTTCTTCCAGGTGTGATCGTCTTGCCAGTCATGGGAAACCTTTGTTAGGTCGACAATAACAGCTTTGTTGCAGCAGACACCTGAAGGCAGGGATGAGATGGCCTGGTTTGACCTTGTCAAGATCAATTTTAACGCAGTGACATTCGTGACAATTTCTTTTTCATCCTCAACTAGCCTATAAGAGGAAAAGAACTGATTACTTCCACTGTAGTTATCAATCATCAAACAAACAAATTGTTACACATCAACAATAAATTAGCAAAATTTTGCTCATACAACTGAAACAAGGGCCAATTTGCACAACTAATCTCTTTTAGTGGAACATGAACTCAGAACTGTTAGCTGAGCATTACAGTAGGAGTCAAACAAAATGTGCTTAAAATGTCTGGTGATGTGTTAAGTTTCTGTCGACATGTTTTTATTTATCAAATCAGGAAAGAGACACTCAAGACAGGTGCATAAAAAATTAACAAACAATGATCAACAAGTTTTCATATCATACATGCTTAAGTTATTGTAGGTACCTTTCATCATCACTGCCCTCACAACACAGCTTTGGCTTCTTTTCAACTGGAGAGTCAAGGTCACATCTACAAATGGGGAAATTAAAGCACTTAAGTATAAAAAAGAAAGTCTTCTTTTGCAGCAATATTTTACTCCTATTATTGACAACTTAATAATGAGTGTGTGAATGTAGAAGTCATGTGTAACAAATATGCCCAAGTTATATACAGTACTCATGCTGTATTTTTTTACCTTTCTGGTGAGAAATCCAAGGCTCTAATAAAAGGTTTGATTTCACTGGCTTGTTGACCACTGCAAAGGAATGACCAGAAAATTATTGAATTCTCAGCTACTTCATTAATTGATTATTACACCATTCGCTCATTTTGACATTTTGCAAGTAATAATTTGTTGACGTTAGCCTACTTATTAAAACTCACCAAAGTGTGCGTTGGTTTTCCTTTGAAGGTGAACTCAGTTGCTCCATTTTTTGGTTAAGTACTTCCACATCAACAGTTGTTTCTCTTTCCTGTAACAAACAAAAAGCCTTTTACTGGCACATAATATGACAGTAACATTAAATTCATTAATAATATACAAGCAACAATTTCTGGATTCTGAATGGCTAACAACGAATCATTTTTCCAAAAAAAATCAACAAAGCATGACCGAAATTGTGGCTTGTGTATTACTAACAAGTAATCATGTGATTTTGCTTGTGCAATTTGATATCAATGAGCACTCTTACACTTTGAAGACTACGAGCGCTTACCATTTGAATGGAATTTTCGGTAATTCCGGAGTGAATTCAAATGGAACGGTTCATCCCGGTAGAAAATTTTCGGAAAAAAGGTAATACCTTTCGAGGTATTTCCTTTTTCTCGCTTTTACCGGAATGCCCGAAAATTTCTGTACCATTTGTCCACTCTTACAGTGCCAGGCTCTTCACGGTAACACTTCCGAGTAAGAATGCTAAAGATCTGAAAGATGGCGGCAGATTTCCGAAACGTTTATCGTTACAACGTGAGTCTTTGCTTGTCGGTAGTGTTGGCGGACGTTTCAGAACACAACAGTAACCCTGCAGGTGAAAACGAATTACGTTTTGTGGTCGGTGTTTTTCTTTTACTTACATGATTCGGGATTCCGGCGTGCTTCCGTCTGAGCTACATCGTGGGAAAAATGTGGATGCTGATTTGCTGGTTTCTCGGACGATATGTGGATGCGGCAGCAGCCAAAAGAAGAAATTGTCATCTTCTCCAAAAACAAACAATTTTCTAAGCCGTCCGATAAAAGTCTAGCACGACAGGAAGTTCAGCCACCATGTTTCTTGTTGACATGATATGAACCCAGACCCCGGCCCACTGGCATCTGAAAATCCCGATCAAATGATACGGTTCAATCTATTTTGTTTCCTTAGTGGAAAAAAACGTGCAGTTCCATTTGTCCAGAAAAAGCTACCGAAAATTCCATTCAAATGGTAAACGCTCTACAAATCGCAAATGCCCTCAGGCTTGTGTGCGGTGGCCCACAAAAAGACTCACGGCAAAAAGAAAAACCTCACGGCAAAAAGAATAACCTCGACCTCACCGCAAAATAAATAACAATTAAAATGTCCTCTCGGCATCGAAGAAATTTTGCCGTGAGTCTTTTTCTTTTTGCCGTAAGTCTTTTTCTTTTTGCCGTGAGGTTTTCCTTTTTGCTGTGAGGTTTTTCTTTCTTCCGTGAGGTTTTTCTTTTTGCCGTGAGGTTTTCCTTTTTACCGTGAGGTTAATTCTTTTGCTGTGACAGTTGTGGGCCACCGTACTTGTGCGACATCTTAGCAATAGGCCCTTTGCAGCTAAGCTGTCACGTGACCTACTTTTCATAAAATTATGGGCTATAACTTAACAAATGCCAGAATGGAAAAAGCATGTCGAGAATATCAAAACGGCCAAATTTGAGGCCCCGTCATTAAAAGATGAGATTTTATGACAGTCTGAATTTTTAAAAAAATAAGGAGGTTTGTATGGAAAATGTTGCTGGAGAGCAAGACCTTGCTCTCCAGCAACATTTACCATACAAAACTTCTAAATTTTCCGAAAATTCAAACCGTCGTATAAACTTACTCTTTCATTCCAGGGGGCTCAAACTTGGCCATTTTGGTATTTTCGATGCGCTCTTTCCATTTCTGACATTCTTTAAGTTATAGCCCATAATATAAAAATTTTCTAGGAAAAATTTGGTCACGTGACCCCAGCTGCAAAGGGCCTATTGAAAACTTTACTCTTGGTTATTTATTCCACATTACACTCGAATTCATGCCACTACTAGAGCCAATTAAAAAAAATACAAGAAACAATTTTCATACACAATAATAAATAGGTCTACAATTAGAATGAGCGCTTCCTCTTTTGATCCAAGTAAAAATAGCCTTAACCATCGCAGTAAGTGCAATGGACCAATGGCATTGTAGCATTGTAGTTGTATAAGATTGATTTTAAAATAATGCAAAGTCTCTTACTGTCCGGCTGACCTCGTCACTCAATTTTTGACCACCTACAGGACACAAATAAGGTACAGAAAGGGACTCACCACTTCGTCGGCTCCATCGCTATCAATAACAATGAGGGGTATATCCGCTGTACAGAACCTAGAAAAGAGCAAAATCTTAAAGCTTTAGGCGCACGAAAGTGAAATTTCTAACGATGGATAATCACATAGTAAAAAACTTACACGCTCTGAGAAAGTTCCTCCTCATCAGCAGCATAATCCATCTCGTTTCCAGAAAACGAAACTGCAAACAAAGCAAATGTCATTTTCTTTTAAAAATAACAAAACGATAACACAGGATGGAATAGATTATAGCCTGATTTTAATTGCAAATGAACTTACCATCCCATTCACTCTCCATGACGCCAGCAAGACACGAGACGGATTGTGAGCCTTGAAACGTGGGTATGCTGGTCAGCGGCAGAAGCAATATGGCGGCCGGTTACAAAATGGCGGGTAAACTCGCACAACTGGACGGTTCCGAATGTCAATGTGTCATGGAGTTTTCGCGTATATATCACGATGAAATTAACGAAGTGGCTGATTTTAAGTTTGTAGCGAGGTAGTTTCAACCTTACCCGAGAATAACCTCGATCTGGAATTGAGCCTAAAAATCGAACTGACCGATCGAAGAAATTCAGGTGAGTCTCGTGCACTGTTTAATATTCTTTTTTTGATGTTCTGTTTTTTTTTTAATTTTTTTTTTCAACGGAAAATTTGGGGGGGTCCAGAAAGGGGTCCAGAAGGGGGTCCAGAAGGGGGTCCAGAAGAGGGGTCCAGAAAGGGGGGTCCACGTTTTGACTACGCCCCTCGCGCGCAGAGCTCAACATTCAACTTTGGAAAGACGAACATGACGTTACAATGTCGAACATGACGTTACAATGACGAACTTGACCTGGCAAAGTCCAACATTGCGTTACAGGTGATAGTAGTCTGATAAAGTCGTAGGTTCAAACGCGCTGTTGCACATTTTGATGAAATATCAGTAGTGGATGTACATAACTACGAAGTCTAAATTTACAAACTTGGTATTCACGACATGAAATGTACACTTGACCTGGAAACTTGGTAATAGCGACGAAAAATCAAGAGTTGATCGTTAAAGTTGCAAGTTGGTTTGTATTTACCGACATTGTGTTGTTAAGTTCGAAGTTGATTGACGCGAATATGAATGTTTACATGACAAACTCCGATGTCGATGTGCAAAGTTCGATGTTGCGTTACAACTTTGATTTTTGGCGTTCTTAAGTTCGAAGTTGATTGACGCGAATATGAATGTTTACATGACAAACTCCGATGTCGATGTGCAAAGTTCGATGTTGCGTTACAACTTTGATTTTTGGCGGAGATGGAACGCCATATCTTCGGGGTATTTGGTATAAACACCGGCTCGTGATATTTCAAAACTCTCCAAATATCACTCGCCGCGGCGGCTCGTGATATTTTGGCGAATTTTGAAATATCACTCGCGGTATTTATCCCAAATACCCCTAGAAACCGTGCTATTTCCTATACAAATATGCCTAAAAATCCCCCCAAAATTTACAAAACAACCCAAAACATAGATATGTGAGATGAGCAGAGAGATTCTTGATTGCTTGAAACGTAAACAAGATATTTGCATTAAAAACATAACACCCAGCCAAAATACGGCTTTTATGTTTACCCCCGCCTTAATCCAGTCTATCATAATGCAGTAATGTAATAATTATTGATGAATTAGTTAAAAATGTTTGAAGCAATTTACAAATCAACACAGTTTGGAAAATGTAGCCTTAAAGTTATTTCCATTTATCCTTACTTGTATTTAGTTGATTGTTTTTTTTCCTTTTTCTATGACCTGGACAGGCTTTAAGGGAAAGACATGTGATCAAAATATTGATGACTGTTCACCATCTCCTTGTGGAACAGGTTTTTGTATTGATAAAATCAACAACTTCACTTGTAATTGTACTGGATCTGGTTACACTGGAGCAGCTTGTAACATTGACATTAATGAATGTGAAACTGAAAAACCTTGTCATCCTAATGCTACTTGTACTAACTACAAAGGCACATACCAGTGTAATTGTCAACCAGGATTTAACGGAAAGAACTGTTACCAAAATATTGATGACTGTCGAAGCAACCCATGTCAAAATGGAGGTATGTCATCCACGTAATATATGGCAAGTACTGCAGATATGAATGATTGATATTTGATGAATCATTTCTCAGTGATATTTTTTGGTTAAAAGTTTATTTGCAACATAAAGCTCCGGCCAAACGATCGTAGCATGCGAACGCAACGTATTGCCACATTGTTGGCTAACTCGATACCCTCGAGGTTCTATTAGCCTCCATGAACAAACTATATACCGTTGTCATTGTAAGTGTGTGGGTTCTTTAACGTCCCCTGCTAACCATGTAACACTGAAGATGTCAAAATGGAGGTATTTCATCCAGGTAATATATGGCAAGTAAGCAGATATGAATGATTGATGTTTGATGAATCATTTCTCAGTGATATTTTTTGGTTAAAAGTTTATTTGCAGCATAAAGCTCCGGCCATACGATCGTAGCATGCAAGCGCAACGTATTGCCACATTTTTGAGTGTTTGGCCACCCTGTTGTGACGTAGTGCGACACGGTTGGGTGTTGTTGGCTAAAATTTGACCATTTTCAAACTTGAGTCAACAACACTTAACATGTCGCAACACGTCGCAACAGTGTGGTTAAACGCGCGCAACATGGCTCCCAACAATGCTCCGATATGTTGCGTTGACATGTTGCGATCGCTTAGCCGGGACTTAAAATGTTCAATATTCAATCATGTTTTGGCGTCGTGAACGGAACGCAAAATTCAAACTCTCCGTGGCTGGCTTTCTTTGTAGTCTCTTTCTTTTCAGGGTTTCTTTTCCCGTTTACATGGAAAGAGGATCATCCTAGCGGTAGGAGCATGCGAAGGGTTGCATTTGGCCGCAGCGCTAGGATCATCTTACTGCTAGGATAATCCTATCGGAGAGGTAGGATGGTCCTAGACCGATGATTCAAACTCCATGTAAACGGTCTGCTAGGGGCAATTCGCCTACCCTGGACAACTTTATCTGGGCTCCAAAAAACAAAATATGATAAAAATACCGTCAAAACAAACGAATTTATTGTCATTTAAGTCAAAAAAACCTTTGAAGAAGTACATTTGATATGTTTAGACTTTCGGTTTCTTTTTGTTTTGCTCAGTTCTTATCTTCCATTATATTTGTAGGGCGTTGTATAGATGAAATAAGCAGTTATAGATGTGAATGTGTACTTGGTTTTAATGGCACCTTGTGTCAACATAACATCGATGATTGTGTGTCCCACAACTGTAGCAACTACTCACTGTGCCAAGATGGCGTCAATAATTACACTTGTGTTTGTAAGCCAGGTAAGTATGTGCTCTTTTCACCAGAGAGGTAAAGAGAGTCAACAAATGCTAACCATGCAGAACTGAGGGCTAACCCTGCGATGGACTAGCATCCCATTCGGGGTGACCGGGGAGTGGGGAGTAGAAATACTCCTAGTCGCTTCATGTTACTGAAACATGAGAGGGCGAGTGATAAGCACCGGCCTGCTGGGTCACTTAGCAGACTTTACCTTTACCACTGAATCACAGATGTGCGCGGGAGGTGGATAAGTCCGAACGAAGCTTGTAAAAGAGTCGCATGAGGCGCGCGAGGCTCTCAGAGTGTTTGGAAAACTTCCCAGGTACATTCATAACTGAAAAGTGCACGCTGCCCCAGCTACCAATTGTACCGAAATTTAAAAAAATGCAAACCAAAGCAACGCTTAAAACACAGGCATGTCCTTTTCATGTGTGCGCGCGCTCAAGGCTTCAAACAGTTTTCTTTTCCAACGTCTAAACCTTCTTTTGTTGTTACCCGAACGTTAACAACACTCGCACATTATCAAGAAATATTCAACTCAAAACCTTGAAAGACCCTGCCTTAGATAATATATCATTACATAAATTGACGCTTATCTACCAATAAGTGCGCAAGGTGTCATCAACGTGCAACCATAGGCAAACAGTAGACTCTGAATTAGCCAATCAGAACGCACGCTTTGTTTCAATAGGTTGCATCAGCATCAGTGTGTAAGGTATTAGTCAGTTAACTGTTGAGTAGTATATCTGTACATTTCATCTGTACAATATAGGCTAAGCTGCAAAAGCTTTCAGTGCAATCCATGTTAATCAGGATTTTCCCGCAGAAAATGTTGAAAAGAACAGATCAAGGTTTGCTTACAGCAATCATTACGTTCCCTGTATTTACATAAAGGGAAAACACCAGCAATTTCCTTTGTTTTACATTAGGATTTGAAGGTGAAGACTGCACAGTTAACATCAATGACTGCAATAATAACTCTTGTGTCGCAAACGCTTCTTGCATTGATGGTGTCAATAACTTCACCTGTCAGTGTCCACCAGGGTACTATGGAGAGTTCTGCCACTTGGAGATTGATGAGTGTCAGTCATACCCTTGTGACAACAATGGAACTTGCATTGATTTGATTGGCAGTTTTAACTGCACCTGTTTAACAGGATTTAATGGCACACAGTGTGAGAACAATATTGATGACTGTCCATCACATGGCTGTAACAATGGAACTTGTGTTGATGGCATTAATACTTTCACGTGTGATTGTAATCCAGGGTTCAGTGGTTCATCTTGTGAGATAGACATTAATGAATGTGAAGGTAAGAGCAACCACAATTACGTGTAAAGTTTGACTCAAGCCAATGCGGGTCAGTGGCTGTTCAACCATGCTCTGTGGGGTTTCATGTCACGCCTGGCTCCACCATCCCTTAGACACCTTTACCATGCTCATCAATTGGGTTTGATGAATTGCGATGAATTTGCATTTAATTAAAGAGTCTCAGTCCTGCTGTTATCAATGATTGGTCAATATTGTTAGTCATACCAATTTTTGTTGGACAATTCTGTCCAAGGGGGAAAGGTGCTATGAGGTCACCCCTATGTGACGCAGCAACCCATGAGACAAGGCCAGACCACAACACCAGGAACTACGTGCTCTACTCTTTTCAAGTATGCTTAGATCTTTAAATTTGAATGGTATTTCTTGCCAAAGATCAATGGTCATAAATGGGATCATTTCTTGGCAGTGTCTTTACTCGGCATTTGTAAAGATTTTGATTGGCCGCATACCTGGTGTTATGATTATGTACGCAAATCAATTTGCTTTCTCTAAATGTGTTAAAAACTATGTTCTATCTCAGCAACATCAAACTTAAGTTTCAACGATTCAAAAACTGTTAAAAACTATGTTCTATCTTCGCAGTATCAAACGTAAGTTTCCATAGTTTTGTAGCTCTTTCCCTTAGTAATCTGTCCTTCTACTCCTATGTTTTTTTATGTTCGCTCCAACGAGATGAGGCTTACTCGATACCCTCGAGGTTCTATTAGCCTCCATGAACAAACTATATACCATTGTCATCTTTAATTGTTAGATATGAATCTTTTGTTTTCTTTTATAAGCTCATGTAATTTCAAAAATGTAAGTGCAATTAAAGTGAAGTTGAAGCTGAAGTCAATAAGTGTGTGGGTTCTTTAACGTCCCCTGCTAACCATGTAACACTGAAGATGCAGGAGACAGCAGGGCTTAAGATTTATAGTCCTTGTACCAAGAAGACTCGAACGTCTAACCATCTGTAGATATAATTACAAAGACAGCATCTTCTCCTCAGTTATTTTAAGACCCAGAGTGTTGGTCTGGTCTGGGGCTCGAACCTGGCGCTCCCACACAGCAGTCTGGCGCTCTACTATTCTCCTTTATTTGCACTCACTCTTGCTCAAAATAAGAAATTACAACAATGAAAATATTAAAAGTAGAAATTAGATTACTAGCTGCCTGGAATAACCACAGAAGCTAGCGGAGCCAGGCAGCCAAAAACTTAAGCTTGCTTAAGGAGTGTCCATTCAAGTTCAAAGTTAAAATACTGTTGAGTGTTTGATTTAAAATGACTTGAAAAGTCAGACTACACACAGGCTATGAACTCGTGTAGCACTATTGTGCACAATTGACTATTTTGATCTATTTACTTAAGAACCACTTGTGGTATACAGCTCTCAGGCCCCATCAATACTATGCCAGAGATATTTGAAAATGCAACTGACAATCACCGGTCATTTTAGATTTGAGGGAAACTAGTGCAGGGAAATGCCATGAATATCATGACATCATTGTTTTTCAAAAACTCTGTTTTCTGTCCACACTAAAACACAAAGCAGTTGGTTTTGAATTTTTTCTGTTTGGAGAGCATTTTCAAAAAACTCCATTTTTTGTGAAATTAGTGTGGACGCTTGACCCAACTTAGAAATAAGGTAGCATTTTCAAATTTCTCCTGTGTAGTGTGGAAGGGCTGCTCAGTGCTGTCCTTTTGTCCTCACATTTTAAAAATGATTGAAGGTGTGATATTTATTAGCAATAATAATTGCTCTAAACTACATTTAGCCACATCCATGTAAGAAGTAAAAACTATTAATATTGAGCTATTTATGGCTGAAATTTTGAAGAACTTGGCTCTGTGGTCAGTTTAGAGATGTGATATCAATCACTGTGTGACAAATTTTTCCCAGGTCAATCTTGTAACTGTGGAACATGCGAAGATCTTCCTGGATTATACCACTGTATCTGTGATCAGTGGACTACAGGCAAAAACTGTGAGATTGACATAGATGAATGTAGTAGTGGAGATCGTTGCAATGAGGACAAGAATCCAAGGCAGGGTCGTTGCTTTAACTTCAATGAATCCAACAACACTTGTGCAGAACGTGAAGGATTTGAATGTTACTGTAGGCATGGCTTCACAGGTATTTGAGATCAACCTTCATGTCCATATCATTTCCTTACAACTCACCAACAATTCACAGGGAACATTAAATAGACTAAGTGGTTTTCCTGTTAGATATTCATTAGTATGACCTAATATAGTGGCACATTGAGTGATACAATGTAACACTGTCTACTGGTAATTTGACAACCTTTGCGCAAGTGCGGCAGTTTGATTTCTTATCCGACGGAACATTTTTCAAAGTTGATATTTGTGAGAAAACTCCTTCTCCATCGACCTTGCGAGGCGAGTGAAAATAGTAATACTGCTATTGGAGGACTGTTTCATCCATGAAAGATTTCAACGGCTTTTTTTGTGTTTTGAGTTGAATACCGTCGAGAATTGCGCGTTGTCCTCGAGAGGGGGTTTTCGAAGCGGCTAGAGACGAAACTTTCGAAAGAAAAAAGAAATGGCGACGAAGAAAAGATAGGAGGACGAACATCAGAAACTATATAGCGGCAGATGTGCATGCAAGTTGAAAGAAAGTAAAGTGTAGGGGGCTTGTATTCAACGGACACGGCCTTCACACAACATAAACATGATAAATGTTATTTACAAACAAGGTCAAAAGCCAGCAGATAAAGAGATTTTCGAAAGGCACGTGAAACTCCAAGCTGACTCGCAGCGAATTCGTGGCGCGCGTGATAGTATTGGGATATTTATTGGTTAAAAAAAATTGGTGTCAGTCAAGACCACACATGCACTTTATCGTGACAATGGCCCTTTAAAGCCTGATTTTGGTCTTCTTCTCCACAAAGTACAAGAAATTTTCATTTGTAACAATTCTGTCATATAACAAGAAATATATTAAACCAGTGCCTTGTGAGGTTCCAAATGTGTATTATTTAACAGTGCTTGACAACAACAACAACAATAACGCCAAAAACATATTTGTACCACACAATGGGCTCCAGACCACACACACACAAATGATTGTTCAAAATCTTATATCATTTCAGGCACAAACTGTCAGAGAAATATCGATGACTGTAAACTTAATGATCAGCCATGTCAACACGGAGCCACGTGTATTGATGGAATTGCGGACTACACTTGTAACTGCAGGCCTGGTTACACAGGACGGGATTGCAATGTTGACATTGATGAGTGTCAGTTTGGATTCTGTCAGAATAACGCAACATGTAGTCACACAATCAATAACTACACTTGTCACTGTTTACCAGGCTTCACGGACTTCAACTGTTCAACAAATATTAATGAATGTGAATCAAACCCTTGTGTAAATAGTACAAACTGCACAGATTTGATTAATGACTACAACTGTACCTGTCTGCCCGGATTCACAGGTAACAACCATTAAGAAATGAAAGTGAAAGTTAATATAGTACTGCGACAAGCACTTGGTGGGAGGGATGGAGGGTATGTAGTTGACATGCGTATTGTACGGTATTGTCTGTTGTACCGGTACTGTCTATTGTACCGTTCACAAGAACAGATACAATAGACACAACAAAACAACACAGGTAACCGAAAGCTTGTAAAGAAAGGCAGTGCAATGATTATTCCCCCGTTCTATCGTTACACCAGGACACAACCCGAAATCAGGGGCGGATTTAGGGTCGGCACACCTGTTTTCCGTTTCGTAAACGGTCGATGCCATTTTCACAACACTTGGAATTTTTTTTAACTATCAACGAATTTTTCTCTAATAAATTAAAGAAAAAGAAAGTTTGTAAGTAACCACCCAGTATCGAACCCATTGCTAGTATTTCTGGTGAAACAATTTTCAATTAGGTTCCAGTTCTCAAATTGCCACATTTTGGAGGTATGCCCCATCGACTCTGCAACCCTAAGATACCAGCCATCCCCTCCCCACCCCCACCCCCCCCCCCTCTTAAAAAATCCTGTATCCGCCTGGAAATCTGGTTAAGTAAAGTCTGTGAACGTCACGAGTTTGTCCTGATCAACTTGGTTGCTCCAAGCTTGTCAGTTCAAAATCCAGTTAGTTTTCTCCTGCCTAAACAATAGAGAAGATTCTTTCATGCCTGGAAGTTCAATTTGTGTTATCTCTTTATCACGTAGGTAAGAACTGCTCTGAAGATATTAATGACTGTATACCCGATCCGTGTCAGAACAATGGAACATGTCAAAACTTGATAGCTGATTTCAACTGCAACTGCACAGCAAACTACACTGGCAGGTTCTGTGAGGACAAGATATCTCCCTGTACTCCTAATCCTTGCCGCAACAATGGAAATTGTACTACAGAAAACAACAACTTCACTTGCACGTGCGCTCCTGGCTTTGGAGGGACACTCTGTGACAATATCACCACACTTGGTTTCAATGGCTCTTCCTTTATGATCCTCACCCTTGGAAAGCAAATATTTGAGCTTTCATTTCAGTTCAGGACAACTCTAAATCACGGCTTACTAGCAGCTGATCTAAGAAGCGAATTCCTTGTGTTTCTTGATAACGACAATGTTCATTTAGCATACAATAAAACACAGAAACTGTCAGCTGGAAAGGCGGCTAATCTCAGCAACGGGCTCTGGCACACAGTTCAAATTAGCATCTCTGTGGACTCGTTGACCCTCGTGATGGATAATTCATCCTGCGGCCAAGACTGTCAAAAATCCTCATCTCAACAAACACAACTTTACAATGCAAACCTTCACATCGGCGGCTCTTCACTTTTTCCAACCTATGGCCGTAATATTCTGTATAATTTTACTGGTTGCATCCAGGATGTAATGATTGACAAGGAGAAAGTGATCCCAACAGGAGAAGGGGTGCAGTTACTTGAGACCAGTAGTGGGTGTCCACGCAGTGAGCAGTGTGTGTCCAATTCTTGTGCAAATGGCAAGTGTGTTGATGAATGGATCAAGTTCAGCTGTGAATGTACACGACCCTGGATTGGTCCACGATGTAATACAAGTGAGTCATGTGACAAGTAGCACTTAATGACTGATCCAATGAAAAACAATCAATTCTGTTTCTCGAGGATCTCAGTGCAAATTAAACATTTGTAACCCAGCCATAATTTCTCCTCCTCCTTCCCCTTCAAATGTACTCAATGCAACCGGATCTTAGTGTTGTATGTGAAGGCAGGAGCAGTCATTAAGCCATATGTCATTTAGCACATTAAAGTGGTTAAAGTAGATGTGAAACGCAAGTCTTTACATACATACATACATTACTTTCTTTACCCTCGGATTTTAGAGTAGCTTATGCAGCTAATATCTCCGAGCATTTTGATCATCATTCAGGGTTAACAGTGCTCTGTTACCTTCTGACGTTGTAGATTTTGCATTAGGGACCTTAAGCAATGCCTACGGCGAAGCCAAGGACGACGCCAAATAAAACAGGGATTTATAATTGCCAACGAGCCAGCCGAGCGAAGACGCTCGGCTGGCGAGGCGGCAGAGAATAGTGCCGCGCGAAGAATGGCGTATGCGAAAAAATTCTCGATCGAGCTCTGAAAGTGTAACTGTGGGTAGCGAATTCCCACATCGACTCTGTGACCCCCTTCCGCAGTATGATTTTATAATGTCAGCGGTCACCCCACTGACAGACTGTGAACAATGTCGTAACTGGCATTTGATTAAACATGAATCAGCTGTTTACCAGCGGTAACTTCGCGCGCTTTTTCTGTGCATCCAACACCTCTCTATTTCGGATAATAACTCGCAGTTTTCTGAATGGCTTCCGACTTTTTCCCTTCTTCAACGCGGACTACAAGCCCTTGCATTGATTCGGATGTTTCCTGCAAGCAATCTACGCTTGTAAGAAATGAAATCCAATTCATTCGAACTAATCTCTCTGAGGCATGCATTGACGAGGATTTTGGCTACGGATTTTTAGATGGGATGGAGGAACAAAAGGTACCAGAACGATCAAAGGAGGAATAAACCTATACATCGAGCTCCAGAGACATAAGCTCGACCAGATAGCTGCAAGAAACATAAGAATTTCGCTAGACAAGCGTATAGCTTTCTCGAAGTACAGCTACGGTGTCTCCGAAGAAAAACGTACAAAGGGCAAATATGATACCCGTGACAAGAATCTATCTACTGTACTCGCAAACAGTTCTAATCATAGCCGGGCCCGGCGTCACAATTTAGAATGCAAGTTAGTAGCACGTTCACAGTAAACGTCATATTTTGTCCCTCAAAAGCAAATACTTGGAGACTTAAAAACATATCTTGCAATATAAATGAGCCGAAACAATACAATAGCACATGGCAAATTATAGAGGTGTCAAACACAACGAAGCGACATGCAGATAACAGCGGAAATCATGCAGACCTATGACCTCTTAAAATTTGCCATAGCACGATCTTAACGGCTCTTCTTTCTCCTTATAACACAAATTATACGAAGCGACAAAAAGGTCGAGAGACCGAAAAGAAAACGGCAAATGTATAAATGCCACGAACCGTAGGAGTCGTGTAGGCCTGTCAACCCCATTTTACACACTGATATGTTTTTAATGGACAGGCCCCGTTCTACATCGTGCTAGACATACCAGCACTCAACCAACGTCTAGGAGCATAAAGTAAAAATTACGTACTCAACATATAGTATCAACTCCATTTTAAGACGGAGTTTGCAAAACGAACATGTGCGTTTATCAAAATAGCTCCATATTGTAGAGAACAGCCATCGAGTGCATGAGAAATCTAGAAACATGCCGTCAAAGAAACACAAAATAACGAGGTCGAGCTTCAAAAAAGTAAGGATCGAAAAGTACATTACGCCATTGGCTGGCTAAGGACCAATGGGAGTCGTGTTTGGCCTGTCTATTTTATTAACCATCATTGCTATTTATTGTACAAGGAAGTACCGCTGGTTCCCCGCTGGTTAACTGCAGGCTTCGATAGTTGAATATTAATAAGGTGCGGTGACCGCTGACATTATAAAATCATACTGCGGAAGGGGGTCACAGAGTCGATGTGGGAATTCGCTACCCGTGTAACTGTAAGGTGTAAGATGTAACAATGGCTCAGTTTGAGCCAATTGCAAGGACAGAACTATTCGAGCTATTGTAGGTTTTAGCCAATCAGGAGGCGCGTTACATCTAGACTTGTCTCGTGGAATATCATTGTTTCCTTTGTTGTTGTGTTTATCCAACTGTGAACAATTTCATAGTCTCAACGTGTCGAACCAGAGTGTTTCCTCTCTCACTTTATCGAAATGAAAGTTCAATTGGGGAGCGTACCCTTTACAAAACTCTTCTTATAATTCGAATATTCAGGAAAACTGTTAGACAAGAGCAAATCCAAGACACAATATCGACACGAAACCGAACCAGCGTGTTCACCACAGAATTGAACGAGCGTGTTCATGGATCGAAACAGTGTATTCCTTCTCTGTTTACCTATATCGAACTGAAAGTTCCATCGGGCACCTTTTTTTGGAAAGATTGTGTTCACCAGTTGAACCACTAGAGCAAATCCAGTGTTGAAATCTAGCATATCGAACTGAAGGTTGAGTCGGCAGTGTTTCCGAACAGAAGGCTGAACGAGCGTGTTTATCATACAGTCAAATCCAGTGTTCAAAACACAAATCGGATCTGTTTTGCCACAGAATTAAACGAGTCGTGTTCATCAATCAAACTAGCGTGTTCACTTTCACTTTGACTTTGCCCATCATATTGAACTGAAAGTTCGACCGAGCAGCGATACATTCCAATACTCTTGATATTCAGGGATTGCGTGACGAACGTTACCTGCCGGTAAACGCGTTATAATTTTCTCTCGGTAATGTTTGCAACAGAAGAGAACCAAAAATCCGTTATGCTGTGTTAATAAACCCCTTATTATAGCACAAATTATTCGCTCGTTGGCACTCTATCGATAGGTATACCTAGTTTAACTTTGAATTTCGCATTTATCCACCAGATCTGTTCAGTGCGGCTACCGGTCTCAGAAGTTGCTCAAGTATGTAACGCCAGCGTTTAATTCCAAATAAAAATACAAAAAAAAAGGCCCCTGTCGTTCACATTCTTCAAAATACACAGGACTTGGTCATTTCACGTTGTTGTTTTGCAGAGGACGGCAAAGAAATTTAAAAGATTTATAACGCACGTGCACAGCCATTGTTTTGCTCATTAAACCTTTTGTTTGGTGACGTTCTCGTTGCCGCGTTGGCGTGGTGGTTTGCTTAAGCTCCCTATTGTTGCTCGCTCCAAGACTTTTGGTTGAAAACAGTTTTCATTGGTACATGTTGTGCACCTAATGAATCTTTCTGATTGTCTAATTAGTGCCAATAGGTGCGACAAGACAGAGACACATCAATAAAGTTACTATGTTTTATATATTTAAGTATGTAACCTGAAATTGGTCAAATAAATCGTGTGTTACTGAAAAAACGTTTCCACCTGCTATAACAAATATTTTAGTGATAGGAAATATACAAACCGTGAGCTTATCAACTGAACCTACCAACAAAAGTATAAAGCTAAGATTTTTCAGAACTGAAGGCTACTGGTTTAAAGCATTTAGAGTTATGACCAAACACGACTAACATTCAAAACATCAACACAAACATTAACGTAACGTTAGATAACATAAACAACGACCACAACTACGGTACTTGACATATGCACAAAACAATCAGTTGAAACAGCCTCAGCTCACCTCCAAATCATTTTTTTTTTCAGGCTTGACTCCAGCAACGTTTGGTGCGACCGAGCCCTTGAACCTTGTTGGCAGCAGACGGCGTCGTGATGTTGAGAGCATGCGTAACACCAGCTTTGCCAAGTTTCTCACTAGGTTTGGTTCTACTGGGGAGTTATCATTCTTCATCCGAACTCGAGAACTGAATGGATTGATTATATTAATGACAGATAGTAAGAATAACTACATCAGTGTTGGTATTAATGAAGGTGTCTTAGTTGTCCACACGACTCTAAATGGACAGAATTCCAGTGTTACCATAAATGGAACTTTAAGTGACGGCCAGTGGCACTTTGTTGAAATCCAAGGAAACATGTCACGCTTTGACAACCTTAGCTTAGTCACTGAACCTATTGCAGACAAAGACATCAATGTGACGTTCACTTACATTGGAGGACTTGATGACTTCTCTCTTTACCCTGATGCCAATCTCATAAGAACTCCATTTCGTGGCTGTTTGCAGGACATCCGACTCAACAACAGGCTGTTTGATTTTAAGATGAATGATGGTTCATTGATTTCTATTGAGCGTTACGTGTTAATCGATCATGGTGGTTTGGGCGAGGGTTGTAAAGGTATGAACGTGTGTCGATTAGCACCGTGTGGTGAAGGAGGCTACTGTAAAGACTTGTGGAACAAGTATGAGTGCGACTGTAAACCGCGCTATGGTGGCCCGGACTGTGCGCTGTATGGCTGCTCGCTGGTCAACCTGTGTCCTCATAATACCACCTGCTTAGATGTCGGTGAAAACTATGAATGTAAGTGCTGAATAAATGGTTAGGTTACCGTTGCTCTTAAGTAACGTCTCTTGAGCCAACATTTAGTGCTTTCTTCAGAATGCATTTTCCTTCTTGTTGAACGTTCCAAGATTAACGTTGCTTTTTAGCTACTCATTACAGTCGAATTGTTAAGGTAAACTACATTGTTCCATACGACAGTAGGATTAACGGTGTGTTTCCAAATGTATCATCCGATTTGAACTATTCACAAGTGGAGAACAACATAAGGAATGAATCATCAAGTTCTTTCTAACAAGTCTTGCTGGTTTTACAAAGTGCATGTCATTTTATCTCGTACCGCTGAGCCAGTCAAATCACTGGAAGTGCATTTATTCTGATAAAAACCATTTAGCCGTCTCGTGTCTAAACAAGGGACTGGGTATTGCACGAAACCACAGAGTCCTGACGTGACGTGGTAGTTACCCACCATAATGGTCTGTTGGTGAAATCGAATGAAAGTTGTACAGAGAATCTAATTAAATGGACAAGTCACGGGTTGTTCTCCACTCGTCAGTGGTCTTCTTCCGAAGCGCAAACGCAACGCAGCGAGTCAAATCGCTCTCACCAGTTCTGCCACCGCCATTGACTGAGTGAATTTTAATATTCCGCGGGGTAAAGTGTGTCATACATTTTCTAATGTTCCTGGTTTTCAATCTTCTTTATAGGTATACAGCCTTTTACTTTCAATGGCAGTCTAAGCAGCGTGAACTTTACTTTCGTCTCAAACGTCAATGTCAGCATGAATGTGTCTCTGCGAGTGCGAACAAGGCAGACTGCAACTGTGTTGATTGAAATTCGTTCACATTTGAGCAGATTCTTAAAGATGGAACTCACTGACGGACGAGTACAGATAAGTTTTGCTTTGGAAGGAGACAGTGAGTTAATCTTGTCAGGTAGGATAATTGGTATTGTTGAACCAAGTTATTACAAGATCATAAGATTCTCTTTGAAGAACCTGTTTGGACTATACGTGAAATGTGTTATGTTTTAAACTCAGAAGACTGCTTCAGTATACCCGAGCCAAGCTTTCAAACAAAACCATCCGGCGACGCCTTGTAGCAGGCTATCGTACCGAGGCTTAAAAGCTGGTCTTTTTTCAAAAAAACTGACAAACTTCAAATGATTTGTTGGTATGAAAAAGATCGTAGACAGAATTATGGTTGGGACACGGGCGAACATTCAAATTGGTCGACATGCTTCAAAGAAAAATCGAGTTAACCTTGCCCGGAAATGAAACTCAGTACTGCTATTCTTACAAAATAAACTGTCAGTTAGAATGGCCGTACTATTGAATGGCACTGAGTTCATAAATGCAGATTGTGTTTCACATCTTTCTTGCTAATCATTTCTTTCTATTTGCAGATGATCGAGTTAATGACGGCCAGTGGCATAGCGTCGAGTTCAACATCACAGGCAATCACAGTCATGTGACTGTAGACGGTTCCAGTACATCTAATTCATCCAGACCTTCTAACTTGGAAATAACAAGCTTATTACTCCACACTCCAATTGTGGTGGGCGCCTCAGTGTTTAAAGGATGCTTAGAGAGCGTGCGCATTGGTGGCCTGTTACTTCCGTTTGTTGATTTCTATAACAGCACTTTGAATGTTAGTCACGTGACTCCTTTAAAGCCTCACTTCAATGTTACCACCACAGGCTTGCAGTCTGGTTGCCATAGTGATGATGTATGCGGTCTAAAACCCTGTGTACGGGGTATGTGCGGTGATATTTGGAACCAATTCACTTGCGTATGCCCAGAGGGATGGGCGGGACGTGTTTGTAACCTGACAGCCAACATGACCTGCGCACATTCGCCTTGCGTCAATGGCACGTGTTACAATGTGACAAATGTTGACATGGCAACCAACCAGAGCCAAGTTAGTGACGTAGGATTTGACATGTTTCAATGTAATTGTACCCCGGGATATGAAGGAAAGCGATGCGAGAACTCCACAGACGAATGCGTCTCTAATCCGTGTCAAAATGGCGCTAACTGCACTGACTTACATCTTAACTATACCTGCACGTGCGTCAACGGCTACACTGGAAGAAACTGTGAAATAAACATTGACGACTGTGCCACCAGCAACTGCACTAACAATTCTACTTGTAATGATGGAATCGACTCGTATAATTGTTCATGTCTGAGTGGTTTCAATGGAACTTTCTGTGAACTAGATATTGATGAATGTGATGTTATGAAGCCATACGGACCTTGTAATGCGACAGGAACAGTGAACTGTTCCAACACAGTCGGTGGTTTTGAGTGCAATTGTAAACAAGGATATTTGGGTGACTTTTGTGAGTATGACCCGACAATGTCTTGTGAGACACTAGATCCGTTTCCGTTTGATAATGGGGGAAATTGTTCAGATAATAAGACAGGTTTTTTCTGCTCATGCCCTGAGGGTTATAATGGCACATTTTGTGAGTTTGATATTCGTGAATGTGACGCTGAGCCGTGTCTGAATAATGGAACTTGCATGGACTGCCATACTAACTCCTCTACAACACATTTCTCAGGCTATAAGTGTAATTGCACGATTGATTATACTGGAGATCAATGCGAAACGAAAATTGACCTGTGTGATCTTGAACCTTGTAAAAACAATGCAACGTGTGAGAGATTGGCGTACAACAAGTACCAATGTGATTGTACACCCGAGTACAAAGGAGAAAACTGTACAATCTTCAAGCCATGTTACAACAGGCCCTGTGAGAATGGAGCTACATGTCATGAAACTTACGAACCTGTTAGTAACTACACTTGCACATGCGCACTAGGGTTCTACGGCAGAAACTGCGATAATATTACAGACTATTGTTCACCAGACCCCTGCAGGAACAACGCGACTTGCGTGAGCTTGAACACACGAGAAGGGAAGTATATCTGCAACTGCATAGAAGGGTTTGGTAATGTGAATTGTAGTGGGCTGTTGAAGCATTGCAGACCTGATCCATGCGTTAATGGAACGTGTATCCCATTAATGGATACTTATCAATGTCAGTGTGATCCAGGTTATACAGGAAACACTTGTGACGGATCTATAAAGAAATGCCAACCGAATCCTTGTCAAAACAATGGACAGTGTTCACAATCTTCGAATTCATTTAGCTGTGCTTGTACTACTGGCTGGGTCGGTAAAATGTGTCAGTTTGAAGATCCTTGCATAAACAATCAGTGTAAGAACGGTGCTACTTGTAAAATCATTGAACAGTTTGGGAACTTCTCGTGTGTTTGCCCAGAGTACTTCACTGGAGAGGTGTGTGAAACGCCACTTGAATTAACTGATCAGGGGAACAGGACCACTGCTTCATCAACTCCTCTCATTAGTGGAGCAATAGCGGCGTGTGTTCTCGCCATTTTGATTATAATTTTGCTAGTGGTGGGAACAAAGAAAGGAATATCTCAGGGAACATACAACCCTAGTAAAGAACAATGTGAAGCTGGACTGATTGAACTGAATGCAATTGCTAAACCTCCTTCCCATGAAGAGCTTTTCTAAACTCGTGGCGCAATGAACGCGAGCGGCACCTTTCAATTGAGTAAAATGTTTCACACATTAAATTGCATGGCACAAAAAAAAACTGAAAGAAAAAAGACAAAACAAAGCATTTAAAAATACACCAATAAGGGTATTTCGCAGTTGCATGTCGATGCAACAAAATTGCCGCTCTGCCTCAAGGCCAGCTCCGTTATTTTCGAATTTCTGGCCTGCAATACAGAAAGGTAAGGTGAGATTCTTCCGAGGTGAGGCGAAAATTGCAATGATATTCTTCTGCACTAGCCTCCATTGGAAGCCAGTACCCAATCCTCCCCACTTGCACAAGAATTTACCTTCCGCTCGTGGCCTAAAAACGTCGACACTCGCTTAGCTATTGTACCCTGAAAGGTCCTGAACCTCACCATGCCGACTTGTGGCAAGTCTAATATCGAGGCAGCTATGTTAGGCTACACACGAGCTAGTGTAACTTATCTCGCAAGAACGCAAAAATTATACAATTATTTTAAAAGGTTTCAAAAACGTTTTTCATGAAACAATTTTGAATTTTAGATTACTTTACTTTTGACCTCAAACATTCTCGCCTCCTTGCATGTATATTGCACTTGACGCGTTATTACATTATCTTCTGTAATTAAATTCAGAGTTCACACTATTAAATAAACACAACGGTTGTAAACGTTTAAAATTTAGTCAGCTGTTTCTGTCAAAATCTTTAAGCCACAGGCTACGTATCACAGTTCTCGCAATATATTTTATCATTCGATGCATTTTTTCCTTTCTTTTCATTGGCCGAGAGCCCACCACGTGACCTGCAAATAACTGCCTACAAATAATGGTCTGCTCATGCGTAGTACCGTCTAAACGTGTTTTGCTGCAAATAACATTCTGCTCATGCGTAGTTGGAACCACGTTCTCGAAAGAAAAATGGCAGACCGCTTCCCTGAGCTTCCAGGAAGTGATTAAAATATGAAAACAAACTTGGTGATCGAATGATAAAACAATTATTGAACTCGGGTATCGCAAAATATCGTGATTTGTCAGTGTCTCGCAGATCAATTATTTGCCTCAGCCTTCGGCTTCGGCAAATAATTGATCGGCTCGCCACTGACAAATCACGATATTTTGCTCAACCTCGTCCAATAATTGTTAATTATTTTTAAGTAGCATCACGTCATTGAAATGATTCTTCTATGGCTACAGTATAAGTAGAGCAATTATATGAACATTGTATTGTTTTATCAACCATCGCACTCAGTTACGTTGAAGCGACGCGATAGTGTTTGCACGCGTAGAATCGCAAAGTTCTTGGAGTTTACTCGGAGAAGCTGTAGAGAAGCTGTAGAGAAGCTGTAGAATCGCAAAGTTCTTGGAGTTTACTCGGAGAAGCTCAACAGTTTCACGAAACTTTACAACATATGCTTAGTGTGCTCGTTGTAACGAACGTTCTTGTTATAAATACGAAAAATATGAAAAGTTAAATGAAATATTTTTTATTTGCCACAGCGAGCTTTTTAAGTGTCAAATAGTGTGCTACAACAAACGTTTCGGGCTTTTCCCTTCTTCGGTGTAGCGAAATGAGAGAGCTACACCATACGTACAAAAAACTTATAATCGTGCGAGTGCAAAGGTGAAAAACAAGCGCGGTGCATGTAACCCGACACTGTATATATAATACGAAACGTGCACTATCGCATAACACTATGATATTTGGACATGGTGTTTTTACATCCTTTGTCAGTGTTCTGTATTTAGCTATTGTAAGCGCTTTTAAACCGCCTGACAGTTATAACTCTTTCGTTTTTCGAGAGCCGCAAGTTTACTAGTTGTATTTTAGTGCAGTGCTAGTTTTTCTTACTGGTAGTTATCACCCTCTTTAAGGTGATTCCCGGGTAAAAGAACCCGCCATAGATTTCCGATGAAACTTGGTATGGTGTCATTACCGTACAAGGAGATGTTAAAAACGTAATAAAAAGAGGGGGTCACCGTGCTTGTTTTCATGCCACGATGCTGACAAATATGGTTATTTTGGTGACTTTTGGTTATCTCAGTGCGCAACAAATAAGCTCGATTATCATTCGAAGCATTGTTTCCTTCCTTTTTCATTGGCCGAGAGCCCACCACGTGACCTGCAAATAACTGCCTACAAATAATGGTCTGCTCATGCGCGGTACTGTCTATATGTGTTTTGCTGCAAATAATATTCTGCTCATGCGTAATTGCAACCGGCTCTTGTGTGAAAAATGGCAGATCAGTTCGATGAGCTGTCAGAGAGCGATTTAAATATAAAAACAAAACTGGTAATCGAATGATAAAACAATTATTGAACTCGGTTATCGCAAAAATATCGCGATTTGTCAGTGTCTCGCAGATCAATTATTTTCCTCAGCCTTCGGCTTCGGCAAATAATCGATCTGCTCGCCACTGTCAAATCACGATATTTTGTTCAACCTCGTCCAATAATTGTTAATTATTTTTCAATGCGGCGTGTTATATCACATAGAATTCGACTGTCTTTGATTGCTTATTCGTCTACGTCCCAGAAGAAATGGCTTCAAATACCCTGCATTATTAACTGATACTTTTATCCTCTAAAGGAAACATAATTTGGACTTGCTCTAATGGGCCCGTTACGTCTCTATCTGTAGCATTTATTTCATTTGCCAAAAAAGTAGCCATACATTTCTGCCAAATTTTTTCTCAGTTATTGCGGATATTGTTCTCATTGAATTTATAAAATAAAAAGTGGGGGTCACCGTGCTCGTTTAAGAGGAAATTAGCTTTTTTCTCGCTATCGAGCTTAGTTTGAAGGAAATCTCTTATGTTTTGTACGCGCGCGCGCTCATGTGCGCGCGCTGATGACGCAAAATTCGTGCGCAGTAGGAATGCGCAATGCAAAACTCGGGAATCATAAAGTTTGAATCTGATTTCATTTAAAGACTTTGGCTGTTGATGACGTCACTAACCAATTTCCACGAGGCAAACTGCACGATACATCCTTTCGTTTTCATAGCTCAGAACAAGGCTCTTTACCAGTACACAGGTGAACTTTGAAAGAAATTGGACGTTACACCTTATTCATTTAATTGTGCTAAGTATACAAGACGAACACGCCACGTATTATATTCTCTTTGAAATTAATAAGTTTAGACACATTTACAATGCAAAAACTGTCTGACACTTTACACATGTTGATTAAAGCCAGACTAAGGCGTTTGATTATTACTAACAATAAAGTACAGGAAGATATTTCTGTGTTAACGACATTGTACAACAAGATGAAGAGCTGAGTCAACTTTTCACTTCTAACAACATGGCTAGCTTAAAAAAACTAAACATCGTGTTTAATTCAGTGATTTGAGTTTTGCTATTGTTGACATGGCGGTACCACTGATATAGGAACTGAGGAATGATGAAGACAATAATCACTAACACTCCCTAACAGTGTCCGTCTCACAGTTCCCAGCCCTCGTGAACCCATCACAATATGATGAGCTTTTTCTTTATCTGCTGTGTGACAGATAACTTCTCCAGCTTTGCCAACTTCTGTAACCAGTTTGAAGTTGTACTAGGGAAAATACAAATAGAACACTGTATTAAGAACTTGAACTTGTCAAAAGATAATCAAACCAGTCATTTCTCTTACTGATGTGATATATATACGAAATAATTCATATATAAACTGCGGTTGTAGATGAAAGTGAAGAATGATCATCGCAGTGTATTTTCCAATTTAAGCAATTGGAAAGAAGAAGCCCGAAAAAGATCAGGGCTTCAACGGGATTCGAATCCGTGACCTCCGCGATCTACCAACTGAGCTATGAAGCCTCACATTGGGAGCGAGGTCAATTTTCAGCGTAGAATAAACTGGCCATTGATGAAAGGACTGGTTAGTTGATAATTACAACCATTGAACAACTTATTAAAATTGTCCCACAAACATCAAGAGCAAAGAATTGACCACACTACCTTTTGGTTTCTGCATTTGTTAGCAAATGACTCCATCATCTTTTTGCATTCACTTTGACTTTTGTCTATCCACGACATGTAACTATCACGAAATGCCATCCCATCTACAGAGCAAATGTATGTGTGTTTAAGATAAGAATACATGATTACGAACAAAGTTTCCCTTGTATCCTCAACCCACACAACTGACACACAGCAGTGAACATCAGTTACTTACGGGGGTGCATTACAACTGGCCTTTTTTCCAAATCAATGGCATGTAAGAAGACAATCTTGTCACCAGACTTGTGCAAATTTCCACAATACCCTGAAAATAAGATTTTGACTTGTTAGCTGAAAATATTAAGCGACTTTTGTTATTAAACATCGCAGGTTGTAATATATGAATGATGGAATTACAGCCCCAGTTGTAAAGGAAATACAACAGTACAAGAAGTGTGACAACCCCCCCCCTTTTAATATGGGAGCCCCCCTGGGGAGCTCATCAAAATTTTGAAAAGAACCCCTAAGAGGTACCAAGACCCAGTTTTGTGGACATGGCTTGAAATGTTTTTCACCCCAAAAGGTACCAATTCTAAAACAACACATTACCTCCTGTCATATTTTTTTCAGCTCAATATCCTAAAAGGTGCCGCAAATGCTCCTGCTGTGGGCCTTTTGAGGCTGAACACTCTAAGAGGTAGCGAAACCACTTTTTAACCCCTAAAAGGAATGACAAGCACTCCATCTTTTTTTATATAGGAATCACCCCCCCCCCCCCCCCCCAGGGTGAGGACAGAAGGACATACATACATACATAGTACATAATGTAGACATGAAAAGTTCCTCATACAGAGTAAAAAGCCATGATCTTCAACTTTTAAAAAATATGCTGAACATCCCCAACAGGGCAATGTAGAGTCCTTATCTCCTCGGTACAACAACAAAAACAACAACAACATTTATTTATACCAAAAAAGAAAAAGACAGAAGAATACAATAGCTTGAAGCTTATAAAAATGCTATTAGCCGCCTATAACAACCATGAGGCTTAGAAAAATTAGGCAACTATCTACAGGATACAATAAAAATTATGGTCATGTGTATAAATTAATTAAATATACAAAAAGCAAAAGTAACTTTATGAATAAAGACATAATCATATACAACAAAGTCAAAAGCTAATATTACAACAAAGCAAGAATTAAAAACAACAACAATAACAATGCTTAAGTAATTCATTATGAAAAACAATGATATTTACAACACCAAGAATAGAAACAAGCAATAGTAAAGCTATTTACATCATATAGTATATAAATGAAGAGAAGAAAATTAAATAAGTAGATATTAATATGACTGTATGATTTTCTTTGAAAGCTAATCTGTGAAGAGATTTAGTTTCTTCACTTTATGATCAGTGAGTATGAAGTTTTGCAGCCACAAAAGCTGTGGGAGAGAATAAAGTGGGCTGATCATTTCATATCCCATTCCTTTTACAAACAAACAAATCTTAAGTTCCGTGTCAAGGGATTTAGCATTTCGGCTAAAATAATTAGTTCATAATAAAAGATATCTGTGACTAGTAAAAATCGATATTAAAAAAAAATCAAAATGAAGTGTACACAGACTACAGTATACAGGCAGACTGACAATGTGAATTGATTAAAACACTTAAATCCTTGGTTTTAATAATTTTCTAATCTACTAACTCCAATTTCTTGCTCCATCCTTAATGGTTCCCACCACTTGAAAACCCCACTGCAAGGCTCTCTTCTCCTTCTATCCATATTCCGTGCCTGCCCCTTTACTGAAAAGTTGGCCAGGGTTCTCTCGAAAGTTAGACGTAGAAGGAGAATAATTTCAAGTAGCCGGCACAAAGTACTTTCCTTGCTGAGCCATCCACCAAAATGTATATAGATTTTCTCTGAGTAAGGTCAAGTCTAGGTCAAGTCTAGGTCAAGTAAACGGCGATTTTCGCTAGTCGCTGGAGCTTCTGGGGAACCCTTCAGTTGCACCCCCTACCAACTGCTACCACCCCCACCAACTGCCAACTGCTACCACCCCCCCCCCCCCGAGCCACCCCTCTTCTTTCAGGAGGATTGCCTTTCTTTGGCAT
>OZ026597.1:44773482-44913482 GCA_964020085.1 Micromussa lordhowensis
AATCTCTTTTATGCTAGAGAATACAATGCCTGCCTTCACATCCAGGCCCCATCCAAGCCGTAGGACTGGATTTGATAACGGAGCTTTATTTCTCTGGTTAGGCCTTCCGTCCACATCAATACGTCACGAAAACGCAGCTCTTTGAAAACGTTCTGCGAGCTTTGCGTTTTAGTGTGGACGGAAAACAGTTTGAAAACGGAGCTTGACCGGTGATTGTTGCGTTTTTAAATTCCTCTAGCGTAGTGTGGGTGGAAAACATTTGATGCGTTTTCAGAGTAAATCCTCCGTTTTAAAATTCCTCCGGTGTAGTGTGGATGCGGCCCAAATGGAAAAGAAATCTGAAAACAGTCAGCCCAGCAAGAAACTTGGTAACTGTTCATAGACTCAACCTAACATGGAACTTTTAAAGGCTGGAGTTTGGGAAAGAAAATGTTCGCTGAACAATATACCTCATATGTGTTAGTTTTGATACGTACTTGCCATAATTTCCTTGAACTTGTGACTTCATGTTTTCTAAAGGCCACACAACCCACCAAGCAAAACTAAAAAATGTCAAGGCTAATACCAACAAATACATCGGGCTCAAATTCAGCTTGCGACAGGTAATAGTGCTATGCCCTTTCCATATTCAGAACTGATATTTTTGTGGCTTGGTCAGAAAATGAACACCTTAATGAGGCAAATATTGTAAATAAAGATTCTACGAGAGCTCGAGATATCATGACGTGACAACCATTTTAGAAATTAATTGGACTTATTTGTTCCAGAATCAGATCACAGTGAGAAACCCCAGGAAGTTTCCTGCTGTTCAGGAAATGAGCTCTGACAGGGCTAGTACATATAGATCGGACACAGAATCGAGCCTAAAAACGGAAATGAGAGAGTTAATAGTTATATCCCTTCGAGTGCACTCTAAAAGATATTCTGACAGCTAAAAATATTGGCATTTCGTCCTGAACACCCTAAGTGGGACCAGAATCCTTGATTTACACCCCTAAGCAAGACAACGAGTATCCCCAACATTTTCATATAGGTGTCTCCCCTCCCCCCCTTCCCAGGTTAGATAGATATAATTAACCTAACCCCTACATGCAATTTATTACAACAGCCAGTCAGTTTTTAAAAAGGATACGTTGCAGCTAATCCTGATGAAAGAAATGGTCCTAAAATTGGTCTTTTAAAAAGATCAGGAAAATGTCTTCTTCCAGAATCCAAAAGAACAAAGTAAGTACACATAAGCCCCATTGTACGACACCATGTCACACCAAAGCCCTGCAGCAAAGAGAAGGATATTTAGAACAGACATACAGCAATAGGAGCTCAAACAGTTTGTCATTTTCCTTGTCCATTACAACCAAGCAGTCACAGTAATGTTCCAGTCTAACTGGACATTGTACATCACTAGCTGAATACAAACACAAATGAAACTGTTCAGTCTCACCCTGTAGAGTCCTTTGAATTTCCATGATTGACCTGTTTGCCTTCGTATCTGATAAAAAAAATCAAATTAGCCATGAGTGCCGATTTCTTACTGAAGAATAGGGTAACCCCCAACCCCCATCACACTGCCCCCCCCCCCCCCCCCATGGGAAAGCTATACAATCTTGGACAATTGAAATGGAAAAATAAGACCATGGTGCCCCCTGCCCCCACCAGCTCACCATTGATTCAGGCCCGAGGGGGAGGGGTAATTTTATTTCTAATCATTTTTTTTCTGACCAAGATTGTAGTTAGAAAGGAACCACAATACATGTTTTGTCATGCTAAATATTTAGTTTACCATCCTAGTGTGAGTACCTTTGCTAGCTCCAGAGGTGTCTCAATTATGGCTCTAGTTGTTGAAGCTGCTGCTCCGGCTATTAAGACTCTTCTATAAGGGAGAGAGAGAAAAAAAATCATGTACAGTGCAGTTTAAGGCATTTTTAGTTTCTTTAAATATTTGAAGCTTTGCATGTTTACACTACAATAAATTTTTATGTAGAAAATTATCCAAGGATGTATATATATAGCAGTTAGTGAGACAAAAACACTGATTAAGCAGCTAATTATGGTGTATAATGTTTAGTAATAAAGTGACCTAATTTAAATAGTGACATACTATTACGTGGTTTGTAACAAACATTACTAACATTTGTAATCCACCTGTGAAAGGAATTTTTCTTGCTCCAAATCCATTGAAATATGTGTACCTGAAACAAATAATAGAACTTATATTTTATGATTATTACAACAGCGAACCAAAAAAAGGAACCAACAAGTGCCACCTACAAGGTGGCCCTTTATCAGTACTTGTTATTCTTAATTAATGCTTGATTACACTACATTTCTGGACAGTGGCGGATCCAGATAAGCTCGAAAGGAAGGAGAGGAGGTTGCAAAATGGGACTTTTCTGTGTCTGAAATTGGGGGTCCTAAATGGAAAGGGAGAGGGTAGTCAAGAAGGGTGAGAAGAGGCCTAGATGACTATCCAATACTCAGGCTGCACACTCCATGGCTGACTACCCTTGACAGTTAAATCAATAGTCTGTCACTCAGGGCAATGCTACTAATAAACAATTATTGGATGAGGTTGAGCATGATATCATGAATTATCAAAACCGAGGTCTGTGTTATCAGATAACACAGACACGAGGTTTTGATAATTCATGATATCATGCGAAAACCAAATTCAATAATTGTTTTATTATACATTTTTCACATAATTCATACTCGGAAACAGAAGCGAAGCGTTCAGCCATTTTGTTTCTGAGGAGAACACTCCAAGGGGCTTAGTAACCAGGCAGACATCGAACTTGACATGATAAATGCAATATCTGCAGCAGATATTGCATTTATCATGTCAAGTTCACAAGCTATTGTGAATTGATTGAATGCTCTCGACCAATCAGATTTTTCATAGTGAGTGTGATGTATAATAATACCATATATTTATCACTTCTTTATCAAAGCCCATGGATATATTTGTGGCAAATAAAACTGTTACTGTTACATGTGGTTTATGTAACAATAGATACAATCATGTAGTTCATAGTGGGAGGCACAGTTAGTGTGGTATGTATATACTGGACTCCAGTTAAAGCAGTCCTCAATCCAGCCCTGGTAGAGGTCGCTGTGTTGTGTTCTTGTGCAACTGGAACTTTCCTCTTGCAATGCCTCTCTCTCTCTCTCTGCTCAGGTGCATAAAATGAAACGAGTACTGGTGAATTTAATGTTAGGTAGACTAGCATTGTTATGTACCAGATATATTACAAATGCCTTGGCTACAATGTACATGTAGTCTATAGCGAACATATAAGGAGATACCACTATGTAGATGGGGTTGTTACAATGTTGTTTCCACTCACAAGGCCTCAAATACAGCAAACTGGCTAGACCTGTAGATTCCAGATCCCCAAAGAGGTGGAATACACCCTCTGAAAAATAATTGTCAAAACATTAGTAATTGCCTCAAGATATACATCACATATTATGATAGCAGATGACTTGCCTACCTATAAAGCCCTCTAATGCCTTGTGTTTTGACTGTCTTCACAAATGATTTGATCATCCCTTCTGTTTCAAATCCCCTCTGTGCCTGCATCTTTGTCTTGATGGTATCAAAAGGATGTCCAACAGCTACACTTGTAGTTCCATAGAGGACACCAACTTAAACATGGGAAAAATATTGTTTTTGTTTCTAGGTTTCTGATGTTTCATGGTACCTTTTAGCGTATTGAGCCGAAAAAAATATGACAGGATATATTTTCACAATCAACTGATTTTTATTTCTGTCTTATTTACAACCCTCCTTATGGCAGCGAAAAATTAGTTAAAAATCAGTTAAATGTGTTGTTTTAGAATTGGTACCTCTTATGGATGACAAAAATGCAAGCCACACCCACAAAGCAGGATCAAGGTACTCTTTCGAATAAGGGTTCTTTTCAAACTTTGACCACCCCTGTCCTTTTTATCTGGGAGTCCCCCTCCCTTCCCCTCCCCTCCCCCCCCCCCCCCCCACCCCGTGGTTAATGACCTGCAGAACTCCCATGTGTCCTCCAATAGATTATTATGTAAAAGCCAATTAAAATATTGGGCAAAAATTGAGTTATTCCATTTTATTTCAGTTCGATTTGTTTCTTCGTCATACGTACCCTGACGTACCGTACAAACGTTGTGTCCGGTACTTCTGCTGTACAGGAATTATTTGCATTTTAGGCGCAAAAGCCCGCCCAAAGTATTAAAGAGTTTCAGTTCATCCGAACCGATCCTCATTGACAATCGTCACTTGTCAATAAGTGAACCACAACTGAACTACCTTTTCAGCCAATTGCACTTGTTAACTAACGGTAGTTCACGAGCAGAAAACATTTGAACACGTGCGACACAAAATCCAAAGGAAAAATCGTACCACAAAATCCACAAAGGAAAAATCGTACCTCCAAGACCTATCAGACCTTCCTGTATCCAATTGATTCTCTTTTCATTGTGAGTCATGTTTCACTGCGTATTCGTTCTGGTGTAAATCAAGGTTGTGCATAAGGTATGTTATTTCCGAGTGCTTCCTTGTTTTTGATGGTAGATATCAATATTGTCATTTAAGCTGAAACGAAGTGTCCTCAAGAGTTATCGGAGATCTGGTAACGAACTCCTACGTACTCTACGTACCGACTGACTCCTTTCATTTGCTTTGTACTTTTCCGCTCCAAACTAAAACTATTTAGTTGCTTTTTATTTTGCATACAGGGGATGTTCATTCTCAAATAGAATTTCAAGCCTTCGAATCACGAACGTTCCTAAATAAAGCACCAATTTCTGCCGGTGCGTTCCCTCTGCGAGGCCACGGAGAAGCGATTCAGGACAGAATCGCATAATTGAATAAAATCTTGCATTCTGATTGGTTTACGAAGCGAGGTATTCAGCGTGGAATTGCGAGTTGGAAACGAGGCTAAGTGATATACGTAACAACTGTCGTCAAATTGTAACACAACAACAATTATTTCATTCAAAAATTCAAAAAACAATTATTTTATTCAGTTATGCGATTCAAGTAAAATTCATTACCTGACTCGTGAATTCCGCGTTAAATTGCACTTGAAAACCGATATCGCACTCATCGCGTGCAATTTAACGCGGAATTCCCTCATCAGGTAATGAATTTTCCTATAGAACACAAGTACATGTGGAAGTCACTGCATTTTGGGGGTGTTGAGTACATTTTTTTTATTTATGCCAATCGGCTAGGAGCAAAGAAGGAAGCTTTGTTTTCGTAGGCTACAATAGCAAAGCGCGCGACTCAGACAAGACTAAGACAAACAAACCGGAATGGTGGACAATTTTCCTAAAACACTTTCTAAAACAGCTGGTGATCCTTAACACATTTTTGAAACGAAAACTTGGCCTAGATCCCCCCTACTTCTCTCAGAACACGTTGATGTTGTATGAGCCTCGCGGGGGATATAATTATTTGCATTAAAATATCGCTATTTGGGCAGCTAAGACCGCACGTGCGCTGACGGCGAAAGCTTTGCTGCGCACTCAAAGGAGAACGTTAGTGTTTTTCGAAATTCCTTGACGCATGACGTCAACATTACCACAAAAAGCAAAACTGACAGTGAATTTTCTGGTGTTTCCTTCAGTGAGATTCCGCGAAATTTGGTTGGACTGGAATATATAAATATTTTACTATTGTTGGAGCCCGTTTTCACGGAAATATGAGGCCAGTCTTCTCCAGTAGAAAAAAATTGTAAAACTCGAAAAACTGCCTGTAAAAAAAACTACCTTTTTCATGTTTAAAATTCCTATCCCGTTGGATTCGATTTACTGTGAAATTTTGGGAGAATCGTAAATAGGCCACTAGAAGACAGAAAGGCACTTGACAGTTGTTTGCTGGGCATCTTGAAGCCATGATTTAATCAGTTTTAATAAGTTTGAGTAGACCTTGCCACAAATATCCGGATACCTGCCGGATATTTTGGGGGGATGTTCATATTAACTTAGTTTCCGAGATATGTAGAAACATTCACAGCTTTTCTTGCCTGCAGAGGTATGTTTTTCCTTCGCTATTTTCTTGAAACAATACTCAGTTCTATACAGCAAAAACCCGCGTATAAGAACCTACATGTCTGGCAAAATAGGTTCTTGTTTTTTGGGGTAGTTATTGGTAATTTAGACTAAGTAGTAGTGTAAGAGCCGTAAAGTCCATCGTTTATTCGTTTAGATCAACGAGGGAAACGCGCGACACTGTCCTGTTTACAAAATTCCTGTTACCGTAACCTTGATTCACGAGTGTTCGTAAGTTGATCCTCCGTAAGTTCCTTAACAAAATGATAGTCCGGTTTGTGTTCCTTTGACCATACACAAGGGAAATAACAACGTAGTCAACGTAAAACGTGTAGTGCCGGGGTTTGACTGGAAATCACGTGTCATAAACGTTCGGACGGATTGATCCGATTACACAGGAGAACCAACAAATGAAACTGTCTTAATCAATCAATCAATCAATCAATCTTCAATCAATCAATCTTTATTAATATTAAACAGTTTAAAAAAGAAAGAACATGCACAACTCGCATATAGCGTAAGCTATTCGAGGCGAGTTGTGCAGGGAGAAAAAGAAAAGAACAAAATAAACCAATTTGTAAGCTTAAAATAACCTATAAACATTGACAGAAATAAACTAAAGCTATTAAAAATACAATCATTTGCATGCGGAGAAAAGTATGATTACACGATTGGAAATAGGTAGCATAACAAACTAAACAAACTAAATAGGCGGAGAGATTAATAGTGAATTATTACAAAAAGTTACATAATATAGAAATTAATTATGGATAATAACTTAGGCGCCTCAATATAATCCTCCTCGCCTTCTAAAGCTGCAAATAAAGCTTTGCTAATTGATTTTTTGAACGCCGGTTTAGGTAGATTACATACTCGAGATGGGAGACAATTCCATGCTTTCGCGCCAAAACATGAGAAAGAGTTCCGCTGCTGATTTAGACGTGAAAATTTGATATGATATTTGCCACAAGAAGCAGCCCTCGTGTTATATGAATGAATCAAGCTGGTCTTGACAAATTTATCAGAAATATCTTTTGGAGCATAGTTATTTGAAACATCATACATAGAGTGCAAGATAGCTTCAAAGTAAAGTAGGTGAATGGGTAATATTTTAGAAGAAATAAAAGAAGGAATAGCATGAGATCTTGGGTTTAGAAAATACATCAAACGTAGTGCACGTTTTTGGAGTAACAATAATTTATTAAGGTGCGTATTTGCGGCTTGGCCCCAAGCAGTCAAACCATATGTTAAGTAGGGAAGTATAAGGGACTGATATATGCTTCTCAAAGTACAGAATGGAACGAAGTGTCTTAGACGAGATATAACTCCAACAATTTTACTAATCTTCACGGCGATATAGTCTACGTGATATTTCCAAGACAAGTGGTTGTCAATCAGAACACCTAAGTACTTAACATATTCCTTACATTCTAGACTTGACGATATGTTGGTGCTATTGTCTATTACTTTGAGTTTAATCTCGTAGTTTAATTTATATGAAAGAGATATAGTTGTTGATCACTAGAAAAATAAATAAACTTGGATTTGGTCCTTGAACACACAGTGTACTTCTGTATGATTATTTTCTTGGAACGTAAATTTGCAATCTTCAAAGTCGCACTCCGTTAAAATGTTTATCACAATTTTAAAATTACCAAGGCTTCGTAGCAGCACGAAGTAAGATATGGCCTTTATAAACCAAACGATGTTTTTAAAGTTCATGTTGTTTAATCAGACATGTTTCGGATGAAACATCATCCATCGTCAGTTGTACAGAATAAAATGAAGTTGTGCAATAAATAGTGTCATATAGTGAGACATTAATATGAATAATTAAGGATGAAGGCGAGAACAGAATAAAGACAAACATTGAACTATTTAAGCTAAGAAAAGAGACTAATTAGTATGAAAGGGATAAATTAAGATGTTTGACTTGGGAATTTAATGAAGGCTGCTCCCAAAGGATGTGCATGGCTTCTTTGATTTTCAATTGGAAACTTGTTGGAGCAGAGTCGAGGATTTTAAAACAATCTTCTGAACAAAGGGAGCGACAATTTTCAGAACCTCTCAGGTGCTTAAAGATGTGAGAATTTTTGTCGGAGGCAAGATGTTCACGAATGCGAGTGGCAAAGTGGCTATTGGTTTCACCAATATAACAGGCACTACAGCCTGCACTTTTAATTTTAATCAATTTCACAGCTGCTCAAGTTGTGTATATAACTGCAATGATCATCTATCTCTTCAATTATGCCCTTCTCGTCATGTAAATAAGGAAAGCAGATCTTGAAGAAAGTTCACGTAAGAACGTAAACGAGAATATTACATGTGGAAGTCACTGCATTTTGGGGGCGTTGAAAACATTTTTTTCTGCCAAATTCTCACTTATCAGCTATCCTCACGAAAATAAACATTGTCAAACAAATTATCAAATTATAAGGCCAATCAATAAAGAACATCCCGTTTTACTCTACACAAGACTCGCACGGTATAAAATGGAAGGCTCGCAAATCAGTAGCCAGGCCCTCAGTGAGTGGAGAGGATCAGACCTCGCTAGTTTTTTTCTCATACCGATGCCCAACTTTTTGCAATCGTCCCCACTGACCGAAAGCATGGAACAGACAACAAACTGTACTTTATTTAAAAGCATACATATCTTTCAGTCTAAAAACCTTGAATTGAAGACAAGAAATTGCAAAATTCTCGTCCACAGTGTCTAAAGATGTGACTTTTGTACCTCTGTGGCAAGTTCTTGAATTCTAACAGGATCGACTACAGGTAAACATTGTCCGTGAGGAAGTTTCACGTTACACATGAAGTTGTATGGGGCACCAGACTGAATTACTACTCTGTGAAAATTCTTTCCTTTGGAGTTCAACTGTGCTACTGTCTCTGAGAATTCAAAAATTGGAATTTGCCCAGTACTGCTGGTGGATAATTCCTTCAAAACTCTGTCATGTAATGATGGATAAAGGTCGTCAAGTGGTAATACAGTCTGAAAAGCAATTAAGCCTGCAAGTCACTGTTATGAAATAATACTCAGAAACATCATTGGTGCAAGGCAGCGACTCTACATGTATCATGTAAATTTCCTCCTACCATGTTAGTTTATGAATTATTGGCTTAATTACAGACACAATAGTCCTGCATGTACAGCTCAAAGCATAATAATGCTGTTTGAATCACGTCAGTTATCAGTAACCAGGGATTTACCGGTGCCTAAGGAAACCATGTACTTCAGCTCATTAAGCAAGCCCAGCTGGCTTTTCTCCAAAGTTTACCAAACACTTTGTTTTCAGGGAGCAGGGATGTTGCAGTGGTGAGAGTTCTTAAGGTAAAGTCTGCATACGAGCCAAGTGGCTCATCAGGCCGGAGCTTATCCCGGTTTCAGTGGCATGAAGCGACTAGGAATATTTCTACTCCCCCCTGGATGGGATGCCAGTCCATCGCAGGGTTACCCCCAGCATTAAATTCGCCGGTACCCATTTATACACCTGGGTGGAGAGAGGCACTGTGAGAGTAAAGTGTCTTGCCTAAGAACACAACACAATGTCCCCGGCCAGGGCTCGAACCCGGAGCGCTCGTTCCACGTTCCACTGGCCCTTCTTTGCAACACTCCTGTAAAACAATTTAGTTCATGATTCATGTACAAGCCCATTAACATGACTATTTCCAATGTGGTTATTTATTTTTTGTAACAATGTACTGTAACAATGAATGTACAATTCTCACCATACTACCATCAATGCACTTCAATATAATACTGAGCCATTGCTGACATCCTTGAGAAGCACGCCCTTTTTGAAAAGACTGGAAGTCTGCCCACTTTGGAAATCTTAAAGTAAACAAAATGTACAACCAACCAAAATTAATTAAGAGCTGACTGGATTCTGGGGGTCAATGATTTAGAGGTGTTTCCACACTGATAAAAAAGCAAAATCACCCAAGATACGTTATACATCCAAAACACTAGCAAGCTCACCGGCAAAATCTTGACAGCTCGTAGACCTGAGGAAAGCCAACCTTGATCTGTCGAGACCTAAATTTTGAAATGCCCTCTGCTGGAGTAATCCACTGGAATGAAAGTTAGTTAACACATGAAACATCATCAAAAACACAAATGGTAATTATGAACGGGAGAAATAGGAACTAAACTCATAAACAAAGAAACAAAGTTACAATAATCAAAGGCTCTCTGAGCAGCTCATGGATGAATAGCCCAATGCCAAGTTTACTTTTGCCACTTTGGAAAAACGAGTCTTTGAGCGAAACTATTGGTATGAAAATATATGTCACCTGCACGGTCATTCGCATGAAAATCAAGTGATTTTCATGGGAAACTGACGTTTGGCACAAGCACTCGTTCTGCAAATAGAAACTCAGACGGTGGAAGTCATTTGTGCCAAGCGGCCCATCAGGCCAGCACTGATAAAAAAATAATCTAACAAAAAAACAAGTTACCATCTTCTCGTGGTCTGTTTACAATGTCCGATTAAAAGCTTTAGATATCAAGAGGGTCGTACAGGGAAGTCTCTGGCACGGTTCACGAACCTAAAATACAGAGGATCACGGTTCACGGATAAAAAAATTTCGATTCCCGAATTACGAAAATAAGAAAGTAAGGACCTGTTCTCACATTAAAAACAGTGTTTGTAGGAAGCAAAATCGCGAATGGCTAAATCAAGGCTCCGTATTGCATATTGCATGGCTAAGGCACTCTCGATAGACCACTGTAACTATTCGGAGAACTTGTGTCTCAAAATCACGTAGAGTTGTGTGGTAAAATCACGAATATCGATTAATATTTCAGGTTCTTCACGGATCACGCAAAAGCTTTAAAAAAACGCGGTTACTTACACTGTCTGCGAAACGTGACTCTCTTGCCCTTCAGAAAATTTACGAAAAAAAGAGTATCTGATTACATTCTTTGCATAGCGTGAGTTTAGCGTGACTTGTAATCGGATAATTTTGTTTACGTCTAATGAAAAAACACCTTGACCTTTCAATATAAATTTACACATGGGTTTTTGACGAGCGCTATGCTTCTTGTCTTTCCATGTCCATTTGTTACAGCTACTGCTGCTTAGCTTGACAAATTTCAATTTTACAACTCCACGAGTTGAACCAAAAACCATCTTCGTGCCGGGTTAGTTGCCATATGTACAAACTCCATGTTGTCGGACAAAAAATTTGTCTTTCTAGTACCCCGCTAAAACCTGCTGAACCTACACCACGAAGTGCCTAGGAAAAGAACCATACTAAGCAGGGGAGGGTTGGGAGAAACGATTTAATCCGGTTTAATGAATAAATTAATCAGAATCGAGTGAGTGAGTGAGTGAGTGAGTGAGTGATCGAGTGCCATCCGACTGCCTCCTAAGCTCATGGATGTTACGTAACATCCATGAGCAAAAAAGGGCCAGAAATTATTTGCTCTTTGGATTGTACATTGGATTTTTAATTTACTAGTCAGTGCAGCACCAGAGCAAAGAATCACTGAATAGCAAAAACAAGAACAAAAACATTTATTTAGTGCAACAAAGAACCATTAGTCCAGGAGGGTCCTACATCATACAAAGCATTTTTTGTAAGGAAAGGAAAAGTTTATATAATTTGTGACAATATGTCTATTGCAAAGATGTTCATGAAAGGATAAAATTTCCATTGCAATCAATCACCTTTGAGTGAGTCATTTCTTTCTCATCATGAAGTACTGTTGGTTCATTGTCAAGAAAGGTAAGGTAAAACATGGTGTCAAATCGCTTTGATAAAGTAGCAGGTGTCAGCCAGTTAGACCACTCACTGAGGGACCATACATCAGGGACACACTCAAATTTTCTGCAAAGGAAAAAAATTATGTCTGTGTATGGTAAATTCACAGATATCTTCAATAAGGTGCCCATCTAAAGATGATAACTCATAAAAATCTCATTTCTTAATACTAGATTATTTCTTCTTGACAGAATCATACTACATTTGTACATCTAGGGTTGTTGCACTTACTGGCAAGTCAAACATAATTTCAGTGAAGAAGGATTAACCCAGGTTTTGGGTAAAATAGAAAACATGTACCCTGTTTCTATTGAGTTACAAAAATATGAGTGGAAGGAAGGTTGGAAGAATGAGAAGAGCTGTGGGAACATGAGCTGAGAGGCGAGTGTTTCAACAGCTTTTTTGAGTTCTCCCAAACTTTCACAAGTGTACAATATTGCGACAATATTTCCTTGAGTTCCATGTCACATGAACCTGCCTACTGAATGAACTAAGTAACAAAAACCTTTCTCCAGAAAGTGAAGAAAAGCTCGTAATTTGGCCATTACCTGCACATGGTTAAAAACTTGCTTGCATCGGCATAAACCTCTTTCCTCCACGTCTGAATGTCCTCCATTTCCAGATTGTTGTTCGGATCATCCGAGAAACTCTTCCATAAAAGGACTCCTGACTCCTCAAATGTCTCTCTTATTGCACAAATTCTAAATGCGACATCACTTGGTAAATCTGTCAATGCAGAATTCTTCAACACAGGTGGACGAGGACCTTGAATGTCAACAAGGGATGTGAAGTCTTTCCCAAATTTGGCAAATGATTGTTTAAACAGTTCCAGCCATTCATTAGAAAAGTCAGTTTTCTCTATCACACCACCAGGGAAAACATAAAAACTTGGCTTTTATATGAGGAAACGAAAAAAAAAAATCCAAGTTAGGTCTCAAGATACTTAAGATTACATCAGTCTGTGTCTACTGATGCAATGCCAATGAGAGCTTATCCTTGTTTCTGTAGCATGAATTGACTAGAAGCCTTTCCAGTTTCCACACCACCATGACACAGGTTGCTAGTCCATGACAGGGTTATCCCCAGCATTGAAGTGTATTAGACTGGTCAGTGTAAAACAGACTGTACACTGTAGACTGGGGATAAAATGCAGACTGAGGGTAGAATTCAGATTGAAGACTTTTTAACTGGATTGTGTTACCATTTCCATCATCAAGAACTATAACCATAAACAGGCTGACTAGAGCATTATTTAGGCTAACCTGAGTGATATTCAGGCAAACTGGAGTGACAAAATTCCAGTCTAACCAGAGTGATTTTCAGGCAAATTGGAGTGACAAAATTTCAGTCTAACCAGAGTGATTTTCAGGCAAACTGGAGGTCAGACTTTTCGCTGCAAGTAGCCTGAATAATCCTGTTGACAGTCAGCACTCGACAATGGAATTAACAGGGTATATACAACTTAAAAGGTCTGCAGTCTGCATTTTACCCTCAGTCTGCTTTTTAATTACCTGCAGTCTGCATTTTACCCCTAGTCTGCAGTCTCCAGTCTACGTTTTACACTTACCGGACCAACTATCATGGTCTTCGTCAGCGTCTTCTATTGTACATACCATGAATTTACTTTTAGCTCCTCTCTCAAGTAACAAAATCCTGTAGTCGAAGTAGCTCTTAAGTTTGCTGTTTTTAGCAATTAAAATTAAAGTAGCTGCATTGCGTATCACAGGCTTAACGGCATTCATTTCATTGCTTTATCCTTTCCATCACAGATAACCAGTCTCCCTTGGTCGACATGTTGGATTTGCTGGCCGGGATCTGGCCGGGCCACCAAGCTCTAGCCCCAGTCCTTCTCTGTTCTCAAAATGGCTACCGAGAGAAGAAGACGTGATATTATATTAATTATGTTATCGTAGTTCCTCATGAAGAAGTATTGAGGTATTTGTTGTCAAGATGAGCGCAACCTACGCAAGAAAGATGGCTCTATTAAGAGCAAGGATTTTTGGCGGGTTGACGCGCCAAGTAACCCCGAAGTAAGATCCTGAAATTGCTGTTATGGTATAGACATGCTGACTGCACATACAAAGTTCGGTCGAAGCTTTACTTAAACTTGTGTCATTTAGGGATCAGTAAACAACTTTACGTTCTTCTGCTGCATGCAGTTTTCAGTTTAACATCGAACCAACGGTGGGCTCAATTTAGCGTTGTCTTTTCGCCGTTTTTTTTTTTTCTCAACTTCTTTGTCCTGAAAGTTCTCAGGCTTATAAATTAACTAAGCTAGTCTTATTTATATTAAATTCGTGTTTTTAATGTAATTATTTATTTTCCTGTGTAGATCGTACAAAATTGTGGAGCATTTTGCTAAACAACCCCTGGGAGGTGAGATAAATTCTTACTATCCCCCTTTGAAGAAATTCCAGACTCTGCTTTTTAGAATGAGGCATTTTGGATTGTATTATGATGAACATTTGGTAAGTAGCTTCTGCTAAGAGAATGGTTAACACACATAGTACATTGTCAAGCTACACAAGCATGTGCTGATTTTTAAAGTCTCTGGGAAAGTGCACTGCTAGAAACTTGAGCCAAGGAGGTTCAACTGAGTGCCTCTTGCACTTTTCAAATGTTCTCAAAAACCTTATAAAATATGTGGTTAAATCAATCCTTCAATCAAACAGTCAATCCTTTATTTGGTAACACAGGTTATGATACATACAGTTACAATATTTGCTACTATAACTCTATTAGGGAAGCCAAGGGCTGATGTGTGCCCTCCAAGAGTAGCAGATGATTATAAAAACGTAATCAATAAACAGCTTATATTGTAGACATAAGAACTATTACATCCTTAGATAAGGAATTGAAGGATTTCCTGCAAAACGGGCGTATATCGCCAAAAATTAGCTTGATCCTGCAGAAAAAAATGAAAATCCGCTAAAAAAGCGATATACGCCCTTTTTGCAGGAAGCCCTTCAATTATAGTGAGACAACTTCAACCAAGGCCACCCAACAAAATTTTCCACAAATTTAACAAGTAAAAATATAGAGGTTGTTAGAAAACTATTGTTAAGTGCCTATGAAATGAAAAAATATTGCTGTTTATTTGAAAGGCTTTTCAAAATAGAAGAATGCATTTGCCTTTGCTTTTCAGCTCCCAAGAAACTTAATCATTGCAAGTTATTGGTGCTCATGTGGACAAATTTAATGTCATATAATTTTTTTTAATGTAGAATTTCCAAGAAGAGATGGCATCAAGGCGAAAAGCAAGGGGCAAAGGACCTCCAAAGAAAGGTGAGCCTGGGGGAAGGAATCTGCCAAAAGGGTCATCCATGCTATGTATTCACCAAGGAAGTTTTGCAATATGCCAGTAGAATACATTCATTAAGATCTGCATTTGTTACCGCTGTCTCAGTAATTGATACTGCTTGCTAAAGAATGGCAATGGGTACCAAGAAGCTACAGACTACAAGTTGTCATGTGTATCCATAAAAAGATGTCCACAACAACCTGCTTTAACATTGAATTTTGTGTTTGTTCTACTTTGGTGATACAGAAGTTGGGAGTACATACAAGTCAGAATTAAAACCTTTTATTTTTTCAGGTGAAGGCAAGAGGGCAAAAAAGAAGAAATAAAGAATGGCTCAAGATTCTCTTAGCTGTGGACTGTGTTCAGTGACCAAACAAGATAATTATGTTACATGAGTTGTGCTTGACATCTCTTGAGTCTGGAGTAATTTCAGTCTTTGTGCATTGAATGTGTGATCATTCAGGGGTCTGTTGAGCTGAACTTATTTTGCTCTGTTGTGCCTTTTTCCAAACTGTATTTAAGAAATAAAAATTAAACATTAGTTCTTTTTTGTTCTCATATTTGTTGGTTTGCTCCCATAGTTATCTGCGTGATGTTTTCTTATACACGGTTGTAAACCAGTTGTTATGTACTGTTTACCTTTTACCATGGTCTTGAGTCACTCATAATCTCCAACATTGAACAAAGAAGTCCGATTAGTTTTTCTATAGCTAGAATCCCAAGCTGGCAACATAAGCCACATCCTACACTGTGATTGGCTCCCTGAATGAGCAAGGGAAAGCTATCTTGCTTTCTGTGTCCAGCAAGGAAAATAGCAATCTTTTGGAACAGATTCTTATTACATGTTATTGAAAAGTCTGGATTATTGACAAACAAAGCTCAAAGCTAAAACTATCTAACAGAAAAAATGACTCTCATCTCATTCATGAAGGCGTTTTGTTCTACTTTTGTTCATCCCTACTTTACTTGTTTTTTTCGATTAATCGGTAGTACATAAGCTTAGAAAATGTCATGGGAAATGACCACGTGACCGTTTTCTCCCGCTTTTTAAGGAATGGACAATGTCTAGCGTGCGTCCATCCAATTCGGGATGCACGCGGATACTTGGGAGAGCACGAAGGTAGCGTAAGAGATGCTCGAGGCGCAGCCGAGAGCATCTCTAGCTACCTAAGTGCTCTCCCAACTATCCAAGTGCATCCCGAATTGGATGGATGCACACTAGACATTGTCCATTGCTTTTATAACATAGCAAGACACTTTTCAGGCTGAGAAGTCGCTTTTTCTGTACTGATCAAATTGCGAGTTCTGTCTGCACGTGCACATGCACGTGTTGTTTTCACTGGCAGCACTTTTCGCTACACGTGCGCGTACACGTGCACGTGTTGTTTTCACCGGTAGCACGTTTTCGCTTTGTTGATCTTTCGACGCTTCCGATGTTTCTTCAACCATTTCAGACACGTTTTCTAGATCTTCAAAGTCATCGAGAAACCCTTACTCAAATGTTGGATAATACTAGCCATTATTAACAGCTAAAGTACTCGTAAAAAGTTGCAAAAAAAACTTTTGCTGGCAAGAAATTTCACCGACACGTGCACGTGCACGTGTTGTTTTCACCGGTAGCACTTTCGCTTTGTTAATCCTTCGACGTTTCCGAAGTTTCTGCAAAAATTTCAGACTCGTTTTCTAGATCTTCAAAGTTATCGAGAAACCCTAACTCAAATGTTGGATAATACTAGCCATTAGTAACAGCTAAAGTTAAGTTTTACTCGAAAAAAGTTGCGAAAAACTTTTGCCAGCAAGAAGTTTCGCCGACAATGACGTCAGCCTGAATCATCTCTATGAACCATCCATTTCTTTTTCATAAACAATTAGCCAATCATAGCGCGCGCTGGCATATAGCTATGTTATAATTAACAATTATTCCACAAGCGCGCGTTGGATATGAGATGGTAGATAGCCAACGAGGCGCATAGCGCCGAGTTGGCTATAATCATCTCATATCCAACAAGCGCGAGTGGAATAATTGTTTTATTAAAAACGCCCCAAAATATAGGAAACTAAACTTAAAAAATTAAAAACGCCTCCAAAAAATCATGCGTACGCTTATCATATTCGTAGAGCATGGTATAATGGCTCATAGCCCATGATGGCTAAGCCAATGAAAACTCTCGAATTGCATTATCCAATGATCCAGTTTTTAATAATTACAAATAGCGCTGGCGAGTGGGGGAGGGAAGGGACGATCGGTAGGGTATCCCAGGGAAACGTCGTGTCAGCACATGTAGCAAAGTCCATGCTTGGAGAAACTTGCTGTGATACTAGTAATATATAGATTTAGGCCAGCCTAAAAGCGTAGCTCCTGGGCCGGGTTGTTCAGAGCCCGATCAAACTAGCCGAGGATAAAGTAGAATTTTGATTTGAGTTTTGTAACTTTGCGGTGAGATTTTCTGTATATTGTTTTTGTGTTTTGAATTTTAATGAAAGCAAAATACGCAAAACAAAAGCAGTGAAAAAACTTTGTACAAAAGAAAAGGTTATAATTCGGTTAAATTTTAATCCTGGGTTAGCGTTAACCGGCTTCCTACCAACCCTACGCTGTTTACAGCAAGTTAATCCTGACATGAGCCCGCGATCTGATCGAAAAAAGCAGCACTTGGGCAGCGGTCAACTTTAAAAAAACACGTGACCTCGATGAGCCCTGAACTTGAGCCCGCGATATGGTCACGTGATACTGGTCAGCGGATTCCTTCTTTTGACAGGTGTCAATTGACTGCAACATGGATGTCCAAAGGACGCTTTAAACCAAGGGTACATGTGCTCTGTCAACCTACAAGGAAAGCCCGCGAAAACTGAAGCCTCGTTTTGGTTTACGTGTCAATTGTGGCCGCCATGTTGCGCGACTCCACCACCGTCGTCGTCGTCGTCGTCGTGCGTACGCGCCCACGAGCAATACCGCTAGCCATGATACACATGAGAAAATCAGTTCATGGGTTCCCTTCAGTTTCCTAATATATAGATTTAGGCCAGCCTAAAAGCGTAGCTCCTGGGCCGGGTTGTTCAGAGCCCGATCAAACTAGCCGAGGATAAAGTAGAATTTTGATTTGAGTTTTGTAACTTTGCGGTGAGATTTTCTGTATATTGTTTTTGTGTTTTGAATTTTAATGAAAGCAAAATACGCAAAACAAAAGCAGTGAAAAAACTTTGTACAAAAGAAAAGGTTATAATTCGGTTAAATTTTAATCCTGGGTTAGCGTTAACCGGCTTCCTACCAACCCTACGCTGTTTACAGCAAGTTAATCCTGACATGAGCCCGCGATCTGATCGAAAAAAGCAGCACTTGGGCAGCGGTCAACTTTAAAAAAACACGTGACCTCGATGAGCCCTGAACTTGAGCCCGCGATATGGTCACGTGATACTGGTCAGCGGATTCCTTGTTTTGACAGGTGTCAATTGACTGCAACATGGATGTCCAAAGGACGCTTTAAACCAAGGGTACATGTGCTCTGTCAACCTACAAGGAAAGCCCGCGAAAACTGAAGCCTCGTTTTGGTTTACGTGTCAATTGTGGCCGCCATGTTGCGCGACTCCACCACCGTCGTCGTCGTCGTCGTCGTGCGTACGCGCCCACGAGCAATACCGCTAGCCATGATACACATGAGAAAATCAGTTCATGGGTTCCCTTCAGTTTCCTAATATATAGATTTAGGCCAGCCTAAAAGCGTAGCTCCTGGGCCGGGTTGTTCAGAGCCCGATCAAACTAGCCGAGGATAAAGTAGAATTTTGATTTGAGTTTTGTAACTTTGCGGTGAGATTTTCTGTATATTGTTTTTGTGTTTTGAATTTTAATGAAAGCAAAATACGCAAAACAAAAGCAGTGAAAAAACTTTGTACAAAAGAAAAGGTTATAATTCGGTTAAATTTTAATCCTGGGTTAGCGTTAACCGGCTTCCTACCAACCCTACGCTGTTTACAGCAAGTTAATCCTGACATGAGCCCGCGATCTAATCGAAAAAAGCAGCACTTGGGCAGCGGTCAACTTTAAAAAAACACGTGACCTCGATGAGCCCTGAACTTGAGCCCGCGATATGGTCACGTGATACTGGTCAGCGGATTCCTTGTTTTGACAGGTGTCAATTGACTGCAACATGGATGTCCAAAGGACGCTTTAAACCAAGGGTACATGTGCTCTGTCAACCTACAAGGAAAGCCCGCGAAAACTGAAGCCTCGTTTTGGTTTACGTGTCAATTGTGGCCGCCATGTTGCGCGACTCCACCACCGTCGTCGTCGTCGTCGTCGTGCGTACGCGCCCACGAGCAATACCGCTAGCCATGATACACATGAGAAAATCAGTTCATGGGTTCCCTTCAGTTTCCTAATATGGGTATGGGGCTCCGCTTGGCGGCCTTCGGCCGCCGGAGCTCCGCTAATATATAGATTTAGGCCAGCCTAAAAGCGTAGCTCCTGGGCCGGGTTGTTCAGAGCCCGATCAAACTAGCCGAGGATAAAGTAGAATTTTGATTTGAGTTTTGTAACTTTGCGGTGAGATTTTCTGTATATTGTTTTTGTGTTTTGAATTTTAATGAAAGCAAAATACGCAAAACAAAAGCAGTGAAAAAACTTTGTACAAAAGAAAAGGTTATAATTCGGTTAAATTTTAATCCTGGGTTAGCGTTAACCGGCTTCCTACCAACCCTACGCTGTTTACAGCAAGTTAATCCTGACATGAGCCCGCGATCTGATCGAAAAAAGCAGCACTTGGGCAGCGGTCAACTTTAAAAAAACACGTGACCTCGATGAGCCCTGAACTTGAGCCCGCGATATGGTCACGTGATACTGGTCAGCGGATTCCTTGTTTTGACAGGTGTCAATTGACTGCAACATGGATGTCCAAAGGACGCTTTAAACCAAGGGTACATGTGCTCTGTCAACCTACAAGGAAAGCCCGCGAAAACTGAAGCCTCGTTTTGGTTTACGTGTCAATTGTGGCCGCCATGTTGCGCGACTCCACCACCGTCGTCGTCGTCGTCGTCGTGCGTACGCGCCCACGAGCAATACCGCTAGCCATGATACACATGAGAAAATCAGTTCATGGGTTCCCTTCAGTTTCCTAATATGGGTATGGGGCTCCGCTTGGCGGCGCTCCGCTAATATGGGTATGGGGCTCCGCTTGGCGGCCTTCGGCCGCCTGAGCTCCGCTATTATTCAATTTCCTGTAGTTGTTTCCTAGCTAGAAGTAGCAGGTTGACGTAATCTCTGGTACTGCGAATGTTCCATTTTGGTCCGTTAACATGCAAGAAAAGACACACCAAAAAAGTTAAAACGAGTTTAAAGTTGTAGCTGATATTTTTCTGTTGCGTGATCGCGTGACCGGCTTCAGTGGAAGTCGCCGACAAAAAATAAACAACTCGTTCCAAGAAGTAGGCTGCGCCATTTCAGTTTACTGAGAAATGTCACTGAGCCAGCTAAATCAGAGGAATCTGATCACACCGTCACAATCACCGAGTCTCAAGTTTAATCTACCACATAATTTTCATTCTTCACGTTACTGAAAACACTTCAGAGGGTAGAGAGTTCTAAGAAAAAAGGGACGACATGGAAGGAGAGACCAAAAAGATACACTAACGCTTTACCGTTGAACTTGCAAATAAATAAATAATAAATAAATTACAACATTTAGAGAGGAAGCCACATTAGCCCTAGCTGGTTTTCATGCGGGTCCTCCATCCTGGTCAAACTGGAATTTGGAGATGTTGGTTTTTGAGGAGGGAGGAAAACTGGAGAACCAAGACAAATCCCTCGGAGCAAGGGGAGAGCCAACAACAATGTTAATCAATTATTCATGTCCAGCGTTATATACTTTTGTGCATCAGTTTAACACACGGACTCTGGGTTTAATACCCCAGATGACATATCCGGCGACCCGGAAATTCAACGATAAAGCAATCCTGGTGGAGTCGGAATCTAAATTATAACGAAGAAAAACAAAAGGGTGTCACAAAATCTTTGACCTAACACCCTCTCCAAATCTCAAAACCTAAGACCTAACACCCCCTCAAAATCTCAAAAACTAAGACCTAACACCCCCTCCAAATCTCAAAACTAAGACCTAAGTCTCCCCTCAGAATCTCAGAAACTAAGAGCCCCTCCGAATCTCAAAAACTGAGACCAAAGACCCCCTCCAAATTTCAAAATCGTGTGCTTTAAAGATCTGACTGATTCCTGTTCGATCGATTAATCTTTGATATTCCCTGTTCGGACTTGCGACATTTAGATCTTTGGTCTTAGTTTTTGAGACACCCTAAAACAAAACGCCAAATATGAATATGTTCCCTGAAGTGTCCTAAAGATTCGAAATGCTAACGTTTAGCGTTAACATATTAAGGATCATATGTAAATGAATTTTTGCGCTATATAAATAATAAAGTTATTATTATTATATTATAACAGAAGAATTTTGATTGTCAGTAATTTTGCCATATACTATTTTTTGTTTGTTTTCGGAGACTCTCCTTAATTTGATATTCGGCATGTAATATCTATTCTTCAGACGGTGCTAATCTTGGGATGATGTTTAATAACGCGAAGTTACGTTAAAGACCTTTTTTTGTTTCTAATTGGAATCAAAGCTGATATTTAGTTTAGATGGATTTTGTTCCCACACCACGAGACATGTTTTCCATAATCAAAACGAGAAAGTTGCTGCTGAGAATTTCGTGCTAATTAACCAGCTAAAATTTGTTTATAGACAGCTTCAAAGAACCTTAAGGAAGTTCCCTGATTGTTTACAGTTATTGCAACGCAACCACATTTAAGATTCTGTAAGGTGCTTATTATAATTGCCAGCTTCTTTCATAATGGCTGTAGCATAGCAATGAATGATTTACAATTCTAGACTTTAATGAAATACAGAACAAAATAAGTCATTTAATTTACGGTACATCAGTTTCTTCTTCCTTTGGGAAGCAGCAGCTGCAAGGTCTCTTAGCATGGCCGCGTTAGGGTTTTTTACGTGTTTTTCACTGCTTCTGCTATTTTTTGGCATCACTACCAGGTGAGTTGTCATTCTTATTAGTCAGAAAATGTTTGAGCTTTTGCGTGCTTGAAATCACAGATCGTTTGAGTTCGAATTTAAATATGAGCGAACCGCATTATTATTTCTCATTAATTTCGGATTTTGCATAGAAAAACTCATTTAATCCTTCCAGCTTCTCTTGAGATAACTAAGCGGTATGATTAGAAGGTCTCGAATGACAATTAATCCAATTATTTATTTTGCTGCCTTTTATCTGCGATCAGTGTTACGAAATAGCTGTATTTTACCTATAAAAAACTAAACGTTAAATATCATCGTGTTGCAAAATTTACCTTAAACGGATGATTCAGTGTCAATGACAATACACACCGCAAGTCCCTCCATAATCCTTAATTCGAGACACGCAACAGTGATAAGTTATTTGGGAAGATGTGGAAACTTTCGCCGTAACCAAGGGCAAGTCGACTTAATACATCATCAAGTCCGGCAGTTATATAAGTGCTTACCCTTCGTTTTGTTAGCCAGCAAACTCTAAAAACGACAATTTAGCTATGTTCATTGATTTTATAGCAAGCATCATCAGTCAAACTTGACGCTGACGGAGAGACTGGATTTACTGCTTAGAAAACCGCGTTATGATCCAAGACTACGGCCTTTCTTCAATGGTGAGCCCTTAATTCTTGTTTATTTTCCCTTTTTTACAGAAAGCATAGCGATGAATCGAAAATTACGTCATCAAGCTCCTGCTATTTCGACAGAACTCTGGGGAGAAATGAAAAATTGTTCGAAATATCCTATATAGTAAATGACTGAAGGGTTTTAAATATTTTGAGTTTGAAACGGGGAATTCGAAAACATCAAGTTCGGGTCCAACTGTAGTGCGTGTTAATGTTTGAAATAGATTCGCGAGCTCGAAAGAACTAGTCAGCAAAACAAACATCTGGTGTCTCGGTCCGTAAGGAACATTGATTATCTCTCGTTTTAATACAATAGGAGAATAGACACTTAATGACTCGCCCAAGGGAAACAGTGAGTTTTGTTTGCCCGAGACGGATCCCCGAGGCGAAGCAAAAAATAGAACAACTCAAAAATAGAACAAACTGAGAAAAAATTATTTACTTGACGCCCGCTGGCACACAAATTTATCGCGGTTTCAAGGTGCACGACTTGATCACGTGCGAGTCGAAAGTCATTGTTTCCCTTGGGAGTGAAGAGTTAGTCAGTTTTGATCCATGACACGTGACGCGTTATCCTCCAATCGGAAACCGTATTTGAGTTGGGAGGTCTAACAAACTTATTTGTTGACAGTTAAGCCAGTGACAATCACAGTGGGAATCTGGATAGTAGCTATGGATGTAATCAATGTGATGGATATGGTAAGACAGATAAAGGCAATTCCTTCAATTCACGCTCTCTTTGATGTTGTTGTTGTTGTTGTTGTTGTTGATGTTTAGTGACGTTGCTGGTGACGGTATTGTAATGCTCGCTGAAGTAGTTGTTGTTGTGTTTCTTTACTTGCTGATTGCATTGTAAACAGAATTATTCTGTTGACCATGGTGTCGTTGTTTCAGTAGTGGCGTTGTTGTAGGAGACCGGGTAGCTGTTTTTAGTTTTGTGAATATTTCTTTTCAACTTTAACTTATTACATGGTCGTAAGAAACAGTCTTTTAGTTTTAGATTCAGGGCCGGCTTGTTCAAGACTCGATTAAACTAACCCAGGATAAGCGATAAGACTTTTGATTGTAACGTTTCGGTGCGGTTTTCTGTTTATGTTGTTTTTCCTTCCGTTTTGAGTCTGAATAATGTCAAACTACACAAAACATAAGCAGTGAGAAACATTTTTATACCGCATAAGTTAATACTTTGGTTAACTTTTAATCCTGGGTTAGTGATAACCGGCGTTCGAACAACCCGACCCAGCTGGGTCCAGAACTCTTTACCAGTCTTCAAGCCCTAACATACCTGCAAACAGCTTCCTCTTTAGCTGCAAAGTTTGCTGCTTGTATGGCTCAGTGCACGAGTAGATTACAGCCCGTGATACGACAGTGCAAGTTTAAATAAATAACTCACGTGTTGAAGATTTCCTGGCTTTCTGGATGATACGCTTTTTGTTCTTTATTTGAATTGAGGCACGGCAAAAAAGCATCCCAATATAAGCAGGTTTAAAATACTTCTGGCATCCTTTTCGCATCAAATATTAGCATCTCTTTGTTAGGCCCCAACGAAAAACTCAAAGATAACAAAACGATATACGTCTTGGAAATGTCTCTGTTTCTTTGAAACGTCCGAACCTGCACTTAGAGACGCAACATTGACCAACTGAAGGGTTCTGTTTTACCAGGAGTACGGGTTAGACATTTTCCTTCGTCAAAGTTGGACGGACCCGAGGCTTGACCATGGTCTTCGCGGTACCCTGTCTCTTAGCAACACTATCATCTCCCAGATATGGTTACCTGACACTAACTTCAAAAACGCCAAGGACGCAAGCTTCCATGACGTCACCACACCAAATATGATGATCACCATTGGCCCAGGTGGCCTGGTAAACTACAATGCCAGGTGTGTTCCATTCAGGAGGAAAGTTACTCTTATTCGCTTATTGAAGTTTCTGTGTAATCAGCCAATCGGCCCAAGTACACTGAACATTTTTTTGCTTTGTAATGCGGGGGAAAGATGTAGTCTTGGGTGCGAAAAGATTTGCCTTTTAAATTTCAGAGACCCTCTTTCGCTCACCTCATACTTTTATATCTTTAATCGTATCTATAACAAAATTCTCGATCGTGATTGGTTCTCCGCGCGCCTATTTGTCACGTAATCGGCGCGCGATCACGTGGGTGTCCAATTACAGGTGTCCAATTTGAACTTTTTGTAATCGGACACCTGTAATTTTTGTAATCGGACACCTGTAATTGGATACCCACGTCCGCGCGCGTATTTGTCACGTAATCGGCGCGCGATCACGTGGGTGTCCAATTACAGGTGTCCGATTTGAACTTTTTGTAATCGGACACCTGTAATTGGATGCCCACGTGATTTTCACGTCAATTACACGCGCTTTAATGGTTTCCTTAGCAAAGTTTTCTACAGTTTTCAAAACTTAGGAAAAGCGCTACAGACGTTTTCGCTCAAAAGAAGTTCTCAAAAGACATTTTTAATTTGTTAAAAATTACTCACCCGATTACTCCCTGAATTGTACTCCACTCAGTGCTATTACCATTCTTTTTCTCTTTGCCGCCTTATTTTTAGCGTTTCCTGTAATATCAGATGGATATGTAGGTTCCTTGATTCATAATCAATGGAACATCCACGCATGATTTCCATAAAGCACTGAATGATGAATCACTGTTTATAACGACTTGTTGCAGCTCGGAACGAAAGAAGGGATGGAGACCAGTTTCTGCTTCTTTTTCAGAGTGACTTTGAAAGCTTCCTGTCCAATGGATCTACGACTTTATCCTATGGATATGCAACATTGCCCATTGATTATAGAAAGCTGTAAGACAAATTAACTGAATATTCAAGTATTAGGAATATCTGCTTTTATTAAAAACTGGATCATTGGATAATGCAATTCGAGAGTTTTCATTGGCTTAGCCATCATGGTATATGAGCCATTATACCATGATCTACAAAAATGGCGAGCGTATGCATGATTTTTTGGGCCTTTTTATTTTAATTGTAGTCTAGTTTTCTATATTTTGAGGGCGTTTTTAATAAAACAATTATTCCACTCGCGCTTGTTGGATATGAGATGATTATAGCCAACTCGGCGCTACGCGCCTCGTTGGCTATCTATCATCTCATATCCAACGCGCGCTCATGGAATAATTGTTAAATATTCTCGTCACGTTTTAGGTTCCAATTATAATTAAGGTTTTTGACGACGTTTGAAGAAGTTAGGTTATGAGTTCAAGCAAAGCTTTGCAAACTGAATTTGAAACTTCGGATGAATTTTCATTTGACCATGCATTCTAACAGCTTGCATTTGTCTTTTCTGGTGTATAACCGTTCAAACTGACCAGGCTACATAGCCCTTCATTTGCCTGCAATAGAAGAAAATCTATAAACTTAACGAAGGAAAGAGTCCTTTCTCCTCCGTCACTACAGTTGCCAAGACCGCGTCTACTCAATAAAGACTGAACTCAACTTGTATCAGATTCCTTCCGTTTTTCAACGCACTACACATATATGAAGAATTTTAATTGTGTTTTATAGATGGTTATGATATGAACAACATTGTTTACAAGTGGGAAATGTCCAGTGAGGATGGTATGTCGTTTGTACCCAGCGATATGAAAATGCTTCCACAGTTCAAACTCACCAAGCTGCAGTTATCAACACTATTCACCACATATGTGGTTGGTTAGTATATATGAAGTTCCTATTCCTGAAGATTACATTACAAAGGAAACAGAAGGACGAATTTGATCTATTTATTGATTGATTGATTTATCCCGGTCATTATTTAGAGACTAAGCGAAGTGTGTTCTGTTGAAAATCCGTGAATCTTACGGTAGTAGAAGATTGTAAGTGTTGGACTGCAATCCCTTAACTAGATAAAGCACCTCATACAACAATTAACAGTGGAATTGACTATCGTCCAAAAAAAACGAGCGCGACTAGTAGTTTTAACCCTCAATGAAAATTCAGGTAATGTGCTAAAAATATTTTTAACAACGCGTCGACTTTAAGGCAACATTTGCTCAGCCAGCATTTTAGAGCCGGGTCTGGAAGGAAATTTTGTTGCCCGAACAAAACAAAGTAAAAGCGATTTTAATTTACTTTGTTGCCCGAAAATATAATTGGTCGTTCGAGTTGTTTCCTGTTATAATTGCTCTAGCTTCATTAATGTAACATTGTGCCATTATTTGATAACTTATATAACGGTCAGTTAGAAATGTCCTGCCCGTAATCTGACCACATTTTTTTCTCTCAACACTGCTGATTTACAATCTAGCAGTTTTTCTTTTACAACTCAGCAACTAGCTACTAAGTGTTAATGTTGTTTGGCAGGTAACTGGTCTGGATTGAAAGCACTATTTACGTTACAGCGCTTGTACAGTTTTCAAGTGATTCACCTTTACGGTCCCAGTGCACTTATCGTCACATTATCCTGGCTTACCTTCCTCTTGCCTCGCTCTCAGTCCCCTGCCCGCATCACACTGGGAGTGACGTCAGTTCTCACCATAGTTACCATTCTGACTATGTCAAACAACGCTATGCCCAAGGTAAATAAATAAATAAATAAATACATCACTTTTGTTTAAGTGTCAGTGTTTAGCACTGCTGTACTAATTGTGGACACGTAAATGTTGTAAATTGCACAGAAACTGGTTAAAAATCCCAACTGGTAGGAGGCTGACCAGTTCTCATTGGTTTGTTTTTTTTAGTTTCTTTGAATCGAAATATTTCTCTCGAAATTTTCAGCTGGTTTTTAAGAAAAGAGAAGTAGCCGGCGATTTCGTTCGGGACCAGTCATCAAGTTTGTGTCTAAAAATCATCAGTTTTTAAATCTATTTGATATATATATATGTTTTTGTTTTAGGTGAACTACGTTAAAGCCATTGACAAATACTTGATTGTGTGTTTCTTATTTGTGTTCTGTTCACTGTTGGAGTATGCTGTTGTCCTTCTTCTTGATCGAGGAAAACGAAAGTTTGAAAAGGAGAAGGAGGAGGTATGAGCCTTGTTACATATTACGGTCATCATTTGATCTGTTACAAATTTCTCACAAGGGACTACTTTCGATACCAATGTTCCACTGATTGAGCCGCAACACAGGACACAGGAGCTGCAGTCACATTATCCCTAAGACCCTTACGTTTACGCATTTTCTTGAAAAAAGGGGGAGGAATTTTGTTCGTTCGATCTTTTCCATCATTCAGACGGGCTCCCTAAGCTACAAGCAATGATTTTACCCTCATTAGGATAGTGATTGTTTTCTGTATTTTTGAACTTGCAGTTTACTGGACACATGACAAAACAAAATGGTACTACAAAGCAAAGGCAATCAACAATGTCACTGGAGGAAAACAGGCTTCACGAGCAGTTAATGAACGGAAGCACAGACTCGACCGGCCAAAAGCATCCAAAACGCACCCGAAACTGCTCGGAAGGAAGTATTTCCTTGCACTGTTCAATGTCTGAATCACAGAGAAACTGGGCTGGAAAATGGCTCAGTGTTCGAGAATTCATTTATTGTGAAACTTTCATAGTTGGTGTAGACGAGTTTTCTCTCAAGATGTTTTCCGTTGTATTCACTACATTCAATTTTTATTACTGGTTAACAATTTTCTACTTTTCCGATTCCGTTATGTAGTTCAAAACTGTGTGTATTAAGTCACGCCTCACCTTAAACCCCCGGCGTCTACCGAAACCTCTCCTATAAGCGTTCTGACACCACAAAAACCACTATGACTGGACTTAAAGGTGACTTCCAGTCTGTACTGTGCGCTCTCGCGAGTTTGTTTACGTTTTCCGTTTTGGCTCATGTAAGACGTTACAAAATGTAACATTTCACATGAAGAAAATTCAAAGTTTCATGTCAACCGCCATTATCGATGTGAAGCTTTATGCTCCTTTCTGACAACACTAGATGAAACGACTTCGTAGTTTTAAAACTATCCGAAAAAGAATTTAAAATGTCTCAGAGATAAGGTAAGCAGTTTGTAATGAATAACATTGATTCGCATTCCATCCAGTGAGACTCACAACCATTGGAGTGCCATTACATTACATTACATGACATTACAAGACTGCGCAGTACGGACTGGAAATCATCTTAAATATACATACATGTATCCAGAGAAGGCAAAACTGTTTACAACTGTTTACAACTGTTCACACATCAATAATCCTGAAGCACGCTATGTAGCGTTTAGGAATACTGATCCATACATAAAACTACATCATAATTTTAAATGAAACCGGTCAGCTCCGGGTTGAATTCTATTATTTTTAAACACATTGTTGATGATTTTTAATGAAATATTTTCCATAAATACAAACAGACTACATGTAGAATTCAAATTGATATTCAAGTTAATGTTTTGCAATGCGTTTCATATTGAGAATGTTCCATCATTCAAAGTTTGCTAACATGGATAATTTTGTGTTGTATAGACTTGGCTAAAACGTGTGGCATAGCCACCTCTAAAATAGTCATTCTTATTTTAGATAATACGTGTAATACTTTATCTACATTTTGCTTTCATTCATTTTTAGTACTAAAATTCCGAAGGTTCCAGTAATGCTTTCCTTTTGGCAGTCTCTCTTGTAACACTCTGATGCAATCTACCAAGTCTTTCCTGAGGACAAATATTACAATATTAGCATTGGAATGGATTAATTATGATTTGATACAAAAGCAGCTACGTGGAACAGAATATTATCACTCTGTTTGCAAATTGGCCATTATCTAATGTTAACCATTTTCTATAGCCAACTTGTCTGCCTCCTGCCAGTTGGGATTTTTTTACATTTATTTGAAATATTTGTTTCCTCTGTTTCAGTGGCATACCTGTAAACTAGCTAAGCTTAGTGCTTGTATAGCTAAGTCATGACCACTATAAAATAAGATTTACATTTTTACTAACTATTTATACATGCCTTGTCCCTCTGGTTAAACATTATATACGTTGTACATGTACATGTAGGTCAAAAATGAAATTCAGGTTAAAGTGAAATTCCTTTGTCTCTAACCCTAATTATTCATGGATCACGAGTAATTAGGGTTAGAAGACAAAGGAAATTGAGAATCAAACTAGGTTAAAATCATTTTCACCTGAATTTCATTTTGACCGACAACATATACCTATTGCGAACCATTCATGTGAAAACAAGTGTAGATTGAATCTGTGGCCTGGAAATGAGCATGTGATTACATCATGGAATTATATGATTACATTTTGAGTCTGGAAGTCATTTAGGTCATTTGAGCAAAAACTTGTTTGTAACAAACAAGTATATGTATATAATTATATGCCTTCTACAACATCTTTGGTAACAGACATTCTTTTAGTAAGTAACGGTACTTTGTATGTGGTAAGATAACGTGGTATTTTATAGTAACAAGCTTAATTAAAGGGACATGGATGTATATTTTGTAAAGTTACATGTGCGTAATAAAATTCAGACAGAAAACATTATGTTGGCTACTTGTCATAATTACACAACATAATCATATAGTTTAGTATGCCTGCATTGTATAAGAGCCTTGCAGCACAACCTTGTGCCAGGCCAATTCAAAATAAAAAGGACAAGCCACACAGTCAGGACAAATAGTGTTAATAACATTCAGGGCAGGAAAAACAATTTGAATTCCACATGCCCAGTGAGCTGGTAAATTTCAGTTTTCACTTGCCCCCAGTTACACATTACTTGCCGATGTGGTGGCCAGTATGCCAATTCAGAGGACAAAGGTGAACAAAGTATTACGCTTGGATTCCTAACTAATCCATGCTTTCAACTCAGTGTTCTTAATCATTGTAATGCAGAGCTGAAAATGTTAAATTGGCATCTGCATAATGCTATATAAGTTCATTATAATATTATTATTATAATTATTGTCATAATTATTATCATTATTATTATTATATTATCATTATTATTATTATTATTATTATTATTATTATTATTATTATTATTATTGTTTTACTCATCTTGCAGTCCTAAGTTTTGAAATAGCTTCTGACTGGAAATTATCATTCATCAAGCTAACATTTCATTCAGACTCACAAGACTACTGAGGCTAACAGGGCCACCGCACCTCTCTTTTCATTTGCCCGAAAGCGAAATTTACTTGCCCCGGGCAATCGGACCTAGGTTTTTTTTCTTGCCCTGATATTTATACTCAATTTAGTTGGATTGCAGGTTGAACTGTTGGACTGAGTTGCAGTTGGATTCGGAAAGAAGCCAGTCTTTTTCCTTTTTTTACTTATATATTTGTGTACAGTCAGTACCTGAGCATTCTGCAGTATGTTGTTTACTAGCATTACACGACGCCTTGAGTTCATCAGCTTCTTGACATATGGCTCAAGATCAATAGGGAATTCTTGAAGCTCAGACAATCTGTGCAAATCTATAAAATCCATAAAAGACCACCAGTCAACAATTAATGTGTTGGAGAGAGACTTTAAAGTAAATCAGTGGGAGGCACGGTAACTTAATCAATAATGAATCAGACTCCAGATCAAGTGATCTGGCTCTGATCCCTGACTGTGGTCACTGTGTTGTGTTCTTGCAGAAGATATTTTAATGAGATTATACATGTACAGTTAACAATTAACTGTACTGTGCTTGAAAGACATTAGACTTACCTTGGGCTAACTTGTCTATTTGTTCCCGTAGTTCAACTTGGCTTTTTCTGAAAAAAAAAAAAAGGTTGCCAGACATAAGTAAACCTTACATTGAAATATTTTTGTACATATGTATCATACCGCAACAACTAGCCCCATCAACAAACAAGCACATCGATACCAAAATCACCAAAGTTTTTATTAACTTTTGATGTTATATATACAGGGAACTGCATCTGAACCGAAATGTGTAATAGTATTAATTTCAATTCCCATTTGTTGCTAGGATGACACTTTTCAACTTATGATTTATTCTACTTGGGGTCAACATAATTTATACACCTTTTTGGTCTCCAAGAATTTAGCCGGATTGCCAAGAAAAGATTGGGGAGGACTGTGCCGATTTTAAGCACGACAGCTACACAAAGTACTGTTGTCCCAAATTTTGGTACAGAGCTTCTAGAGGCCATCAGGCATAAAAACTGAAACCAGGGGTCAATTTAATAAAGAAATTACACTTGCAGTGTTTACGCGTGTTATTATACATTCAACTTTCTAACTCTTTTCTGATTTGGCTGAAAGCCTACAGTGAATTTTCGAAATCAGCACTCGTGACGTCATAACTGCAGATTACACAATAATCCTGTCAAGGTCACGGGTTATCATGTCATGTATGACCGCAGTGCATGATTTCCAAGGGTAATCATGTCAACTTTGCACGATTCGTGTTGCTTGCCGTCAGCGAAGAAGCAGAAACATGACTTCCAAGTTTTTGCGTTCGTCCAATGTATAATACAATTATTAGATTCGGTTTTTGTAATATTCAGAATAATCAAGGTCGAGGTAAGGGTTATCAGCCTCAGCCTTTGGCTTCAGCTGATAACCCTTACCTCGACCTTGATTATTCTGGATATCACAAAAACATCATCCAATAATTGTTTATAATTTACACGTGTAAAGTCCGGCTTGTAAATACAAGGATTTAATAAAAGTATTTTCTACACTGGAATTTCCAGTATCGCGAGTCAGAATACAAATGTGGCTAAATGGAATTTAGGCAAAGTTAGACTCAAACCAATGCGGTCAGCGGTGTTTCGCTTAATAGTACGTGACTTGCGGGGCAGCCCTATGGGGATTGCAGGGCTATTGTGTATTGTTGCATCGCATGTGCTGTACTGCTAGCAGATCATTGCGGATCTTTTTGCACTGTGTGTAGCGAATCTTTGCGGATTCTTGCTTGATTTTTGCTTGTGTTAGCGTTGTTTACCGTTATGACCGCTCGTAACACTCTGAACAGCCAGTCGGCGGCCTACGATGCCTTGTCCCTCGCCCCGGATTCCGAGGGAACTTCGTCTCAGCCAGCTGTTTCTTTGCCACCGAGCTCTAGCTTGGCCCCAGCAGCTTCGTTAGAGTCACCCGTAGAAGTTTCTCCGACGTCTCCTTCCTTTCTGGCCGCCGTTGCTCACGCCGTACAACAAGTGCTTTCGGCCCAGCAAACGGCAAGCCTCCCGGTCCCCAGTTCGTCGACGAGCGTGGCCATTTCTGGAGGCGTTCCTGCTCCACAAACGCATGCCAGCCAGCTTGCTGTCCAAGCTTCGTCGTTTGCGGCATCTGGCGCTGGTTTCACAGCTTCTCCCTCAGCGACGGCGACTCCCGTTGCCTCAGGTAGGCCAAATCCCTTTGTTGTCCCGACTTTTGTGTCAACGTTTTCAACCCCAATTCCGTCGCTCGCCTTCGCGTCTTCTTCTACTGCGGTCAATGCAGCCTTTCCTTCGAGCGCTGCGGGTGCTTCTTCTCTGGCGCCGTTGCCTGTTTTGCATCAACCATTCGTGGTGAGCCCGGGGTTTTCTCCCGTACCGGCAAAGCTAGTTAGCCAGATCGTGGCTGGGAAGTTTGTCGAACTCCACGAGTTGTTGCCTTCGAACATTGTGCAGACAGAACCTGAGCCGCAGCTGCTGTTCGATGGTCGCCTCGTGTTGACATCGTCGCCGAAGAAACCCAAGCAGCGTATCGAGGATATTTCTTCTTGGTTAGAGGCGTTCTCCATTTATTGCCTGGTCCTCGTCTTGTACTTCCCAAATCGTTGGAAGGATCTTTTGCAGTATCAACTCCTGATACTGCGCACATATCGCCAGTTCGCCGGCCGGGTTTGGTTGTCATACGACCGAGCTTTTCGAGAATATGCCGCGGCTACCAATTTGACTGATTGGTCTCAGTTGAACAGCACGCTGTTTAGCTTTCATTCAGCCGGCTGGTCCACATGCCCGCCTCGTGATGCTACGGACGGCCAAAACGAGCCCCGCGGTGCTGCGTCATCGCAGATCATTTGCAAATCGTGGAACCGGGGTCATTGCGTGGCCCCTTCTGCTTCGTGCCGCTTTTCCCACAAGTGTTCCAGCTGCCATGGCCCGCACAGTGCTGGAGTCTGCCCGACCGAAACGCCCAACAAAACTAGCTCGTCGTCCAAGCGTTCACCCGATTCTCCACCCTCTCGGTCCAGCAGCAAGTCTCGTCGTGTGTAGACTCGCCCAGCCCCCCTTGTACTGTTTTTTATTGTTTGATCAATTTTTCTCCGACGTTATTTTTGTCAGTTAGCCTTATCCCTACGGGATCTTGGACTATTCCTTGTATTGGTGGCCATTCTCTGTATTAAACTCAAGTGCCTCTACTGTTACCACTTGTTTGCTGATTGTTCATTGTCGAAATTTTTTTTTTCCGTTCTGGGGGGGGGGGGGGAGGAAGGGCTGTTAGGGTGGTTTTTTTTTTTTTTCCCTGGGGCAGCCAATTAATGCCATTTGTTTCTCCTGTTCTTTCCTTTTAGTCCGACTCCCCCCAGTCTCTGCAGTGACCCCTTTGCAGGCAGATCAATTCGCATGGGAGTTGCGTTGTCATCCCGACCGGCAGAAGGTTAACTTTGTGGTGGACGGTATCCGCCTTGGGTTTCGTTTGGGTTTTTCTCCCTCCCAAAAGCTCAAGTCTGCGAAGCATAACAAGCCCTCTGCCGCCCAGCATCCCTCTGTGGTTGACCAGTATTTGGCCAATGAGGTCTCTCTCGGTAGGGTGGCAGGTCCTTTCAGCGTTCCTCCCCTCCCCAATCTTCACGTTAGCAGCTTCGCAGGGTTCAGTCCTCGGACCTACTCTATTCAACATTCACATAAACGGCATCACCGACACCTGCACGGAGAGCGAAGTGGTACTTTACGCCGACGACACGGAAATCCATGCCAGCGCGAAAGACATAAGTGTTGCGGAAGATCGTGTCAACAAAGACCTAGCTAGTGCTGTCTCCTGGTGGAATCAGAACGGGTTAATCAGTAATCACAAGAAATGTGAGGCAATGTTGATTGGATCCAAGCATGCTGTTAAAAACACGCGACCGTTGCAGATTGTTCTCGACGGAAAATCAATGAAACAATCGGATTGCTTTAAGTACTTAGGAATTTACATCGACCACTGTCTAACATGGAACAAACATGTAAACTATATACAATCCAGAGTATACCCCAAATTGAATCTGCTAAACAGAATTTCGTCTTTTCTTAGTCGCGATATTTTGCTCAGAATCTACAAACAGACTGTGCTACCATTGCTAGATTATGGATGCGTCATATGGGGTGAATGCAGCAAGGAAAACGCCCAATGCTTAGAACGCCTACAAAATCGGGCAATGCGAATAATATTACATGCTGACCGGAAGACGTATACTCAAAAGATGCGCGCCAAACTGTTTTTATTATCACTTTATAGTAGACGCCTCTTCATCAAGCTACAGTATGTATACAAGATTGTTAACAATATTAACTGCCCTAAGCAATTGACAGGCTACTTAGTAAAACGTTCACAGAGACATCGTCGATCTCTTAGAGACCCGACATTATTAGATCTGCCACTAGTTAAGACCAAATGCGGTCAGACTTCATTTAAGTTCTCGGCTGCGAGTGCCTGGAATAAACTGCCTAGAGAGATGCGCGAGCTAAGATCACTCGCACAGTTTAAGGTCAGAACATTTACTTACTTGATGATGATGGATAAGGCCAATCATATTTGTAAGAGCAATGCTTAATTCATTCTGTTAATTTCGTGTAATATATTGATATTTTATGTATTCTTATGTGCTGGTCACCGATTTATACCAGTCTATCAACCTTTGTTGATTGACTGACCGGTTTTATTCTTTTAACCAGGATAAATAAAGTCATTATTATTATTCCTAAACGAGGTCAACCAGGGAAGTGGCGCCTCATTGTGGACCTTTCCTCCCCCGGGGGGGCGAGTGTCAACGATGGGATAGACCCGCATGAGTTCACCCTCCATTACATCACAGTTGATCAGGTGATCCGCCAAGTTTCCAAACTGGGTCCAGGGGCACTCATGGCCAAATTTGACGTGGAGGCAGCTTACCGCAATGTGCCCGTACATCCGTCTCACCGCATGTTGTTGGGGATGAAGTGGCGCGACCAATTTTACGTCGACCTGGTTCTCCCTTTTGGCCTTCGTTTGGCCCCATTTATCTTCAACTCCATTGCAGACATGGTGGAATGGATTCTTGTCACCTCCTACCAGATCCCAGGCCCTGCACAGTCCCCCCAATGTGCCCAGAACCTGGCTACTGCCTTGGAGGTCTGTCATCGCCTGGGTCTACCTTTGCATCCAGGCAAATGTGTTGGCCCCTCTTCAGTGCTTGTTGTCTTGGGGATCGAGCTTGACTCTATCACCCAAGTGGCACGCTTACCCCAGGACAAGTTGTCGTCATTGCAAGACCTGATTGGTTCGTGGCTCCCCCGAAAATGGTGTAATAAACGCGAGCTTGAGTCTCTTATCAGCCACTTGCATCATGCCGCCAAAGTGGTCTGGCCGGGACGGACTTTTCTACGCCGCATGATTGACCTGTTATGCTGCTTCCGGAGGAGAGATCACCCTATTCGCCTGAACCGAGAATTTCACTTGGATCCTCATTGGTGGCACCAGTTCTTGGCAGATTGGCATGGCATTAGCTTCTGGCTCTTCCCAGGATTGCTACCTGAGGCTGATGTTGAAGTGTCTTCTGATGCAGCGGGCTCACTCGGCTATGGAGCATACTTGAAGGGCCAATGGTTTGCTGGATCCTGGGCAGCATCCCAGCAGTTGCAGTCTATTGCATACAAGGAGCTCTTCCCGATAGTTCTGGCAGCTCATGTCTGGGGACATTCTTGGGTCAAGAAACATGTTCTTTTCCGCTCTGACAACGATGCAGTAGTCCACATCTTAAATACCCGAACTTCAAGAGTGCCTTGCCTAATGCGGTTGCTGCGCAGCCTCTTATTTTCCGCTGCTCGTTCCAGCTTCTCCTTCTCCTCCCAACATGTCCCTGGTGTTTCCAATCAATGAGCTGATGCCTTGTCTCGTTTCCATTGGCAGGAGTTTCGTCACCTGGCTCTGGAGGCACAGCCGTTTCCCACAGTGGTCCCTCCCGAACTCCTGGCAGAGTTGACCTCTCCGCCCTAGAACAGCAGTACCATTCCTTCTTGCTTCAAGGCCTGGCCCCATCTACGCGTCGGTCTTATGCCTCAGCCCAAGCTCAGTTTATCTCGTTTTGCGCTCAACTTGGCAAGCTTCATGCCTCTGGTTCACCGTGTCCGGCTGACGAATGGACACTGCGCCTGTTTGCTACCTTCTTGGCCAATCGCATTCAGCATTCTTCGATCAAGGTCTATTTGTCTGGGGTTCGAGCACTCCATATTGAACAGGGGTTCTCAGACCCCCTTGCTAACTGTCTCCGCCTTCAGAGGGTGGTCCGTGGCATCAAGCGTTGTCAGGGCTCCTCCTCTTCCTCCCGCTTGCCGATCACAGATGACTTGATGCTTCTGATTTGGCGGTCCCTGGATCTTCATCTCTCGGATCACCTCATGTTCTGGGCAGCCTGCCCCTTGGGGTACTTTGGTTTTCTCCGCGCCTCAGAGTTCACAGTGCCTAGTCTAGCTAGCTTCTCTCCATCCCTTCATCTAGGCGTTCAAGACATTACAGTGGATTCTCTGTCCGCCCCCTCGTGCATGCGCTTAAAGATCAAGGGCTCGAAGACTGATCCGTTTAGGAAAGGTGCATTTATCCATATCGGCCGCGGCCGGCCCCCGCTCTGCGCAGTCCACTCAGTGTTAAGTTATCTCGCTAGCAGGGGTGACCGTTCGGGCCCCTTGTTCCTGTTCCAGAATGGGCAGCCCCTTTCACGCGCTTTGCTGACGGACTGGCTCCGGCAGATCCTGTCCTCTGCGAACGTTCCAGGCAATTTCTCTAGCCACAGCTTCCGCATCGGTGCTGCCACTGTGGCGGCACGCAACGGCGTTCCAGATCACCTAATTCAAGCCTTGGGCCGCTGGTCGAGCTCTGCTTATCAATTGTACATTAGGACCCCATCAGAATCTTTAGCGGCCCTATCCACCAAGCTGGCATCTTCTTCGTAGCTTGTCACCTCCCCTAGGTACAGTTGTGGCTAGCTTCCCTGGCTGTGCACTACCAGCGTATCGGGCTGTCACCCAGCCTTTGCCTTAGCACAGCATACTTGCTCTTCAACTGGAAACCTTCGTGGTCCTGTCCTGTTCTTGGGTTTACGCCGACCTCGAGTCTTGCTGGTCACCTGCTCCACCTCTGATTGCCTTCTGCTTACCTCTCATCGCCAGGCGCATTCATTGTCTTGGACCTTGCCGTGTGAGGTGGTCATTTCCATGGTCAGGTATGTGTCATTCTCTTTATTGCTTTGGGGCTTGGTGCTTGGGGTCTATCTGGGGAGTGGAGGTTCCAGGTCACCCTGTTCTCGGGTCCCTCCATTCTCCAAGCACCTGGAGAGGGGTTACCTTGGGTGGTTCCCGCTTACAGGGTTGCCATGGATACCTCCCCTTCGGCTTATGGTTTCTGCTCCCCGCTAACCTTTCCGGCACCAGTTCCCAAGCTCATCTATTGTGATGAGTTTAAATGTGGCTAAATGGAATTTAGGCAAAGTTAGACTCAAACCAATGCGGTCAGCGGTGTTTCGCTTAATAGTACGTGACTTGCGGGGCGGCCCTATGGGGATTGCAGGGCTATTGTGTATTGTTGCATCGCATGTGCTGTACTGCTAGCAGATCATTGCGGATCTTTTTGCACTGTGTGTAGCGAATCTTTGCGGATTCTTGCTCCCTCCCGCCCCCTCCGTTTTGGTGGTTCATATCTAGGTAAGTACGGGTCAGGTAAGTTGTTTCAACTGATTCTTTCAGTGTGACGGTGCCAGTTAGCAGCTGCCTTTGGGGGTGGTTCCCGCTTACAGGGTTGCCATGGATACCTCCCCTTCGGCTTATGGTTTCTGCTCCCCGCTAACCTTTCCGGCACCAGTTCCCAAGCTCATCTATTGTGATGAGTTTAAGTGTAAAATTATTGTAGCCTTACAATAGTAAAATCCGCTTGAATGCCAATTTTAATATCTTTTCTTCTGCGGGCCTAATTAAATTCCAATAGGTAGATAAAGGTGTCAACAGGGAGACAAAAGTTGTCACGAAATTCTCTTGGATTTTGTATGTCAAACAGCCATCTTTACTCAAACTTTGACATTTCAGCAGCTCGTCAAGTTCCTCCTCACTGGAAAACAACATGTTCTGACAATCCAATATCTGTTTTACAAGTCATACTCAATGTTTACAATGTTTATTTGGAAATTCTCAAGTTTTGGTAGAAGGGCAACACTTTTACCGAGCAACACAAAATGGCACAAGAACTGCAAACATCTTTGCTCCTCTACAAAAAATGCACATTTTTAAGAGTTCTGGATTCTAAGTTCACAGTACAATGACTCACTGAGGGCACTCTGGGAAAGGTATGAAACTTGAAACCAAACTTGAAATGTGGAAGCAAAGAATCATGAATCAAACCGAATGGTCATAATGGCGATTAATCGAGAATTCGATTAATCGTTATACCACTAGTGTTTTCTAGTTCTGAAAGCAACAATAAAACTTGCGTTGAATTGTCCACAGTATCCATGACTGTAGCCACATTTGTGTGGTGAATGTGAAATGTGACTTGTTATGATCTTGACTGCACCAAATGTATTTTCAACGAAAGGTTGAAAGAAGTTTTGACAATAAAAACCCTTCCACAATGTGAGTGAACTGCAGTGAATCGATGTAGAAACGAAACAAGAATGGTGACTTTGTTGTGATACTTCATGAATGTAAAAGGAAGATTGCCTCATTTGAAAGTACAAGAAGTCAAATGATAGCGTGATGTAATAAGTACTGTACTCACGGAAATGTAAAAGTATACTGTACCATTTTGTAAAACTTTGAAAGTAGCTCATTTTACAAAGTTTTTCAACAATAACCCTTGTTAATAAGTGTACAGTGGTCCTCAACAAAATTATTACATGGGTGCAAAAAATGCATTGAAATTTTCCGAGGGGAGCACCCCACTCCCTTGTGCAGAAAGGGAGTGCTCCTCTCCAGCACACTACCCAACAAGGCCGCCATTATCGCGACGAACTAGCGGCATGTTTAAAACACGAAATGGGGAAATGACGAAATGTTACTCCAGTTAGCCTAAACAGCGCTTCGGTTAGCCTAAATATCGCTGACCTGACGGTGGTTAACAATTGTATGGGTTAACCATATCCCACGTTGTTAAGGGACGTATACAAAACCTGGACCGGGGTCCATGGACCGGTCCATGGGGCGGTCCATGGTGGTCCATGGACAGGGTCCATGGGGTGGTCCATGGACCCTGGTCCATGTTTTATATACGTCGCGTTGTTAAGTGCCACTCCGTAATTTCGCCATTTCGTGTTTTAAACACACCCACGAGGTAGCGCTCCAGCTACTTTACAATTAATTTGCTCCTGCTCCTTGTTTTCAATTTGAAAACCCTGTGAAACACCATTTTATCTTTGAAGGACAGTATAGCAACATCATGATACCTCACACTTATAACTTTGCTATCCAACTCTTCAACTGCCGGTCGAAAGATCTGCATAAGGCCTTCAGCCAAAGCGCCTTGGTTACTTTCTGCTGAGGTTTTGCCATCCTTCTCCAACGCATCCGCCATCTTGGTCTATTTTCGTTCTTTTCGTATCACTCGCAGAAAATGGTCAGCGGTGAACCGCACATTTGGTACCAGTCTCTTTCTTCGTTTCCAGTCTTTTGTAGAACGATCGATTTACAATTTTATGCGAGTACTTACCTTTGAACTTTGTTCGCAGCTTTTGTCCAGGCAAAGAATATGGCTTGTTTAAGTTTTTTGCGGCGAAATGCTGGCCGTGGGCTTCAGGTAAGGAATTAATTGTAGATATAAGCTCTATTTGTAGTCTTTTTTTAACGCAATTTCATACAGACTAGAAAAAGCTCGCTCTATTTTGAACTGACGTGTTGTGTACGTCAGCTCACTTGTAAGTCTAATTTAATTTTGATTTGTAAGCAAAATAAGCTTGTTTATTGGATGTGATAAGCAATTAAGCTGTTTGATATAACCATGAATCACAGTTAGGCAACAAAATGGCAAAATAGTGGCCACTTCTCAGCCGAGAATATAACGAATGTGATACATACGTAAGTTACATAACTGGCTTTCCTGACTTGAAATTGATATTACATAACTTGTAGGTTAAGCAACATTGTATAATTTCCCAAAAGCGCTTCTCTGACATCTGTCAAACATTTTACTCCCAGTTTGTCAAGACAGATCCTGTGAACTCACAAGTGTAGAACAAGAAAAGTAACAAATTATGTAAACTTTATACAATTTCCAGATTGTAGAAATGCTAATCAATAGCTTTATTAGTCAGAAGTGAATCTGGCAGGAAATGCTGATATCATTTTCACTTATCTTGCAGAAGGGGGTAGTTTCTGCTGGAGTTACAGCTTTGGTAAGGTGCTGGTTTTGCAGTCCATATGTAGTTTAATACCTATTATGTGGTTCTCGAAAATATACATTTCAAACTCATGGAAGGACACAGGAAATTCCTAGAGGATGTGGTTAAAAAGAAACAACAAAAAAGTTCAAAATTATAAAGGAAAGTATGAAGTGTCGCTGGAATTCCTGTAGGGGTGCAGGGGTTGAATCCAAAAAATCTTATTTGGAATTGGGAGGGCATTGATATTTATTTACAGTGTATATACAGATATCTAATATTACTGGAAGGGAAAAGTGATGGAGTTATCAGTTTGCAGTTAAAATTATTAATTAACCATGGCAAGTAAACTGGAGCATTGTACACAGTACTACATTTTCTGTTTATTCCTTATTTCAGAGAGCCAAGTTCAGTTCAGAAGCCTCCATAAAGCTTGAGGCATCTTCATTCAATTCTGGCCTTTCATTTGGTAAATAATCAATGTGGAATATTGTACACATTTTCATTGAAAGTTGCATACTGTTGACAACTGTAATATTGGAGGAACTGAGCGAGGCAGAAATAGCAATTGTGTCAGAATATGAATCTTATGTGGTGCTTGACAACTCTTACTTTCATAGTTCTCATAGGCCATCGGAAAGGTGTCATACATGTACATACCATAACATTTATTCAATTAAGACATACATATCATCCATGAAGGATCACTAAGACACAAGCAAAATAGTTCTCTGAAGTCATCCAAATTTTATCTCCTTTAGAATTTTCTGAAGAGTTGCAACAACTCCAAGAGATGGCCAGGAGGTTCTGCCGTGAGGAAATTATGCCAGTTGCTGCTCATCATGATCAGACTGGGGAGGTAAGGTGGAATTATTTTCAGAACAGGAAATCAGACATGTATTTCTATCAGAGGAAAACACATTCGCTGACCAGAATCTACAGGTTCAGAAATCAATACATTACTACTGTACATGTAATGGTACTAGTCATGACTGTTCCTTGCAATAAGTGCTGTTGCTCATTGTAGGTGATGGTTCTCAATAAATATCATGTGTGCATTGTAAAGTTAAAGTTATGTATCAGGAGATTTCAAAAGATTGTTATATCTGAGTGTGTATATCAAAGTGAGTAAAAATGCAATGATAACATTAATGTATGAAATGTGATGTTGTTTTCGCCTTGCTTTAATATGACTAGTATCCATGGGAAATTCTCAGGAAGGCTCATGCTGTTGGCCTGGTAAATGGTCATATTCCAGAGGAATTTGGTGAGTTCATAAAACCCAACTTCTTCAAGTCTGTTAGTATTGTACTATTTTATTAGACTACTAGAAACTGCTAGACATGCAGTCCAGGTTTACATATCACCTGGCTTGGTCTTTCTGTGCTTCATTCTGCAGGGGGAGCTGGCCTGGGTGTCCTGGATGGGTGTGTAGTGACCGAAGAGCTGGCGTATGGTTGTACTGGAATTCAAACAGCTATTGAAGCTAATTCTTTGGCAGTAAGTCTCAATTTGATTTACTTTTACGTCAAAGTGCTTAATTTTGAAACTTGTATAAAATCTAGGGAGGGGGGGGGGGGGTAAGAATTCATTTGAACCCATTTCAAATGAATTGTTATTGTGCAAGCTAAATTTAAGGTCTATTTTCAATTACATATACCGGTATGTCTAAATAAGATGGACTAATATGGCAATCATTTTACCAGCATGTTAACTCATAACTTTATTTTCTTTTCACAAGGAAATGCCAATTATCTTAACTGGTAACAAAGAACAGAAAAAGAAATATCTTGGCCGGATGGTGGAGGAGCCTTTGATGGCTGTATGTATTTGCTTTTAACTTACACTCATTCTTTTGTCAACAAATGTTGGTATTGGTAGTGATTTTTGCACTTCATTATTGCACTTTTGTTTGTAGCTGATATCACATGCGTTCTGATTGGCTAATTCTATGGCATTGTCCATGGACCAATTACAGGCCCATTACAAAGCAAAAAGCCGTATTAATAACAACTTATAAACCTTGAATGTTCAGTCAGGAGAATCTCAAACCTCTGCCTTGCCGTATTGACCTCACTCTCATTCAGTCCATATGGAAAGGTCTTGGCTTGAGATTTTCCCATAAAGACCTCACTTTTGGTTAATAAATACTTAGCACAAGGGTTGAACATACTTCAAGTAATTATACATATGGAGCTGGGGATTATATGAGCCAAGTTACACTCTCTATAGCATGTGTGCGAGTTTGCACAGACCAGCAAAATAATAAGCTCTATGTGAATATATATGAAAGATCATGTCTTTGAGCTGTGGAGAAAGAAATAAAGACATGAACAATCATCACAGTTGTATACACAGGATTTGGGGTATTGTATATCACAGGCCAGGTACACGTATTAGAGAGAGAATGTATATACTGCAGCCGTATTCTGTGACTCAACACGGTGGCCTCATTGTTAATGTGCTCTTCTTGGGATCGAGTGGTCCAGGTTGAAGCCCTGACCGGGGTTTTCTTGGGCAAGTCACTAAACTCTCACTGTGCCTCTCTCCACCCAGGTGTATAAATGGGTACTGGTGAACTTAATACTGGGGGGTAACCCTGTGATGGACTAGTATCTCATCCAGGAGGGGGGGAGTAGAAATATGTCTGGTCACTTCATGCTACAGAAACTGGGATAAGCTCTAGCCTGATAGGCCACTTGGCTTGCATGCAGACTTTACCTTTATATTGTGTGACAGATCCAGGCATATTGTGTGACAGTTCTGGCATATAAGAGAATTGAGATTGTGTTATATTGCAGGCATATTGTGTGACTGATCCAGGCATATAGTATTGAGATTGTGTTACTTTGCAGCCATATTGTGTGACAGATCCTGGCATATAGAGAATTGAGATTGTGTTAATTTGCAGCCATATTGTGTGACAGATCCTGGCATATAGAGAATTGAAATTGTGTTACTTTGCATGCATTTTGTGTGAAGGATCCTGGCATATAGAGTATTGAGATACTGTTACTTTGCAGGCATATTGTGTGACTGAGCCGGGTGCAGGGTCAGATGTGGCAGGCATCAAAACCAAAGCTGTCAAGAAGGGAGATGAAGTAAGATATAGTACAAACCAAAAGTTCTTATTTCATATCATTAAGTGAGGATTCATCACAGTTTTTGTGATAGATCATTGTATGAAGGCTCACATGTAATACACAATGTTAAATTTCCTTTAGTATGTAATCAATGGACAAAAGATGTGGATAACTAATGGAGGTGTTGCTAATTGGTGAGTATCTCGAGAATGGTTCTTAGGTTACATGTATGGCATTGCAGCACAATCTTAGCCTGCTTTTCATCTGTTTTAACACCTTAAGCCAGCCCCAACACTGTAGGTGAGAAATTTGATTCTAAATCAAGACAGGCAGTCAATTCAACTTGTTATTTACCGAGTCTTGAATTTGTTGCAATAAGGTTAAGGGGAGATGTAGCAGTTGAATAAGGCTTGTTCAGGCTTGGAGCATGAGCACAATTTGCACAAGTATGATTCTCACTGGGCACTAAATGTGAACACACTTTTTTCCAAGTACTCGCACCAAAATTCAGGCACATTATTAGATTTACATAACATATAACTCTTTATTCACAATTCAAATTCAAATAAAATGAAAGGTGAAAAGGAGACAAAAGAGGTTGTCCCTTTCAAGTTTGTCTCCTAAAACAATTAAAAACATAAATTTACATCTAAATAAAATTCACAATAAAAATTTCAAAAATTTCCCAAAACATAAGTAAAATGGAATCTGAGCCTGGTCTTGAAAATGATCAGAGTTTCTGCCTCCGTAACATATTTAGGTAAATTATTCCAATCATTAACTATATTTACAAAGAAAGAATGCTTAAACTTAAGCTCTTTAGCTTTGCAGGCAATGGTTTAAGTTTTTATATGTACAAGACATGAGCATCTGAATGCAACACTATTTTGTGCCAGTGCTCACTGTCTGAGGCACCAAATGTGAATGGAGCCGAACATTTCAGTTGATGGTGTCCTTGTAATGCAGGTATTTCCTATTGGCACGTACTGATCCTGATGCTGCTCCTGGCAAGGCATTCACAGGCTTCATTGTCGACAGAGACTCACCTGGAGTAACTGTTGGAAGGAAGGTACATATTATCAGTTGACTCTGACCAAGGCTCAATCTGGAGTCCAGTGTACCAACCGTTTCACCATCATGGCTTTCATGAGTGACGTGACCTTAGTCCATTGATTGAAACCAGAAATGACTTGTTGAAAACTTAAGAGCTGTAATCCTAACCACTGATCACAGACACTACAAGCAATTGCTGCAAGGTTTTTTTTCACTGTGGGCCGCAACAAATAATTAGATACTACCTTTGTAGTGAACCCCTTTGATTCTGACATACCACCTGCTATTTTTCTAGGGAATGGAGAACTAGGGATAAGGAAGTGCACATTAGAAGTAAAACAAGTTTGAAGTATCCAACTCTCAACAATCGTTTGTTTTCTTGTAGGAATGGAACATGGGTCAGAGAGCTTCTGATACTCGTGGTATTACATTTGAAGATGTTGTTGTACCCAAAGAGGTCAGCTATACTTTTGTTTACTGTATATTACATGCATATTGTTATGTAAACCTTTGTGGAGAGTCTCAAAAGAAATCCCAGGAAAGGTTGTACAAACTTTTTGAGGGATTATGAAGTCTCCAAGTAAGCTTGACAGCTTGGTAATTGTGCAGAACGGCTTCCTAAAAATCGTGTCGGCAGACTTACAATCTATGATCCTTTTCAATTGAGGTAAGACTAACATAGAGCTAACCAGACTCTTGATTAGTTTGTAAGCGTGTTGGTGTCGAGTTCAATCTCAAATCCTTCTCGTCATTTACTCGATCGTAACGTCTCTACACTCAGTCCTATTAGTATTGTTATTTCCTCCATTACTGATCATGCTAATCTTGTTTTCCCTGTTAGAACGTTCTTGGTTCAGAAGGCGTTGGCTTCAAGATTGCTATGGGAGCGTTTGACAAGACGAGGCCTCCGGTAAGCATCTTGATTACAGTGTCTCGTTGTCAAATTCTAATAATTGAGAATCCGTCCTGCTCTAACGGCAAACAGTATTAAAGGAAACGTGTTCAAACCCAAACCAGTCACCATTTTATGCAGGATCCTTAGCACTTTTAAAACTTACGTTAGGGATGAGTTTGTTTCAAACAGACTGGGTGTAGGCTATGCTTCCAACTCCCCTGCCCCACCCCACTTGACTTGATTTGAGTTTGTTGTAGGTTAATGTTTCTCAGATGAAACCCTGACCCTGATCCAGGACTCGTACCTGTTTAGGACAAACTCGCGTAAAATTACATACCCTGTTCTGGGCGGCACGGGCGAGGCAGAGACCAATACCCTGTAGGGCGGCACGTCGCCATCTACATACCGTACGATACGGCTATACAAAGGAGTACCTCACGGTGGGTGGTGGTGGGGGTGCATGTTAGTTTAGTGGTGTTAATACAGTACTTCCTGATTAGGTTGCTGCCAGTGCTGTTGGTTTGGCTCGGAGAGCTATGGAAGAGGCAATCAAATATTCACTGGAGCGGAAAACCATGGGAAAATATATCGCCCAGGTATGTTGATAACATTTAAGCGGCATATCTTGCGGACTTCTCAGTTTACAAAATTACCTTTGCGGCGAACCTGGAAAGCAACTTCCAGAGCATAGTTTAGTAAGCCAGAAAAATACGCAAAAGAAGCTATGAGGAATTGAAAGGGGACAAGAGTCAATAACATTCGAGAAAATTAACACGGATTGTTTCTTAAAGAAACTTGAAACACCAAGATTCGCCATCCTAGAGCCCTGTTGAATCAGTGTCGGACCTGACGTCCTGCTAATAAGCGGACGATGGTTTGACTCCCCACTGTGTGACGGGCGGCGTAATGGCTGGTACGAACTTAACTGTTTGTTTTATTTGATTATGAACGTTAGCACCAGGCCGTGAACTTCATGTTAGCTGACATGGCGATTGGTATCGAGACTTCTCGTTTGGCGGTGCAGCGCGCAGCATGGGAAGTTGACCAGGTCAGTGACTTATTTGTGTAACCAAGCATTGTGTGTTGACCCGGAGGATCTGTTCCCCTGAGCACTACAGCGGAGCTTGAGGGTATATGTTACCGAGGTTATCAGACTGATTGTCTGGAGCTGCCAAAGAATCCTCGGGGCTAACATCGAAATGGATTTATGGCTGTATGATTGATGAGAATTATAAAGGCCAAAAGATAAAAAGTACTAGTAACTAGAGATTAAAATGGTTCAATAAAAACTGTTTCAGTTTAAGTTTAAAAATCGTTTTTGGCATCAGTCGGCAGTAAGGTCCAGTCGTTAAATGCTTTATAATGTGTTTTGTTTCTGCCCCATTCCGTTCAAGGCCTGCTGACTATGAGCAGGTAACCATTTCGGGTGTTATAACCGTGTTGTTGGCTCAATAGGGAGCTTAAAGCAAAGGCGTTTTTGAGCGACGTACGGCAACCGGAAATGAGACGTTTTCTCTTTTTACTCGCCTTGGCGCTACCATATTTGTAATACTAAGTGTCTTTACTCTTATAGAGACGATTTACTTGAAAATTAGAGCGCATCCACTGCTCAAAAATGAGAAACGTCCACTTCCGGTTGCCGTACGTCGCTCAAAAACTCCTTTGCTTAAGCTCCCTAATATTGTAGAACTGAGCACATCGAGATGTAACAAATATACTGCCTGTGTTATTTTGCTTTGTGATTTACGTTAAGTTTATGATCACCAATAAATCTCTTTGAGCTCGGCTACTTCTGCTTTACTTCCTGGAAGATTGGCAAGAAAATCAGCAGCACGGGTTCTGAAGGTTAATGTATGCGTGTTAGGAATGTGTGCGAGACAAGCTCGTGCATGTCACTAACTTGCTTGATGTTTGTAGGGCCGCCGTAACACGTATTTCGCCTCCATAGCCAAGTGCTTAGCAGGAGATGTGGCCAATAAATGTGCTACAGATGCTGTTCAGGTATTTTATTCTATAATTCTGAAATATAACGAGGAACAGTGTTAAAGTCTGGCAAGAGACCCTGCTTATAATATCCCCTTCCCCGAAGAAATTAATTTAGCTCCAGAAGACTTTAAACATTTCTTCTAATTACTAAGATAACAATCTGCCACAATATTGGTGAGAGATTTTGCTCTTAGAGCATCTTTTACCCCCATCCCATCACCCGGCGGAAGAGCATTTTTAGTATTTTAAGTCGTTACAGAATGCTACGCGGCTTCTGCTATTGTTACTACTGTTTATTAGACGCTTGTGGAGGTTGCGCAGTGTGTTTGATGTCATGTTTGTGTATACGTAGGATTTTTCAGCTTTAGTGTGTTTTGCTGAATTTGCTGAAGTCTCTTTTGCCTTTTTGTTGTTTTTAGGTCTTCGGTGGGAATGGATTTAATTCCGAGTACCCGGTTGAGAAGCTGATGAGAGATGCTAAAATCTTCCAGGTGAGGCTTGCATCTTCACAGCTCCTTTGACATTTATTTGTCACAGTCGGTGGAACAACTAGTTCTGTTTTTAGCAAATCGTTCGTCGTTGAAGCACTTTTTATTATTTCTTCGCGAGCTGTGCCGCCATCATGGCCTGATCAGCTACTTAGAAACTTTGAGGAAATAAATGTGTCGCTCGTGGAAATGAGAACTTCCTTTATATATGGCTATTAACCTAATCCTGTGCTGTGATTGGCTACCCGCTATCTTACCCGCTAATTACCCGCTCTCTCCCGCAAGAAAACATTGCTATTTCCATATAATAAATCCTTTATTGTCTAAGTTTATTCGGTCAAGATAGCTGGATTTTTGCGTGTTTATAGACCTTGACTCCGTCTTGGTCCATAAACACGCAAAAATGGCCAATACCCGTCGTTTTGTAAACTCATAGTGGACGATTTCCAATGCCATAGCAGATAGGTTATAAAACTCGGGGACCTAACAAGATAATCAAAATGTACCGCGATAAAATCTGTTTCGTGATTCTCTTTCAGATCTATGAAGGCACGGCGCAGATCCAACGAATGATAATCGGACGAGAACTTATTGACAAGGCTAAGATGACTACAATGTAGAAAGAAGTTCATCTTTGAAACTACGAAAAGTCTATTATCTCTGTCTCAAAAACCACTGCTGGCAGTTATAAGTTTACATCGAAATATTGTGAACAATCCATTCAGTGGCTTCGCTATTATCGCTGTTCCTGTGAATTAATTTTGTTAGGTTTTCTGCAACCAGAGTGTTACTTTGTATTTCGTAAGAAGTCACGCTAGATAACGTGACATGGTCTCACGAAATAGCGTGCAGCGGTTCGGCGAATAGCTGTGCTACTGAATGATACCTGTTGTAAATATTAACAATAGATTAACGTGAAACTTTACTCAATAGTGTTTTGATCGTCGAGTAATTATCCATCGTAGTATTGTCTTTTCTATTTTAACCTCTTTTCACCCATTTCTTTCAATTTTAATGAGGTTAAATATACTTAGTTAACGACTTGGAGCTTTGCTCTGTAGTTGGCGTGGCGTTTAGCGTGGCGTTGGCGTTTATTAGCGTTATTTGGTGGCGTGTTGTGGCGTTAGTTTTTTTGCTAGGGTTTGCGTTACCATACAGGCCTGGGGCGAGCAGTTTTTCGTGCCCGTCGGGCCAGCGGTCTGTCGTTGCTTTTATGCGTGCGCCTTGCATGTGGTCGTAGTTTTACTGTGTGTAGTGGTTGGGGCGTCCTCAGTTTTTGGAGTTTTTTAGTGTTTTTTCTTCTCCATATTACGGCTTTTTGTTCGTCATTGTTCGTCCCAGTTCTTTGGCGTTTTTTCTCGGAACCTTTTAGTGTTTTTCGTGGAAAGTTTGGAGGCCGTTTGCTGTCGCCGTACGTTGCTGCCCGTTGTTCCCGTGTGTTGGCTCGTTTCGTCCGTGGTTTCAAGCTTTCTCAGTATGCCCACGACGCGTCCTACGTTCAACAGCCTTTCGGCGGACTTGTTTTCAACTCCTTCAACGTCGGCCCCTCCATCTTCTGGGGATTCCGGGGGCGTTTCGTCCGTGGCTTCGGGAACCTCGAATTCTCTTTCTAACGAGATTGCGGTCGCCGTGGCTCAAGCGTTCCAACAGTCCTTGCCATCCTTCGTCGCTGCCTTTCGCGCGGAGAATCTCGCTGCCCCGGTTTCCAGTACGGCCCTTCCCCCTGTTTCCAGCGTTTTATCCAGCGTTGTTTCCAGTGTTGTTCCCGGCTCGGCCATGGTTGCTGCCAGCTCGCTTTCCTCCGTTGCAGGCACGCTGAGGTTGCCGTCATTTGTGTCTACGTTTCCCGCCATTTCCTCCACCCCCGGCTCTTGCTCGGCCCGCCTGGCTCGTTCGATCTCAGCTCCGATTATGGCGTCGCATGTTACCAGCTTTTCTTCGCACGGCGAAAGTTTGGCAGCGTCAGGCGTCAAGGCGTTTGTGGTTGGCCCGGGTCACGCTCCCATCCCGGCAAAATTGGTGAAAAAAATTACCAGTGACGAGTTTGTGGAATTGGCCGACTTATTGTCCACCAATCTCCGTGCAGTCGACTTAGAGCCCCAGTCATTTTTGGATGGCAAGCTTCTGGTTTCCAGAAAACGTCGGCTGGTTGAAGTTGAGGACATCCTTACCTGGACGGAGGCTTTTACCATCTACCAAATGGTGATTTGTGCTTCTCATCCTCATCGCTGGTCTGACCTGACCAAATACAAACTGCTGATCATCCAAACTGCCCGCCATGCGCCTGGTCGTTCGTGGCTTGAGTATGATCTGCCTTTCGGAAGGATGCGGCGGCAACTGGTGCGTCTGACTGGTCCAGAATGAATTTGGACCTATACAATTTTCACTTGCGCTCATCAGTTCCCCCCTCTTCTCTACCATCGTCCTCTGGCCCGCTCCCACCGGTCGCCACGTCTCGAGGTAGCAGCGCCCGTCCCCCGTACTGTTATTCTTGGAACAGAGGTCAGTGCCTTTGTCCGTTTGGAGACTGCCGCTTCCGCCATTCGTGCAACTCATGTAACGGTGACCACCCTCGGGTCCGCTGTCCATTCCATTTCCCCGGCACCATCCGTTCCCGTTCCCCCTCCCCCGCCTCGGGAGGGCGGTCCTGAAAGGGTTCTGATGCCCTCAACGTTTCCTGTACATAGTGTATATAACGTTCCTATTGTTTCCGACCAGCCTTCTGGACTACCTGGCTCAGTGACTTCGTTTTGTTCCAGTTCTGTTGATTCGTCTGGCACGTCTGTTCCTGTCCGTTCGTTTTCACCTTTAGCGCCAGTACATCTTGTTTCCACGTTGCAGTTGTTTCAGTTTCAAGTGGAGTTGGCTGACTGCCCTAATCAGGCAGCAGCCTACGTTTTAAATGGTCTCCGGGATGGTTTTCGGGTCGGTTTTGAGACCTTGTCAGTCTCCTTGTGGTCTTCATCTTCTAACATGCGCTCCGCCTTTGATCACCCGTCTGTCATCGATGCTTACCTTGAGAACGAAGTCTCATGTGGGCGGGTTGCAGGTCCTTTCTCTTCACCACCTTTTACAGATTTGCATATCAGCCGTTTTGGGGTGGTCCCCAAGTCCAACCAGCCAGGGAAATGGCGCCTGATTCTTGACCTCTCTTCTCCAGTCGGCCACAGTGTTAACGACGGCATTCCTAAGTCACCCTTTTCTATCCAGTACGTCACAGTTGACTCTTTTTTTCGATGGCATCATGGCCCGAGGCCGTGGCACTTTATTGGCCAAGTTTGATGTTGCTAGCGCCTATCGCAATGTAGCTGTTCATCCGTTGGATCGCCCATTGTTGGGTATGAAATGGCGGGATAAATATTATGTGGACATGGCTCTCCCGTTTGGTCTTCGGTCGGCGCCGTACATCTTCACTGCTATCGCAGACGCTGTCCAATGGATGCTGACTTCTCACCATGGCGTGGATTTCCTTCGGCATTATTTAGATGACTTCCTCACGATGGGTCCCCCGGCCTCACCGGTTTGTTACAACAACTTGCAGGCGTGTATTCAGCTGTGTTCCAAACTTGGCCTCCCCCTTCACCCGGACAAGCTGGAGGATCCATCTACATGTCTGTCCATTCTAGGCATCGAGCTTGACACTATCAGGCTGCAGGCGCGGCTCCCCACCGACAAGAGAGAGCGCATCGTCACTCTACTGAAGTCCTGGTCTGGCAAGCGCTTCTGCAGGCGGCGGGAGTTAGAGTCCCTTATCGGCCACCTCCATCATGCTTGCAAGATCGCTCCACAGGGCCGTACCTTCCTCCGTCGCATGATTACCCTTGTGTGTACCTTCAGACGTGATGATCATCCCATTCGTCTGAACCAGGAATTTCACTTGGACCTTACGTGGTGGCGCGAACTTTTCCAAAGGTGGGATGGGCTCAGCTTCTTCCTGATGCCTGAATGGGCTCCCCTCCCGGATTTTCAAGTTTCTTCTGACGCTGCTGGCACGCTGGGTTTCGGTGCCATCTTCCAGCATCAGTGGTTCTGCGGTCCATGGTCGGCATGTCAGCTGCCCCTGTCTATTGCGTACAAGGAGCTATTTCCCATTGTTGTGGCTGCACACTTGTGGGGTAACATATTTATTCACTGGTTGAACACTCGTTCCCAGGGTCTCTCTTCTTCCCCCGTTTCAGTGATCCTTAGTGAATAACAAATGGTTTAAAGAAAATACTCAATACAAATTTTGTGATGATAGGTTTAGTTAATGAAATAACAGAAAGCGTTAGGTTAAAACTAAGTTGCTGTTAATCATAATTTTGCACTTCAAAAGGTTGAGCCTTACATGGCGTTCGAGGAATAATGTTGAATTGTTTTTGTAATGATAAAATTATACATTACAAATTTATATTAAGATATCTGAGAAAAAATACGTTCTCTTGTCTTGGTCCTCTGATATCAATATATATAAATAAGTGATGTATTACTCTTTCCAAGTGATACAAATGTATTCACGATATCACAACGATTCAAGTACTTAAATGAACCAAATGAACAAGGAGTTAGGGAAACAATCATCCTGAGAAATGAAGAAAGAACTGCTGAACAATCGAATTGGAGAGAACATACATATTTTATTGAACTATAGCGTGAGGTCCGTATTTGGGAAATATTGCGCACCTTTTTTGGTTTTGTTTGCTTTTTTTCTGAAAGTTTACTAGTGTATCGAGTCGCAGCAAAAAGGAACAAGACCAATCTTCCCCAAAATGGAAGATACAATGGCTCTCTTAAGACTCTGCAGATAAATACTAGTAAATGCGTACCTGTGATCCATTGTCGATAAACGCGAGCAAAACTCAAGCATTTTTTTTACGTTTTTCTAGTCTCTCGTGAAATTAAAATTAAATTATCACGCCACCAGGTGTTGAAAAAGCAATTCGTAGAAACTATTTCGTGACTGGTTCATCTTAGTGGTTCGTGAATTTGTCATGTAATTTACAGTTACGCAAGGGAAATGACAGGTGCTTCAAGTTTATCCAGATACCTGACGTGAATTTTCTGCATTTGATCAACCATTATTTATTCCTGGTCGCACACTTTACGTTAGTGATCATGACCTAGAATTCTTCGAACTGGACTGTAAAAACACTCATTTGATTATAAATCTGAGAGGTGTTTTATCAAATTATGTCAACGAGTCAAATGTATGATTAGAATAACTTGCGTTTTCCAAGAATTTGCATTGATGAGGCGTGCAATACCGAAATATTCTTCTACTTCAGTTCTTAACTCTTTAACGAGCCTTCCACTGCATGTTTACTGCATGTGAAAAGGGCGCTCTGCTAGTAACTCAATCGGCCGTTTTCATTTTTTGAAATGGCCTCAGTTTTTTTAAAATCCAATTTAAATAAAAGTAAATATCATGCATGGCGAGCAACCTGTTAATGGAAGACAAGACATTTGAACTTAAAAGTTTAAGAGCAAGGTCTACGAGAGGTTCTCACGCCTTCAAACACTCTTGGCGCCTAAACAGACAAATAAATGATGAAAACCATCGAGCTCGAGTGTTAATTAATCATTGTAACAATCTTTTTGTTACGAAACACTCAACACATGCCTTGTAGTTCACACGTGGCATTGAACTGGAGTATCGCTTTCACAAAGCAACCTTCACACTGAGTATTGAATGTTCATTTTAGCAAACACAAGTCATTTACTCCAGCAATACACACATGGGGCTTCAATTATTCCTACCTCAGAAGCTATTCATAGCTTAATTCGGCGCTAACAGATGGTCGCTAAATTTATAACAAAGAAACTTCCACGCCAATGATAATGTTCTTTATATAGCTCTTACAATGCCTTGCATGTCGGAGTGAGTCTTGACAATAAAACAACCGGCGAAATATGTAAAAGAAAGCTTGTTTTAAAAGATTTTGAACAAATAAAAAGAATGACATTCAGTCTAACTTGTATGATGCTTGTCAGGGTATGTAGTACGGAGACCAGTATTGGAAAATGACGACAAACGATCCAAATTAAAATAAAAGGCAAAAACATGAATACATTTATAAGTTAGAAGCGCTCTCACTGGGTTTGTGTGGTCACGTGGCAAGGAATAAAATTTACATACACCCAAGTTTGGTTTGAATTTTAAATCATTAGGAACATTCGAGTTTCGGTTACCTTCCAAGGCTGTGAAAATTCTCAACAATTAATCAGGTCTACACAGTCTACTGGAGAAGCAGGTCGTAGAGGTAATCAGGTGAATTTTTCGCCGAAACTGACAGCGATGGATTGAGCTCTCGATTTTTCAGCGCCCTCCCTTCCAAGCATGATAGACCTTTTTAGCTTGGGCGGTGTATTGACCCATTTTAGACCATGTGATGATACTCTTTCAAATTTTTAAATTGTCGTGTGTGTATAAATGAATAATTTTTAGATGGATAAAAGAACAATTCTCTAGAGAACATCACGTGGTCTGTGATGGGAAAACAAACCGCCCAAGCGAAAAGGGTCTGTTGTCTAATTTTATGACAAGTTTTTGGATTCTAAGTTTGTCGGTCTCGGAGAAAACATGAATTAATTTTGGCGTTTACTTTAGCTACGTCTTTATTTGTAAGCCAAGTCAATTTATCGTAACAATAGCCCTTATATTAAAGACGGGTAAGACACGAAATGGGAGTTTGTTGTTTGGCGTTCTGATGTTGCTATCATAGCCTGAGTGGGAGAGGATTAGAAATAAACCAAACTCATTACTGTATTAAACTAAATACTCATTTACTATCATAATCATCGTGGCAGACAACTAACCAAAAATGTTCTTAGATAACCGACGTATTATTGACCGTGGTCAGACAATTTTAAGGTGATGGTTAAAACATTCCTCGGACAACATAAAGATCTTCAAGCGGCTCACTTTCAGTGGTTTAAGCATTGTTAACTCGAATACTCTACAGTGACAACTTCAATAATAATATGAACGGGACAATATAAATATCTAACTGAATGGAGACGAAATAACGGGATGCTCTCACAGGTTAGGATTCGGTGGGCTTATAAATTAGACTGGAACTGAACCGCGTTAACAGCTTATTTTAAAACGGCGTTTCGCGCCAGACTTCTATTAATATGAGTTGCGCATGCCTATATTGTACACACGAAAACCGCTTGCCGGAAGTGATTTCCGTTATTTACAATCCTCCGAAGGAAGAAGGATGGCGACTGCTACATTAACCCATCTTTCTTAGCTCATTAAAACTTTAACAACGCACATAATGAGTACCGAAAAATTATTACTTCTTCAAATCTAACATACACTTTGTCGTCAGCGCAGAGACAAATAGCTCCTTGTACTTTATGGGCTGTGTGAGGTTCGTATGGTGTTGTGGTAAAATGTAGAGCCGCCATCTTTTTTCCTATGGACGATTTATATCATCATGGTCTTGAGGGACTATCAAAGAGGTTTTACACTTACAGTGCCTCTCTCCACCCAGGTGTATAAATGGGTACCAGTGAATTTAATGCTGGGGGTAACCCTGCAATGAACTAGCATCCTATCCAGGGGGGAGTAGAAATACTCCTAGTCGCTTCATGCTACAGAAACCAGGATAAGCTCCGGCCTGATAGGCCACTTGGCTCGTATGCAGAACTTGCCTAGCATACAACAATATTTAGTGTGTAATGTATTGGAAACCAATTGGAAGTGATCAAAGTACAACTCGTCAATTACAAGATTTAGATTTATTCCTACACTGCTGCTACAATAGGTTAGTTTTATAATTTAACTTTTTCTTGATGAGAATGTATGACTTGATTTAAATGCAATGCACAAGGTTTTGTAGGTAAAGCGAGTTTATTAGACCTGCACATTAAAAATATGGATTTATTCTACCAATTCTTGCATTGAAATTGAACAGTCCGCGTGCTTTGTCTCTGCTTAAAATAACCGGCTTGATTTCGGGCTACTTTAATAGTAGCAAAGTTGGAAACTAAAAATCAGCTGAATATTAAATAGTTACTCCGGCGAATAACCAGCTTGCGATAAGCAAGGAACAACATGAATTCTTAAAAACTGGATCATTGGAGAATGCAAGTCAAGCGTTTTCATTGGCTTAGCCACCATGGCATATGAGCATTTATTCCATGCTCTACAAATATGGCAGCGTATGCGCAATTATTTGGGGCGATTTTGTCTATATGTTGAGGACATTTTAAATAAAACAATTATTCCATTCGCGCTTGTATGATATGAAATTATTATAGCCATCATCTCATGTCCAACGCCCGCTCTTAAGCATTGTATGCAATTATTTAACTCAAGTAATGAAATATTAATAATTCTGCTCTCTTTAGATAAATGTGTATCAGGTGTTTTTCAATTCTTTAATCAACTGCGGAAAGCAATGGAGTGGCCATCGAAAGCACGTGACAGTGTGGGTATACATTTATATACATCCCCTAGAGCTCTATTTTAAACAGTTTAATCCTAATCTCTCTGACGTTCTCGAGTTTCTTTCCCTCTCTCTAACAATTGTATAAAAAAAATGCTCATAGTTGTGTCAGCAATATGACTTTTCATCTCCGAGAAGATGAATTATGCGAACTAAAACGCACTTGAGGATAAAATGGTCTCTCAAGCCAAAGGCACATGTGAAGACAATTGCTGGTGTAAAATTATTTATCAATTGGCATTTTCAAAAGATAAAATCAAACAGGCACAAAATAAGGACAAAAAGATCCATAAGGCGTGATTGTTGAGCCATACTAGGAGAACATACTGACGTATTAAGTTAGAGGAGCCATGAAATCAACCTTAAAGTCCAATACCTACGTACATAAAACTTAACTTATCTCACATTTTGAGTAACCAATGTCCAGTGTTCTCCCGGCAATAGCTGAAGGCATTTTTTGTACCTGTTGTATCGTTGAGCGCATGCTATTGTGTCGGCATGTTGCACTCAAATCTGGATATGTAGCAACTAATCTGTTCAAAAAGAATGCGAGGTGTTGTGGGTGTTCTTTTGATTTGATAACACGTGTTGACAGCGCAGATAAAGTGGCGGTGCCGGGCTGTACAGCATGCTGTCTGTACCCGACAATCAACACCACCATACAACGGAGGGGGCGGGGGAAACTCTGATTAACGATTTTTCAGGGTGAAAGCAAAGTTTTACATCGTGAATCTAAAGAAGTTAATGGGGATTAATGGGATGGAGAGATTCAAAACAACTTCCAGGAAAGTTGGGGATATTAGAAATTAGAATTCCAGTGCGTTGCAAAAACTGCAAAAATAATATTGCGAAATTCCCACGTAATTTTCCAAAAGTCGGGTTAATGGTTCGAATTATCGAGATACTGCCCAAACAGGGTTTGTAAGATTTGTATCTGATGGTGAAATGCTCGGAGATAGATCCGAGGGTAAATAAAGTAATGTTGTATGTATAGTTGTCACCCCCGTGTAGAAAGTAGCGAACAATGGCGGAAACATATTGCATTGTATGATAAATGAAGCCCCAAGGAAATGGTGGCCAGAAGATGCTTATCACCTATGAATCCATGATTATTTGGTTAGCGTGGTAACTAGATGTCCAAAACAAAAGCTTTATAATATGGCTAGTTTGCAGGGGCGGACATCTTTATATCAAACACAACACCTCTCCACGTTCGTTTCTATGGCGAAGAAAACGTGGTTTTCTTCCGCGGGGCGTGACAATGAACGTTAAATCAGTATTAAAATTCCATACCTCATTGAACATTGGCGCTATGGAGACAAAGTTTTCTTTTACCCAAGTTTAACAGTAAGCACCGAATGGCTAATTCTTTGCAATTGAAAATTTCCTGTCTATGGAAAGTTCGTTGATCTCAGCGTATAAATGTGACAATTTGTATTTACAAGTGAATATGGCACCCGTTAAACACCTGATAATATCATGGACTAGTTAGAGGTGAGTGACACATTGAGAAGAGGAAAAACTCTGACTTTGATCTAGTTTTCCTTTAGAGATATTAAACGTATCGAAAATATGAGAGGTTTGGCTTTACAAATTCGCCATACATGAACCAATTTATACGCCCTTTTTAATAGAAGTGCGATTTACGGAATACATAATCGAGTCTGTATTTGCGTTACAATGGCGAGGAACTCTGAATGTTACAATCACAATGATAACTATCTAACAGACCAAGGAACCCTGTGATGTCTACGAGAGCAAAATTTTAATTTCACTTTAACTGGTGGTACATGGGAAATTTAGTGTTTGACCCATTTAAAATGTTTACTTTTAACAACTCGGCAGCCAGTGACGAGTTTGTGGTCAATACACTATTTGTTCTTATCAACAAATACACTTCTTCTTAAGTTTCTTTTTATAGCGGAAAGTTTGTACGATTCTTTTCGTTTGGGAGAAAGAGGTATAGATTGAAAATATTTATTTAAACTTCCGAGCTAAGGCCTCAATAGCAAATAGACAAAATAAAATCAATTTGGTGCCGAACCAGGTTAGGAAAAAGCAAGTAAACAAAGGGAGACTCTTTTGTCGAGTGACACTAAATGAGAATCTCGCTCCAAATCATGATTTCACGAAAATCTGTCTCAAAAGAAGTTCTTCGAAATTTTGTACCAGAAATTTCAGTCATACCAAAAAATGTTCTATTTTTAATATGTTAAAGCAAGATTTATTGCACACCAGTGACAACAAAATACTCAAATAAACGACGATTTGAAAGAGCAAAGTACGGTGTTAAGCTTAAATGTTGTACTACATTTTGCAGTTCGCTGCTCGTTCACATTGACTTAAATTCTATGGCATTAAACGCCAGACATTTTCAGTAGGAATTCATTGTTCTATTTTGAAAATCTGACTCTGAAAGAATAATTGATAGTCTCTCGTTAACTTCCAAATGCCTTTTTTTCTACGGTTTCCCTTCTTAGCTCCAGATCTTAGGTCTCAGTTGCAATAAACGAGAGTAATTAAAGGAATTAGCTTATCAAATGAACATTGTAGCCAAAAACAAGATGAGATACTTACAATTCAATGTTTAACAATACTTTGTGAAAATCGTCTTGCTTATTGATAGTCATTCGTGACGAATAATTCGTCCAATTGATGTGAGATCAAAAACAGCACGCGAGGCAAAACCCACAATTCACATTATAAAATTGACTGGGTTGTAGTTTTCCTCTTATTTTATTTTCTCTGAAAGGGAGCTTAGTAAAAAAAGGAGAAATTTATGGAGAGAAGCCTCGAAGATAAAAAAGAGGAAATACTTGAACACAATATTGTCCTTGACGGCTTTTACGCTGACTCAAGTCAGCTTCCTGGCTTTGTCACGACTTTTTAAGAGTTTGGTTACAGTTAGTCTCTTGGCTTCTTTCTGTGAGCATTGTAGGTCCTTGAAAGAAGACAGTCTAGAAGGACTGAGTAGATTCATTCAGCATTAAGATGCCCATTCAAAGAAGTGAGGTAATCACTTGCTTATTAGATATATATATACCAACGTACCTGCTCCTCCGCATTCAGACACAATTCAAGCTGCACACGTGGTGAGGCTGCCAGCTTTTGTGTAAACTTAGAAAATGAAACAACTGTGAAACTGATCTCTTCTTTTTTTAAATGATGAACAAGAGATCAAAAAACGTTTTCAGTGGTAAATCATTTTTTTTTACATTTGTTATTATACTAGTTTCCAAAAATGAACTTGAAGCGTGACAATGTGATAGTGGGCGAGATTAATGGGGTGTCGTGAAGACAGTAGATGCATAGTGGACCTGTCGGGATTTCGAGGATTTCGGGATTGAGGACGTGACTGTACTCTTAGTTTTGAGGTACCAGCTTCACAATTAACTGTCTCATTTAAAATCTCTCTGACAGAGCCTCGATCGGTGAAAAGTCGAAGGTTAATCAATACAGAGTATGTTTTGTAACACTGCAGATTCCCGCTGAGCGCACCAGTCAGGGCTGTTTGTACATCTACTAAAAACAAAAAATTAAATCATACATTTTCCTTGCTGTGGGAAAGCACAGGACATATTTCAGGTGGAGTTGAAATAAAAAAGCTTCCCCTGAACCTTACCAGCTTCTATGCCCCCTGATTTGTTTCGGGGAAATTATTTTGAGGATATCGATGCGGCAATGAAACAGAGTTGAGTAAATTTCCATTGTCCTGACGAGCAACTCAACAACATTGAACCATAGTTAATATTAACTTTGATTGAACAGAACAAAGAGCACGTGAAAAAGGCAGTAAAACCATGCAGGTATGAATGCTGAAGAGACTGACGTCAAATTAACATCATTCAGCAAGTATCGCAATTCTTCCTTTCAACTGGTAGAAATATTGCTCACAAAAGAGAAACGCCTTGTAGGATCGCCCCTAGCTCCACAGCCCGCCCTTTGATCTGACGGTGTTTGGAAAACTCCGAGTTTCTTCGGTGACCCTTGAGTTTGTGACACACCATAATAAACCACAAGCAAAATCGCTATGAAAGACAAAATTTGCGACACACACAACTTATGGAGTTTATTTATTTAAAGACTGAGCTCTTTTGAAAGTCTGTCTGCATGTAGAGAGTGATTCGCGAGGCGCTGTTGGTTGCTTAGTGATTTGAACATAAAACGACCTGTATACGGTTTGTTCAAAGTTAAGGTAAATTAAGCTTGCAAAACGACGGAAACAGGCCTGTGATATATCTACCACCAAAAGCATAAAACAGCTTAATGAAGGAACTTATGAAGTGCCCATCATATTGAAAGGCCAATGCAAGAGCCAAAAAAATGTAGTAACTAAACAATTTTAAACAATATCCATTGAATATATTTTAAAGAAAATCTAGTTCCTTTGTTATGTTGCATACAACTAAGAAATGCCAGTAGAAGAAGATAGAGATTGCTTGCGATAAATTGATCTTTCTGGCCTATTGGAAACACTTTTTTCAAATGTTCTCATTCGCCTAACTGCATGTACACAAGCCTTCTCGGTCCGCCGCATCTAACACCTGCTGGGCCGTGGAGGAAGAAAGCGACATCTCACTGTCTGACCGATCAAACAGAGAGCCGACATGTTATTCTGCTATGTGCCAATAAACATATAAAAGCTGTACACGAGCAAACGATATCCCAAATAGTATTTTCGCGACTTCGAAATGCGACTCATGATATGGAATCAAATCTTTTCCAAGTCTTCATTTTTCTGAATAAAAAAAAATATGTGCGCGGAAAATCTCGTAGCTTTCGTCTTCCTGATGGCTCTTTAATTTTGACTGCGCAATTGAACTTCAAAAAGCTTTTAAACGTCAAAAGAACTCGGATCTTAATTCTACAAGCCTGAAATTGAATCCTTATAGAATTAGGGTGAGAGAAGTTCTCCTAAATTGTGTTTAAATAGCTTTTGTCCATATCCCCATCTGTTTACCAGTGGTTTGTTTTCAGGTAGTTATGATAATCGCATAAACAAAACAAATGACTAATTTGAAAATTTACAAGAAAATGCAAAATCATATGCGGAGTCGACGAAACGTTCGAGCTTATTTTAGAAAAGTTCCTTCCGAAATAGGTTTGGGAAAAGAATTCTATTTAGCGCAAAATAGTAGGCTTGTTTGAGAATGTGTTGGCGATACTTTACAATAAAATCAAACACATGGAACACCGCACTATAGAAAGGTATCCAAATGAAAGGAAAGTAATTAAATTGCAATTTACATATTTGCAGAGGATTTTAAAAAGGCAGCCCTTGTAATTGTCTGTCATTTACAAGGCAGTGTTCAGAATCAGAAGATCAGCATGCCACGTTCTTTTCTGGTGAGAGGAAGACCGCAAGCGAATTTTGTCCCAGTGGATAAAAGTGGAGCCCCAGCTCAAACGAAAGCCGTGTCAGGTGAGCAAAAAAACCTTGAGTGTGCTCTAGCGCGGAAACCAATCTTTTACCAGTTTCACTTTTCTTTTAAAAATTTTCCCGACTGATCAAGAGAGAAGTGAGAAAATGAATAGAGCATGATTTGATTGTCCGGGAAAACCTGCGATGTTTACAAAATAAGGTGCAGGCTTCTTATTAAGTGACCGTGTGAGATGAATCATCGCACAAACCAAAGTGAGCGGGGCTACAAATCACACACGAACTCTCAACTGCTAGGATTACTCTTCCAGGCGAGAACGACATCATCGCGCACATATAAGTACATTTCCATCCAAAAAACCCACACCATTATCTGACTCTAAAAAGAAATACAGAAATCGCTAGATTGAGGTCTTTCGAATTTTCTTCGGTGGAGCGCGTATAATTCTGCCTTCGGCAGAAATACAATGTTTCTAAGACACAGCAAGTTCTTTGAGATATTTCAAATTGTAGCCCTCACTTATGGTTAGAAAAGGATGGGACCATGCAGCAAACCAAACGAACCGTTTTTCTTGTAAGGAATCTAATCTTTGTTCAATCTTTTAGATCAGCTAAAATTTGCGCCATTTGTTTGGCCTAACCACAACTCTAACGTCTCTACAACTTCTGCTCTCATCCACCCATCCATCTTCGTAAAATAAATTAAACAAAATGAATAGTACACGAAAAAAAAACACGCAAGGGGAAGAATTAAGACAAAGACCGCAATGGTACAGCCGGGTTTACTGCAAGCTTTGAGAGATATTCTGTTGAAGGAATCTTTTAACGGTTTGATTCCACCTTGTTTAAATGTTTTATTCTGATGCTCTTAATTGCTTAGCTTACGATGTTAAGCTTAGATAATGAGTAATTTTTCGCAACTCGGAACAACAAGTGGGAATAGATTTTAGCGAATTTGCTTACTTCACAAATTTCGAATTATAGAAACACTGAAAAGAACAAATAATTCAAGATTTAACTATATACGGAGAGATTTCCTAATAAAGCTAACCTTTCCTAATTCGGAGCAAAATCCCTAAACGGTTGAAAATCTTTAGCACTTTTTTTATATTAGTTGTACTGATAAATTTACGCTAACACCAGAATCGCCCCCAAGAATTTTTCTTCCTGTTTCAAAGAAAATGGATTTAAAACCCTTAAAACCGCTTTCAAAATGCTGGCATTCGGATTTGAGGGTGGGTTTTAAATGCGTTGGGTTTTCCAGCGGTTACTTGGTAGCCCATTAATCTATCAGCTATGTGCCAAACGTTTGGCGTGGTCCTTTCATAACAAATGGTATTCATTTTCAGCAATCTTCTTTATTGAAAAATAAGGCCATCATTTTAAAGAGACTAGTGTAAAGTTAGCCCTAATAATAGTCTCAAAACGTCGGTTTTCTATTGCAGATATCAAAACGGAGAAGACCCCTGCCGATGCAGATAAATCAGTGGAAAGAAGCCGTGATGTCCTGCCTTCTGCGCAAGACTTTTCATTCAAGCAACTTCACGAGGTTGATCATCGCCCACACATTGCTCTTCCCACTCTTGTTAGACGGCATGGCGCAGAGTACTTTGACACGAAGTTTAGTTTTCCCAAGGTTCCTTTCTCATTGCCGGCTCCACCAACGCCTTTCGTCTTAAGACCGGTACCTCGATATGGTGCTCTGCCGTTCTCGTACAGTTGCCCAAACCTAGTACCAAACCCAGACGCATTAGCCTTCCGTCATCTCGTTCATCAGTCGCCATTCATTCAAAGAAGCTTCGGTCAAGATGCTTTCTTTCCCTCGGTCGGAGTGGCAGGCTGTCGGGATCCTCCGAGCTTAGGCGAATTGGCAGGACGAGAAACAACTGCTAACAGCGACGAGATAACACCAGACGAACAAACCTTCAAAACGAAACTTTACAAGTGCCAAGAATGTGGGAAAGAGTTTAAGAGACCTTCAAGTCTCTCCACACACAAACTTATTCACTCCGACCACAAACCATACTCTTGTAATTATTGTGGGAAAAATTTTCTCCGCAAGTCCGACATGAAGAAACACACGTTGATGCACACGGGAGTCAAACCGTTCCAATGCAAGCAGTGTGGAAAGGTTTTCAGCCAGTCTTCGAACATGTTAACCCATATGAGGCGCCATACGGGGATTAAACCATTTCCCTGCAAGATTTGCGGCAGGAGATTTTACCGTAAAGTCGATGTTCGCCGGCATACGATGAGGCATGAGTATAGAACAAGCCCAGAGAGTGAAAAGGCTAATTAACCAAATATACACTTTTCTTGTAAGAACATTAAACTAAGAGATCAAGCCTCGAAGCATACGGAACTGTATTGTAGAATATAATGTCATTATAAGCATTTAACTCGTAAACTGTGAGCGAAGAGTTAGGAAATACAGGTAGACTTCTTAATATAATTAAGAAAACATCATTGCATTTAAACGCTAAAGAGAAAACCGTCTACCTGTATTGAGAAAGGTAGTAGATTTTAATTACAAGAGTACCTTAACAATTTGTTAAAGACTTCTAGGAAGGTATACAGGACAATTAAAAGTATGATTATTTTGTGCTATTTTCAAGTTCAATATGGCGTATGAAGGTGTAAAAAAGTGTCGCATTAATTGTCTTATTTGCCGAAGCATTTACTTTTGCCCTTTGCTCTTTTAATGTTGAATTATAATACCACGTCCTGGAAAGAATTCCGCGATTAAAAAATGATAAAGCGTCATTCTGAATCGCTAAACACAGAAAAGGTAGCTCAAAAAATGGATCACGGTTTTGCACATAAATATGTATGCGTCGTGTTGTTCTTAAAAGAATTCAACCTTAATTTGAATTGAACATGTTGAGCAGGTAACACGTTGTCAGTTGTCTGTTGCGAAAGATATAAAACATTGAGTATTATTAATGCAATGTTAGTTCGAAAAATCTATTTTGGCCTCAAAACATATCGATCGATGACGAGTTTTCTTAGAAGTAGGACTGCCCAGCCTTAGTTTGTACGCCACACAATGAATTTCTACAGTAAAGATTATGTCGCTTTAGAAATAATGTATAGGCCATTCAATAAACAAACATAATATTGTATGATAATATCATTTTTCCGACAGGTAAAACGGACCGCAAAAATAAATAGCTTAGTGTATTTCGTTCGTTTGAATTAAAGTAAACTGTGTTAGAATGATTCCAGCTTTCTTTCTTGTATCGATAAACTGCTTAATTTAAAAACTGCGTTGTTTGAAATGTTGATATTGTTGTGACCTGCTCGGAATAATTTGACTAAACAAAGAACAAAACATGCTCTTTTTAAACCACTTGCTGGAAAGTAAGACTGTATAATTACATTTCAATTTTCGATTCTTTGCCAGCTTTACCCGAATAAGCCCTCATTGTAAGAAAAATATTTACTTTCTTCGACGCAGTTGACAAGAAGGTAAAGTGAAGCGGCTTGGTTCCTACGAGACCAAAACCACTTGAAAACACTTCAAGCTCGTGATGTTGCTAAATTAGTTTTCGACTTTCTTTTATCTTTGTTTTACCCAAACCGTATGCGTTAATGGCAATCAGCGTAATATACGTTCGCATTTTATTGATGCTTACGTTTGTTAAAAAGAGCCTGATTTTGGCTTTGAATGAAATAACTGTATACATATTTTTTATTCCTTTGTGTAATCATGTCGTTATTATGTGAAGGACAACCCGAGCAAGCTATCACAGCGTCGACTGACCACCAAGCAAGAAAAGTATTAAAAATGTCAACAAATTAGCGCTGAAAACCAACGTTTATTTATAACATTCGAGTGATATAATATTGAACATTCTTTTATTGCCGTCACATGTCAGGCTTATCGCGAAAAGTGCCATTCTCGAGCCAAAATTGTCTCGGATATCCAAACCTAGCATTCAGCAAAGTTAAAAATATCTCAAATCAAAAAGACAGCTCCGCGAATCAGTCAGTCATCTTTACCCTCAGTACTTTTTAACAGGTTGCAACTTCCAAAAGCATACGCGGCTTAACAAAAGAAAAGAAAATAAACCAGGGAGAGAAGAATTATTTTGTGGTCGCCAAAGAACATTCTAAAAGATTCTAGCTAATGGAACATCAGCTACAATGGGTACCTGTCATAGGCAAATAAAACAATATTCACGAAGTGAACAGCCTTGTAAAACTCCCATGGTAACATGAGCGAGTCCAAGGGGAATGCAATTTAAATGGCTTATACCACCTGCTTGAAATTCACGGAGAGGACATCCCGCTCTCGTGATCATAGACACCGGAATCCAGGCAGTTAAACAATACTGAGAAAGAAAGTAGTTTTCATGACAAATCCCGCAACTATTATACCATAATGGATTTTAAATGAAAGAAAACGTGCTCTGTCAGTTGAAACTCCCGTGAGTGCAGCGCAAAAAGAGCGGCCGAGTCCGAACTAAGCACCTGACCGTATATAATCGTGTAATTACAACACAATTTTTGAATGTTACAAGACAAAAGCTGGCTCAGCGAATAACTTTAATGTTTATCAAATTTATTCTAACTGATCTAGAGCGAACTTTAAACACTTTTAGACGAATTTCACCGGGTTTTTTGCGTTTTGGTGAGTTGGTTGTTGCGGCTAAGCTTTTGGTTCACACCGATTGCAATAACACAATTACAACTTCCTTTGTATATTTTTAAAACTAGAAGGTTTTGTTTAATGTGTTATCAGTATTAAATGATGGCGGCTGTCTTTGAATAAGATTTAGTTAATTGAACAGAAACTGAAACGTTCGTGAATGCCTACATATGCAACTTAGTGAAAAAAAAAACATTTTCAAAGGGGCTGCGTAGCGGCTTTGAATATTCTCTATTCTTTTCAATGTTTTTTAAAAGTCAAAATGATCAGTTGAATCGCTTAAAAACTTACGATAACCACAATAAGAACTCGATTTTCCTCACTCTTCATGTTTGGGCTGCTAATCTGTAGTACATATATCATTCTCGTGACTGTTTGAGACTGAGTTGCGTGGGAAATTTCTCAAAAATGCTTAACCCCAAATCTAACTGAATTTACGAGCTAGAAATCTTTTTTGGCGCAAAATTTCATTACTTAGGGGAGAAAGGAATTTGAACGTGCCGTTTTTGTGTCTTTATTTGTGAAAGCAAACGAATTTCTTATCCTCGCGTCAAAAGTATAACGTTTTGTTATTCAAATTGGGTTAAAAGTTTATTGTGAAATTTCACACAAGCTCTCGGGTATCAATGCCAAGAATGACCAGAGAAGCAAAATGTTGCAGATTTTTTTTGTTGCAAATTTCCATATTTTTCGAACTGACCATAGCACGATATTAGCTTGATAAAACACTCTTGCTGCTTTGTCATCTTCCTTTGTGAAAGTGAACAATAACCCAATGAAGAACCACTATTACACATGCGCACTGGACAACTTAAAATCTGTTCTGTCGCGGGCTCAGCACTTAAACCGAAGATGATTCATTTGTATTGAGTTAGGTGAAAAAATAAATTGTAATTTTGAGCCAAGACAAACATTAACCACCAGAGGTGAACGATGAATTCACGTAGCGCCCTTGAGAAATAATATGTAAGTTTTCTGTAACGGCATACAACTGGTAAAATCCCCAGATAGCGTGAGTGTGTTGCTCTCAAGAGAAGACTGAGTAAAAATAAAAGAGTTCTCAAAATGTTCTAATTTCCACCTTTGTTAATAAGCAAGAATCATAAGAATGACTACAATAGCTTAACAAATGATTGGAGAAATACAATTCGTCGGTTATATTTTTATCGAAGTTCCATTGGACGGTAGTTGGTTTGTTAAGTATCCCCATTTTAGTTTCCAGGGAAAATTAAGACCTTTTCATGCTTCATCACACCGTATAAAACCTCAAAGAAGGTTGTGTTTGTTGCGCGGATTATCCGGTTTGTTCAGTTATCAGCGCGCTAAGTGAATCAAAGACGTGAAAATCGTATACCTGCACATGTTGTCGGCAAATCAAGTGATTGAATACCAAGTTGTTTTCTATAACACCCACCTAATCCATGCATAAAAAGACACGAACAAACCCACAGAGGCAAAACCCACTGCTAACGCTCAACACAATGTCTGACCGGATCAATGTGTTTTGTGCAGTGACAAGTGTCTTTGAAGCGGAAATTATGGCTACCGACAATTTCTAATGCAGGGAGAAAATTGGTTGACTTCAAGTAGACTTGCTGAATCATCCCAGCATAAATTTCACCAGTGTTTCCCAGCCGAAATATTATTTCTACCTTTATTTAATATAAATATTTTTTTGTCAACCGAATCGGAATTCAATATTATGCCCGGCGTACCAACTCCGAGCCGAAAACTCCAAGATGAAAAACCAATTATTAGTGAAACCTTGTGTCTTTTCTAATCTCAAAGATTTATAATTACGTTCTTTTTAAGACAGTCGCACATGAGTAGTTATCTGGCCTAAATTTCGCACTAGAGCGTCTGGATTGCTCAAAATGAAACTGGTAGTCAACACTCTAGCCGAGGACTGGAGAGCGGCGGCTTAGAAACCAACTAAAAGGAACCCATCGTTTACATTGTAGAAGCCGGCTGAGTTAGTTACATATGTTTGAGATCTGATACTATGGCATGTGGTGAGATGGAGGAACTGACTTGTGGCACGCTTTTAATTCTAACAATAACCTGGTTAGTTGAAAACTTGTTTGGACACAAGGTGAGGCTGCGTAAAGACATTTTTCAGTCGTAAATATTCATCACAGTCATAGCAAACTATACAAACATATTTGTTAAACGACCTAATAACAATGCACGAGGCATAATCACCAACACAAAAGCAGCAATAAGCGAAGTTGACGCAGCTGGTCCATCTGTTAATAACTTGCTAGTTCTGATCTGTCTCATGATCACATAGCTGGAAAGAAGCTTCGACACGTAATGATACCGTACTTATTCACTTATTTCAAGAAAACACTCTGACAGGCTTTGTTAGACAAGTTTGTATCTGCTGGTAGACACGCTGGAAGTAAATGGAAATGTTTCGTGAAGATGTTAAGTGAGCTAAGTTAGCGAAACAATGTGGATTTAAAAAAATCTGGGACGAGGAGAAGAACGATGCTGAACGATGTTGCAATTTTAGTGCGTGTATGCGTATTACATATGATAGGAAAACTCGCCGTCCGCTTTAAGTAGTATTTTGTATAATGGCTCGCTCTGCTTTTCGCTTGCCGCTCGATTTCAGAAGGGAAATATTGAACGTGCCGGGAAAATCACTGCAATTTTTTTTATCTTACAAATCTAAATATTCAACAGCATTTGACTCAAGGAAGGCAAAATTACAGGTGGTACCAATTTTTGGACATGGCAACTGATCCAGGAGTTTACACCTGTGAAAGCACGACACACTCACAGCTGTAGTTTCGGAAACTCTCTGTTCAATTTCCTCGCAAAAGGGTTAAGGTTTCCTTCGATACCACTTTTTGCCGGCTTCCTTCATCTATTTCATTCCTTGTTTTAAATATATATGTCTCAAAAGGCCAATATACAAAACATAAATCTCCTCAAGCGACCATGATTCGACCAATTCAGAAATGTAAAAAGCTATCTGGGTGTTATTGTCTGTGTATATGAGATGTCTGATCAGTTCTAAAACACAAGAAGAGGGGTCATTTATACAGCCGTTTTATTTTTCTCTGTACTGAAGTTTTTATAATTAACGCCATAATCACACCACAATCTTCATTTCCTTGGAGATGATATTATTCCGAAATACTGAAATCGCATAAAGCGCAGAGGTCGGTATATATTAATTAATAATAATAACTGTTGATATTTTGAAGCACAAGAAATCCTCCTTTCATATTAAACACTGTTTAATTTTGATAACTCACAAAAAAACTTCTGTTTCCGCTATAATTTGTAAGACTGAGTGGCGGGGGCGGGCCGCGTGGCTTGCGTGGCGTGCGTGGCGTGTGTAGCGTGCGTGGCGTGTGTGGCTTGCACAAATTACAAGACGAGAGCGATGAGAATACATGATCAACGGTGGACACGTGGTTGAAAAGTGAGCATGCATCAATTACAAGCAAACACAGCGAACTGTCTGCAAGTTGTTTGGCCGACAAATTTATTTCTCATATCGGACTAGCGACTCATGAAACATTTTGACATTTGTAATAATTATATTTTCAATTTCGTGGAACGTAGTCCGCCTCGATTTCAATCTTAATCATGTTTTGTCAATTTTCTAACCTCAAGTTAGCGGAGGTAAACCGGTTACTTTGAGGTTAGTATGGCATAAAAACTAAAATACATCACGTGAATTTAAAGAGCACCTTCAGAGCGTGATTAACCTGATTGTAGATTTCTCCGCTTTTCTTTTCCTATCCGCGTGAAGCATAACTGGCTTCGACCTGACACCAGCTATAGTAATAGTGTATCAGAATCCAGTTAAGCGATCCTTCACAATATGTGTTACCAAGCCTAGACAATACGAACTTAACGTTGGTGGGTAAATACTAACCCCTGTTTCCTTCATATATTGTTTAGCTACAATTAGCAAGTGCACGCTAAGATCGCGTTGACACTCGCAATAATAGAAAGCATCCTTACACAATGACATGAATGAAAGCTGATGGAGGTGGGTGGGAAATTCTTTCAACATGTGCTGCAACTCGTTTATAGAAAGAACACAATATATTTTATAACAATGTGAAAACAGACTTTGTCTTTATCTACTAAAATTTTCTACTGGCTAAATTCATTGACCTGCTTTGTTCGTTGATTCGTTGTTTTAGGCTCTGCAGCTTTGATTTAATTTAACTTAATTTAACTTTGACTTAATTTGAACACGAAAAGGTGAAAAAAAATATGCTGCACTTATTTGCTGACATTAAAGGCCCTGCCAAATGTTTATATTTGTCACTGTGAGGCCAATAATAGATACTTGTATTTTGGAAGCGTAGGTGGAGAAGTCGTTTTGATGTGAATATTTCAATAGCCATGTTTCGCTTGGATGACTTGAAGTTTATTAAACAATGTCAGGAGCACCTGTGAGCACACGAGGTCTCTTTCAAAATCTAACTCCGCGCACGGTAATTCTGTCAGCTACTGACAGCAGTATTATCTATGAATTGCCATCCTACGCAATGTTCTTCATCACGCAGGGAAAATATGGACTGGGAAGGAAATTGGTGGGTCAACATTCTGCCCACACATCAGTTGGAGTTAACTAGTGCGACATGTGAAGTCGCAACAAAAGATTACCGAATGATGGCATGCGCGTGAGCTGTTGGGAAGATAGCGGAAAATGGAACACTCTAATTGGCTTACTGTCTCAACAACCTGTTTGTTGAGATTTTATAACAATGTCACTCCCTGTGATGTTTAGGAAACCAAGGGCTCAAAACTGTCGGGTATGATGATACAAACACCTTGCCGGCTCTCCTCCATTCATTCAAAGTTACAACTAATTGCTTTAAACTAGCCACTTTCACAACGCATGAGTAAAATCAATCAAACATATTTAGTGTAATCAATACTTCTATTAATACTCCAACCATTTGGAAAGAAAAGGTTTAATGAAACGCGTAGAGCTATTTACAAACAAGTTGCGACTGGAACTTAAAAGCTGGTCCATCAGCCGAGATTAAAGGAACATCCAACTCAGTAATTAAACAAACCACAATATCCCCCACGGCACTGGAACAATTCATTCTGCGAATTTTGTACACTGGTCCACACTGTCAGTTTGTGGCCGGAGCAGGTGAAGAAAATGGCCGACAGTCAAGTTGAGTTGAAGAGAACGAAACTGATGAAAGTGCTTCCCGCATATTCTGTCTACCCGGTCATTCCAAGCCTTTTCACTTGCACGTGTCCCCTGACATGTTAATAAAAGTCTGCGAAATGCTACGCAATTGTTGTCGATTCGCTGCAGGTGTTAAAATTAAACGAAACATATCGTTTTCACGTCTTGAAGTACAGTAACATCCACCTGCAACCAGTCACTGGGAATTGTTGCATCTTTCTACCCTTGCGGCCTCAAACAAAAAGGAATTTGTCGAATAATAAAAACTGAGTGGAAGCGCTATATCAACTGGAATCTCAGTGTTTACAATTACCAAAGCATCCGTTTAAAAATTCCCTTATATTTTATTTCAAGCTGATTTAATAATATGGTTGTTTAATTTTGACAATACTGCGTTGTTTGATTTGTTTAATATAATTTAAGCTCTTTCCAAAACAACCTAACCTGAATAATTGCATCTTCAGTAAATAGTGATAGTAAAGGAGATAATTTTCAAACATATTTGTTAAACACTCTTGAATTTAAGCTAAGATCCGGCTTTATTATAAACAAAAGCTTGGACAAAAGCTGCAGTTTGTGCACGGCTGCCCACTGGCACTTGCTATTTTATTAGTAAATAAGGCAGCGTCTAGCTTTATTTCTAAAGTTAGGCCTACCGTCCACACTATTCCGTCTCGAAAACGGCGCTCAAGTTTTCGAAAACACTCTTCGAACAAGAGGAATTTGAAAACGCAGGCTTTTCGTTTTCGTGTAAACGCAAAACATTTTAAAAACGAATTTTCCGCAAACACAAATCCAAAATGACTGGTAATTGTTGCGTTTTTAAATTCCTCCGTGTTCTGTGGACGGAAAACATTTTATGCGTTTTCAGACCCTCTTTACACAAGCTCGGGTTGATTTTTAGCCCTGGTTGAATCACAACACCAACTGCAATGGCATGAGGTTTGCTTCAAGCCTGACCCGGGAAAATCTTTCTACTGACCACAAAACTGATGAGCTAAAAAGATGACGAATAAAAAACCTACAAATTCCAGTATAACAGATTTGGTGGGAGGTTGTGATGTACAAACAAAGAAAAAGAAAAACGAAACATACATGGCTATTTGAGTGAAAGTATCAACTTTTGTTAGCGTTTGGCCCAGTGTTGAAGACATCTCAACCGCTAACCGGTAATCGTAAAATTCTGATAAAAGTTAACTTGGGAGTAACAGTGCGACAACGACTAGGCGAGAATGACAACACGACATGATGGAGTCCAAAGTGCGAGTCAACATGCGACCGTGGACAGCTGGTTGGACCTGGCTTGGTCTCGTCAGCACGGCGTAGCAGCAAAAAATAGAGCAACTAACAAGAAAGCCAAATGTTTACTGAATGCACATGGTAATGATATATGATAAAATTCAAATCTAAATGTTTGCGAATATCGCGTGACTCTGATCAATAAGCAATGTGCATTTATTCGACAATTAATCTTCTTGCTGTTCGTTCCTTTGGGGTGAACTGGATCCGGATAAGTGATCCAAGCCACTCGGATCATGGTGCATCCAAGAAGCCGATGAATCCACGACCAGACTGGATTCTTTGGTTCCTTTGATGTACCATGATCCAAGTGATCTTGGATCACTGATCTGCATCAGGATCACACCAAAGGAACGCACCCTATCTGTTGTTCACTTCGATTTTTTAGCCGGTCCATAAAGCACGAGTCTAAATCACCCTAATTACGGGTTTACTTTTTCATAACGTCTTCAACGCAAAGCAAATCCCTTGCCTTTCTGTTTTTAAAGACAAAAGCGCGCCTAAAAAATCTGATCCTCGAGTTTTCATTTCCAAAGACTGGTACCGAAATACCGTGTAATAACAAGGCGTGCTGAGTGGCCACGCGAAATACGTTGCTGAAATAATGGGCTTCTTTAATTAGGTGGAAAAACTGTAACAAGGACTTCATAAATATGTGCCAAGGACTACATGAATAAATAAGCATGTATGTACACGGATGAATAAGAGCTGATAAGCAAAACAAACAGAGTTTTTTGTTCCCTTGAGGAATAGAAGACTCAGTATCGGAAAGAGACATTGTTTCTTGCACTCTTGAAGGCTTTTCTACAAACACGTTAAAATGAAGATCACAATAGAGAGTAGTTTTGGTGTCGTTTGTCAATATTCGTTGTACACATCTTCGCTATCATACACAACTTTGTCTAATTTGATATCAGTTTCCAAGCATTTGAGAACTCGCAAAGGATTCAATGTTTCAGCCTGCGAGGAACCATTTTAGTAGAGTTTGGGGTCGCTGAATCAGTCTTCCACATCAATTACTGGAGAAAGAGCTTCACAATCTGACACTCTTTGGTTGTTCTCTCCATCTCTCTCCGCGACGTTGACGACTGCGCCGATGTTCTCATTTTCTTTACATGTAAGGGGGCACCTTGTACCTTCGTAAGTTACGTGAGAAAGAGCCGTTGTAAACTAAGCTCCAATTCTTTCACCTTTTCATTCTTTAAGCGATGAACTGACGATAGAAACTAAAAGGCACAAGAATGGGTTGGTTATTTATACGATAAAAATTCAGTAACAAGTTATGTTAAGCCTTTTATAGATAACATGGCAATATTGAGGGTTTTTGTAACCGAGTTCATATTTACTGCGACGTATAGCATTTTGGTAAATGAAGTCAGTGAAAGGCAGCTAATTCAACTATACCGACAAGAAAGTGATTCATCAATGAGCCTCACGACTTTGCTTAAAGGAAGAAAACTGAGATAAGTTCCCTGACAAACAGATGAGGAATATTGAAAACAACTGAACGGAAATCGCACAAAATTCAGAAAATTGAGACAACAATGGATGCTACTAATTTCTGCTGTCTCTGGTCCTGGTTTACCAACTATCGATGACATTAGGTTCGATGCTTTTGGTTTAAAGGTTAAAAACTTATGACGCATTTAAATTCATAGAGCATACATAGATCATAGCACTTTTTCCTGGACAATTTTGTCAATTCAAGAGATTGGAATGAAAATTAAAAGCATCAGCAACAGCCCTGACTACAGGGAACCTATGATTACTTGAGAAATACCTATGTAATTAACGGGCGCAATTGTCCCACTAACTCTTCCTCACCTCGCTTTTTCTGTCATCAGCAAACGTCGACGAAGCAGTACCTGTGTGAGGGAGCAAGAGAAGAGACCTACTTAGCTGACGACTGACAAATTAGGAAAAATTGCCCGAAACCGAAACTGTGCAAAACTGTATACTAATAAAGATTGGCCTATCTAATGCCAGGTCACTTAAGATGTAGATCTTCATCTAAAGAGGCAATCAGAGATCTTCCTTTCATAGACAACTCAATTCAATATTACGGACACTCTTCCTCGCAAGTAGGTCTTATTGTATATATTAGGATTAACGAAGCTCAACATAATCGATGAGCTGTAAGAAAACCACTTTCACTCAGTTTCCTCAGTCAGGCACGCCCCCCCCCCCCCCCCCAGAATTGAAAACTCTGATCTCACCTTCACTTGGCTGAGCTGCACTCTTTTCCAGTCTCCTCTCAGTCATCAAAGGCTTCTTCGTTTGAAATGAAGAGTTGTGTGACACCGTACCTCCGTAATCACCTGAGAGGTCTTTCCGTAACATTGGTAACGAAGAATTGACAGAATTCTGTACAACTGAATCATCCAAAGGACCTCTTTCACACTCCAAACTTGCTTTTTCGATCCTTTGGCTCCTGGTAACAGGAATATATATGATGTTTTGGTCCATTTCACGCTTTACAACTCGTCTTGGTTCCCTTGTGTCCTGCACCGACTGCGAGGTGGTTGAATAAGGTACAGGGTTGAGTTCATGTTGATCAAGTGGAGCAATGTCCCGAAACTGAAGAGGTAAACTGGTATTTATTTTAACGTCGTCACGGCAAGGAAGTTCCATTTCTAGTTTAACCGGTTTTGCATAAAATGTGTTGTCAATTAGTGAGTCAAGGGATCGCCTCGATCGAACAGTTGTCATTTGCACCTTGCTGTCATCCAGGTCTCCATGATAGTCACGTGTTGTACGCTCTAAACTAGCATCTTCGTTCAATGTGACCAAATGATTTCTTTGACTTTTGATCAAATCCTTCTCGTCTTCCACTTCACGCAATCTTCTTCTCAGTTCATCTATTTGTTTGTTAGAGTCCGCGGCTTTTTCCGCCTCTACTTTGTTCCTTAGGAGCTAAACATGGAACAAATATCACTTGCCCTATGTCGTTCATGTAGGTTTTAAAAGGACGTGCAGACGTTTGCAATGTATTTTTTGTGAAAAAGGGAATCCGACTGTTTTTAAACATACAGAAATATTAATGACTACTTATAACAGCTAAGATCAATAGACACGGATTAAAAACGTGCCGAGGTCATCAATTTGCGTGCGGTAAAAATGTTTTCAGTTGAAGCAGGTAAGGAAGCACAGCCGAGCACGTGTTCTGAGTTTTGGGCAAGAGCTGATCTCCTATCTATCTCGGGTAGTTTAGATCATATCAAACGCTAACACTTACACGTAATACGTATTCGCCACTTAAGAAACGAGAAGAAATGTGGGGCAAGTCTCATCTCGCGGTGGCTTATGGGACCGTTACTGAGGACAAACAAAGATGAGAAGCTATATTGTTCCAATAACCATCCCACAAGTAACTGCGAGATGAGGCTCGCCCCAGCTTTCTTCTCGTTTCCAAAGTGGGAATTAGGCTGGAACAATTTACACCTGCATTGCACTATACTAAGCTGTTTTCAGTCATATGCTAAGTACATTGCAATAGCCCTTTTCACGGTTAATTTTTGTGATTTCCATTACCATGTAAATCCAGCGTGGATGCGAGGCAATTGCGGACTACAAAATAGCCCGAAATTACCTCACATACATGCTACATTTTATTGTAATCCAAATGAGAAATTATCCGTGAAATGGGCTTCTTTTGTCTAACCTTTAAACGAAAATCCTGCACGCTGGAATCTTTTCGCGAAATAACCTAAACAAACAAGAACAAAGTAAATCAAAACACTTAATATTTTAACTCGCCTTACGGATTCCAAACCTATATTTTTAAGAGAATCATGTTGGTACATCCAGATAATATCCCTGTTAGATAACTTTGTTTATTCATCTGTCTCGAGGAGATGTGGTTAGGAGAAATTAGGCATTCATCACCCTGTACCTCTTCCAGGTTTTTCAGTTTGCTCTTCAGTCCTTCGAGCGACACTTCCGCTTTTTTCCTCTCCTCGTCCAAAACTTCTGCACGAGTTGACATTTGTTGTCTAATTTGAGCCTGAACAGAATAGAAAAGAGCAACACGTGCAGTCACGTTTATTACGGTAGTATAAACTGTTCCTCTTCACACTACACAGGGACGATACAAGTTACTGCAGCAATGTCACTTACTCTCAGATATGTCTGATGCTGCTGTAGTTTTACTTCCTTCTCTTTTATTAGTGCTTCCTCCTTCTGAAAATTGAAGAGAATAATTGTTGCCGTGAGTTTTAAAACAAAGAGCTTGAAAAAAATAACCTACCTAGTTAGGCCAAGAGACTGACTTCTTGAAAAATCCCGAGCTGTTACTTAGTAAATAAAAAATGTTTCTTGGGAATTCTAAAACGCGTACAATAACAGAGAACCATATATAGCAAAGGCAGGACGCGTGCGCACCAAGGTACTGCCCTTGAAACAGGGGCAAGGAAAACGCCTGCCTGTGATAAAAACGGTGCTGCACTCAGCTGTACGGTACTAAATGCACCACTCACTATTTGAGTGTTTGCACCGGAATCCCAAAGGTTATGAGGTCTGCTAAATCCACTGCGAACTCAAAACGTTTCTGTTACTATTTCATCTGAAGATCACAAGTAAAGCTTAGTTCATACCCATGGTCACAGGTCTCACCTCTCGTTTGGAAATTTCCGTTTTTTCTTTCTCCGCCATTAATGCCATTGTCTTAGCCTGCAATAGAATGGTGATCATTTGATGGCGAGTCACAGAAGGTTTTCACTATCCATCAGAGATCACGTTAACTAAAAGAAGACACTCTTCACGAGCTGAGACTAATTCACAATAACAACTGAAGCTGAGGACTTCACCCACAGTAAACCCGCTGTCGCCATGTCTTAGAGCGAAATGGTTTTTACATATCACTGTTCTGCTTGATGTAAGCCACAGCTAACTCACTTCACTAATGTCTTTTCCACACTGATAGCGAGCTAACTCCGCCCAATACTCACTGTGTTAATGGAGTGCTGCAGTTCTATTAGCTGAATCTCCATTTCTTCTTTCTTTCCTCGGAGATTTTCAAACTCATCTGATGTTTCTTCCTTAGAAGTTTCCACTTGCTTTAGGCTCCGAGCCAATTCCTATAAATTCATAACGAAATAGGAGACATAGAGGTGATTATCATTTATAAAAATTAAAGGTTCGCATCTTCATTAACAGTTGTACTTACTGATTTTATTTGAGTGGTTATTCCCTCAATATGTTCTTTTAATTCTTTGACATCTTTTGCAAGAGTGTTCCTGAGCTGACTGAGCTAACGGAAAATAAAATAAAAAGAAATAACGAAATGTGTCGCTCTGGCTCAGATCTTTGGCGCTAAACTGGTGAAGACAGACCCTGTGAAAGTGAAATGTCGTCAGCGTCCAAAAATACTCGCCTGCGCTCCATACCAGACTTCATCAGGCTGGAGTACTGCGCAGGAACCCGTTTAATTTTCCCCTCGCCCCCTCCCCTCTCCGTAGTCGTAGCGTATACCGCAAGTGTCAGCCTCATCTAAACAGGAGGGAGGTTGGGAGAATACCTAGACAATTATGTTAACACAAGATGCAATCGTCCGGCCTCGCAACGGCTGGAGGCGAGACACTGAGGCGGAGCTGAAACAACAAGACACCAACTGGACAGGAGCAGCAAGAACAGCCCAGAACAAAGTGCGCTGGCGAAGAGTCGTCGATGGCCTATGCTCCACTGGGAGCGACGGGCCTAAGTAAGTAAGTAAGTAAGATGCAATCGAGGGTTTGCATAACTTTCGAGAATTCTCCCATTCTCCCCCGAGAATTAAGGCTACGTAAAAACGGCAAGGAGTCCCACTGAAACACACTTTTTCTGGTCACAACCGTGTTTACATACTCTCATCTGAATACACCTATCGACCAATAAGAGAGCGTGTTCGATATTTTATAAACATATATGTATAAATTTACAAGAGAGCTTCCTGAAATTGATATCGGTAATAACTTAAATTTTGATCGCCTTTCCAACTCAAATAAGATGAGTTCTATTGAGTATTAGTAACTTAGAAACTAGTCTGTTGTCATTATGACTGGCTGGTGTTTCATGCAGGCTTACTTCTTGTTTTGTTTGCACATGATTGTGCTTTAGATTGCTTAGTTCTTCAGATAACTTTCTTCCTTTCAAACGATGTTCCTCTGCTTTGTTTAACAATATGTCTTTTTCCCTGGAATTTCTTTCCTTTTCCGCATCATACTCCTGAAAAATAAACTGCATCTTAACCATGCTAATCCAAATAACAAGATAGACGGAAATTGAGCAGAATTACGATCTACAGTGAATAGAAATGGCACCGAATAAAGACTAAGTAAACAGACAGATTCTCTTTACTCAGGGTTAGGGTTAAAATCAGAGGAAACGTGGCTACCCTGATTCTGTTGTTCAAGCGGGCCATCATCGCGCCTAACAAATTGATCGCCAGTCAGCACTACAAACATCACAGAAGGAGAATAATGATAGAATTCCATTCACCCTCACATTTCATCCTCACAGCCACGCAGTAAAATCCATCATTCTAAAAACTTTAAATGATTTCAAATTGATCCCGATACTGGTAGAATCTTTTCGCAACCTCCATTAATTTCATCCAAACGTGACAAAAACATAGGTAACTTTTTAGTCAGAAGTGTATTTCAAACAAGTGATCAACCCGGAACTTTTAAATGCGCACGCGCACGATGCAAAACATGTCCTTTCATTCGTAACGCTGAGAAAATATCAAGACCCAAGCGATCCATCAAGATCACTGATCATTCCACCTGTACCTCAGCAAATGTCATCTACTGCATAACTTGAACTCTTTGCAAAAAGTTATACATCAGACGACTAGATGACCGATTCCGAGAACACCTTCGTGACGTAGAAAAAGACGACAAAACGCATCTAAACCGGTCGCGAGACACTTTCGTCTCCCCAATCATTCTAAGCAACATATAGCAGTCTGCGGCATTTCCCTACATCAAGGTAGCACGGAAAGCCGCAAAACTCTAGAACAAAAAATATTTTTCAAATCGGCGCTCTTGACTCTCAAGGTATCAACGAACGCTTTTCATTCAACTAATTTATCCTGTTGTTTTTCATGTTACCATGTACCAACCAATAGCGTAGCTCCATCGTTCTGCATATAAACCACACACAACCCACAACTCCTTGATTCGCTCCGACGAAGGGCTAACGCTCGAAACGTCAGCTTTCGAATCTCTTATCTCTCTTATCTTGTAATACTCCCCACCGACGCAGCACCACAGTTTCTTTAGAAACTTACCCCCTTTATCTCTTGACTTCACTCTCTCAGCTCCTCTGATTCAACAAAAACATCGAAAACCGCTTACTTGACAAATGATTTCTAGTTGACCCGTCCTAATAACCGTGTCACAGTCAGAGAGAAGGGAAGGGCGGATGTAACACAGGCCATAACTTACTATGTGGAGCCTTTCAAGATGCATCCGATAAACCTCTGATTTTGAGGCCATTTGTATCAAGTGTTCCTGAAAATTGTCTCTTTCCTGGGAGGAATAAGAATTGAACACGAATGTAAAATCGTACTAAATAAACAAACGATAGGGATCTATATCTCAAAAGGTTTTATTTCATGGGTCTACAAAAGTACATACATAAAGAACGAGAGGAACACACAAATTCGATTTAACTATACAAAGGACAAGACAAATATTTTTTTTTCAAGAGCGACCAATTTTTAGTTTTCCTTACAATATAACAATGTATTGTTATGGCGCCTCTCTACAAACTTCGGGTTTGCTAAGTTGCAGATGGCCGAAAGAAGCTTCAAACTCAGCTAGTACAGGAATCCAGTTCTGATAATCTGGGATTTATTTTGTAACAAATTACATAGCGTTTTAACAGACGTGTGTCACTGATACTTACTGATTTCATGAATTCTCTCAGTTCCTTTACTTCAGTCCTCGCCTCTCCAAGAGCTTTATTCTGCTCTTCGTTTTCGTCCGTGAGTTGTTTTATACTTTGCTGTAACCTAGCAACTAGAAGTCCTGTGGAACAATCAATAACTGTGGCATTATGCTTACAAAACACAATAATAAAATTATACATCAAAGTTTTTTCAATAAATGGAAACTTGAATGCTTGTCAATATTCAGTGGATCTACTCCCTGCTAGTTGAGATTTTAATCATGTTATGTTCATTTACATTATTTGCTTCATTTGTTTGTTCCTATTGAATCTGAAAAGTCTCAGTGGGAGTGGTCAATTATCATTTTTTTAATGGAAACTTAACATAAGCTTTTGACAAAATGTCCCTGGTTTGTAACAATATTTACCATTGTCTTTGTCGTTCTTTTGAGTTGTTGAAGACTCCTGGGGTAAACTATCCTTGCCAGAACTGTCTGCGTTGTCATGTTGTTTTTCCATGTGTATGTTTTCTATAATTTCTTTCTGTCTTGCTTGAGCTTCGGCATTTTTCTTGAAAGACATGATAACATGAGACTAACATTCTGTCACCTCTGACACAAAAAAGTAGTTATCATCGATGTTAAATGGTTTTTCGGTTGATCATATATTCTGTAATTGACTTCAAATTTTTAAACATAAAAGTTGCATTCTAAGGCATGTTAACTCACATATTACTGTGACTTTGAAACCTAAGTGGGAGTTCAACAGGCTTTCACCTGTCGTATATTTTCAATTGGTATCACCCAACTAGTGGACTAATGCAAATACTGCATTTTAATTGGCTACGCTAAGCAATAGTCCTCTAGCGCCATCAGGCGTGACGCTTTCTTTCGTTTTAGTCCCAAATAAATATTCTTCAACTCACATTTGCTAACTTTCTTATTGCCATTTTTGTCCGACTAGTTGGGTGATACTAAAAACATTAGACCCTTCGCCCTCAAGGGCCACAGATCAATAGCCCACTCGGCTTCGCCTCATGGGCTATTGGCCCGTAGCCCTTTCGGGCAACGGGTCTAATTGTTAATTAGATTACCAACTTGGTTTCGCTAAACATTTTTAGTTGTTATAAGGAAGACTGGGATGTAGTCAGGTAGGCCTGATTCAGACCTAGTTAATCAACGTATCGGGACATATTGAACTATTTTTGGTACCTCTTTCGCTGCTTCAAGTTGTTTGGTAGCATCTTCAATGTCTTGATTGGTTTTAGCGAGTGCATTCCTCTTTTCTGCCATCAGACGATAAACGAAAATAACTTTCTCGATGTCAATAGAATAATTAATACAAAATAATGGACTTTTTTCATTTGTTTCCACACATTGCTTTATTCGTACGAGACAAGTTTACCTGTTACCGTTTGCTGGAGATCATTTATTTCCTTATTAACCAATTCTTTAGTGTTATTCAAAGCCAGGACTTCCCCTCTGGCAGTTTCCAGCTCGATCGTTACTTGCTTTAGAGCGCTGTTCACCTGACCCAGAGCTTCCTCAGATACTTGCATTTCACTTGTAGATGAAAAAAGAAGCGTCAGCTATTAAAGCGGCCTGCACACGGCAAACTCGTGTTGGCAAACTCAAGTTGGTGGGTGTGAACGGCACAAAAACAGTTGGCAAACAGGTTGACAAACTGTTGGTAACAAATAGAACCTACCTCTATTCTCGCCAACTTTTTGGTGGTGTAACTAGCACCTGACGTGTGAACGATTGGCAAACATGTGTGGGTAAACTGTCAATCAACCAAGACACGCGCTCTATTCACGTGATTTATTTGCGTGACGCTTCACAAAATGGCGGACGCAAGTCAAGATGAACATGAGGCCAATTTTAAATTTACCGAAGAGGTTCACAATTGCCCGGCTGTGTGGTACGTTCTATGCCTACAAAACCAAAACAAGCAAAAGCAAATGGAAGAGCTAGCGGACAAACAGGGTTTCGTCCAAACCTTTATATTTCTCCACCGCTTTCTGTTTCTTCTCTTCTCTTCTGTTTCACTGTGCTAGATCTACGCGAGTGCCACTGCACTAAGTCGGCCATATTGCAAATTACCGTGTGTTGTGATTTGATGCGAGTTTGACGAGAGTTTGACGCGAGTTTGCAAACTTTTTGAAGTTTGCCAACACGAGTTTGCCAACTTAAGTTTGCCGTGTGAAGGCCGCTTTAGATTCTGGACCCACACACAAACAGAGATGCACCAAACAACAAATAACGAGTGGGGTGATTGGATGAGATGTAATAGGCTTGTTGCATAACCATCCGGCCATGTGAAGCAAAATCCCGGCCATGCTGGTTGGCAGAAAATGTAACCGCGAGGTTCTAATTATACAACAAGGCGATTTGAAACAGTCCGCTTGATTCTTTTTCGTTTGTTTGGGATTTTGCAGAGCTCAGCTTGTCATCAAGCATGGCGGATGTTGAAGCACGTGGTTTCACTGTCACCGGTCAGTGCAGGCATCATGACCCTCCCTATCAGTTTAACGCCATAGTTCATCTGCCTTTACACCTTGATAATTAAATTGAAATAACTGTATATTTTCTGGCAATTACACACCTTTCCTTGAGGTATGCAAACCAATTGCGTCAGATGAAGGCCACTGAAAGATAGATGCAGAATAGGTTCTTACGCTCACCTTTTCAACTGAGCCAACTCACTTTCTAGCTTGACTTTGCCTTCATTCATTGACGATGAAATCTTTTTATACTCAGCCTCTTTCTGTTTCTTCAGCTCTTCGTATTCTTTGATCTTGTTCATACATTCGTGAATTTTAGTTCTTAGAGATCCAAACTCCTCACGATGACTTTTGAGGGCGTCCATCGATTCATTTCTCGCGGTGTTGATTTCTTTTAGTTTTTGTTCTGCTTTCTGTGTAAAAATAGACATACAAGCTAATGCAGTTACTGGCTCAAGTGAGCAAAGATCGATGGATTGGGTGGGGGGGAGGGTTGAGTATGTGACGGTAAAAGAAAGAAACGGAGGAGGAGGAGCAAAAATTCTACCGAAAATATAAGGAAGCCATTGGGGATAGTAGACTTAATTCTGTGTTTTACATAGAGAACCCAAACAAATCTCCGAAACTTGGATTCAGAATTTTCTTTGGAAATTTACCTCGCGAATTTTCTACGGCTCAAATTTTGATCTTAATGTCCTCGGTCGCTTTCAATAGTGATGCAATTTATCAGGCGATCAGGCGAACGTTTTCCCGCCACAATCCTAAAATTCAACAAGAAAGTGTGCAAATAAGAGTGAAACAACAGTAATTATTACGTATTCTGGCCTTCAGTAGGAGCTTGGTTTGCAAACCAAATATCTGACCAACAGGGGATGGCTGCCTCACCTACAACAATTCATAGTAATTTAATTTTTTGACACAATAACAAAAACGAAACCAGTAAACGGACACCCGCTGCACTCGAGCATTCCAGCTGACCTTCACGTGTAGCTCCTGTAGTCTTCTTTCTTCTTCCCTTCTCTGAGAAAGCCTATCGACTTCATCTTTTCCTTTCTTGACGTTCCCATGTACTTCTCTTAATTCTGTTTTAAGTTTGTTGATTTTGCTATTAAGTTCATGAAACTGAGTCATTTGCGTTTGAAGTTCATTCCGTGTTCTCGCAAGCTGCGCAGTTTTTTCTTCTAAAGCTTTTTCGCCTTCCTTTAGAGCTCTGACATACTTTTCTGCTTGGTGTTTCTCCTCTGTTTCTGTTTTTGCCACTAAATGCTTCAACTCTTCCACCCTGCGAAATTGATTCATATAAAAAAGGTTTATTAGGGCCTATCTTGATTAGATTTCACCGTTATTATAATTATGCATCGATTAATTACAGAGATAAACATTCCCCGGGCATACCCTGGGCAATTGAATTGATGAAGTGTCCCGGGGGCGGGAATTTGGCGTCAAAATTTGACACCATATAGCAGGTGTAGTGGGGAATTTAAACAAGAAGCCGCCAAATCGTGGTGAAGCTAGAAGATATCAAGGGAGAGTAGCGTTCATTGTAACGTTATGGCTCGATAAGAAGGCCCTTCAAAAGCATACTTTAGTAATATTTAGAAACTATGCTTCATCACTCATTTCTTCTTGCATGTCTCGGGAGCATTTGATCGCCTAGTATTACCCTAAGATGGGGCATTTCAACACCATTTTTGCCAGGGGATGGGACTTTGACCAACCTAAAACTCTAAATGTCAATTGTTAGTCAAGTTAGACCTTATTGTAAAACTTCTGGTACTTTTCAAGGGAGTCCCTAAAGTATATGACGTTTAACCAGAACCAAACCTCAGCGACAGCTGAATTCTGGATTCCACATCTTTTAGCTGGCTTTCTTTAATTTCCAGTTCTTCCATCTTATTTGCCATTTCCATGTTGAGCTTATCGATATTCTGTCGCACAATCTCCCACGAAGTTTCAACTTCTTTCAGTTCTCGGTCTTTTGCTTCAATAACCTATGAAAATGTGAAAATACATCATGTCTCAGAACCAATAGGGTCACACTGTTCTATGTCTTGTAGATGTCGACATTTTACGAGATACTGTTAGTAGTTACATTACACTGTTCGATAAAATTTTGAAAGGCGTACATATGTATTTATATAGCTTAAATGGTACTTATTCCCCAGCCACGCATCCAGATAGCGAGAGGCATGGACAATGCACGTAACAGAAGATCAGTGATAAAAAGTTACGCCCTTTACAATAAGACGAAATGAAAACTATGACGATTTTATTTAAAAACACAGATCGTTATAACTTGGGCCTATGAATAGAGACGTGACACCATCAATTGACCAGAAACTCTTCACTCGACATTGAGGTAGACTTAACTCTTAAGATGACTTCCGCTCAGGTTGTACAAACGTCCAGGCTAACCCGCGTTTCCCTTATAACTTCTCTACCATGCAACATTGAACATTGCCCTTTTTGCCTTTTTTTTAATTATGAGTCATAATCACCAAAAGGACAAAATGTCGATATGTTTTTGTTTACCTTGTTTATTTGTTCCTGTCTCTCGTTCAACGCTCTTCCTTTGATTTCCAGGTTAATCAGCTGATTTCCAGCGCGGATCAACTCGGCCGAGGTCTCCGCTGCCCGTTGTTCAATAATCCCAGCATCCTCTTCTGCTCGCCTCTGGCGGCCCTCTGCTATTTTACGCTAACAGGGAAAAGTGGCTCTGGTTAATGAACAAATATACATGAAATGGAGAAGATTAAAGCTCTCTAGCTAACACAATATTGCTTCTCAGTCTACATAAAATTCGAGTCTATCACACGTTTCTGCTGGAATTTCTCAGCATCTCCCAAGCTTACAACAAACTCATGCCTAATTACATTCAAAGCAACATTCAGCTCAATAGTAATAATTACGTCGACCGAGAGAGTTTGTGCCTATACATGCATACATGCCTACATATTCTAACCTCGTCTATAGATCGCAATAAAAAAATTAATCGAATACCATTCAGTGGATGAAGTCAAGAAACTGTGATCTTATAGGAAATAAACAAAGAAGACACTTCGCCAAGTTTTAGATCTGTGCGTTTTCCTCAAGTTACAGACACTCTTTAAAATGTTTAGCAGAAATTTACAGAGCCCAGTATGGAAACGCCATGTTGGTGCACCTCTGTGGTGCAAATAGTGTAAACATCTGGAACTTACTTTGGCTATCTAGGCGACTGATATCTGTACTGAACAAACAAGCATTTACATAAGCACTTTCTCTAATGCTCTGGATTCTAAAAATCATGAGATAGGTATATATTTTTCGACAAATGCGATCGTAGCTTTGTGTCACGCACCGCCATAACTCTGAAATTCAAACCGTAGGCTGGTTTCCAAACGAAGCACACCATTGAGCTGTAAAATTGCAAACAGATATCAATTTACCCCCTCTTATGCCTGATAGGGATAAAAACTTTGGTGGCTCTTTAGTTTTCAGTCACTAACCAGAATTTAGTTCATTACACTGAAATACAAGAAATTAAATTGAGAAACACATTAAGACCTTTTGTACAACGTCCTCTAGCTCGTGCCTTCGTTCAATGAGCACAGCGTCCATCCGTTGTAGTTCTCCCTTTCTTTTCTGTACCAGACCCTCAACTCGAGAAAGGTCACTCAGCTGCTTTTCCCAGCAGACCTCTTGGGTGGAATCGTCCAGCTGTACTTTATTTGCGGAGGAATGCGCAGACTCTAGACTTCCTGAACCCGAGCTAAAATACAAACATGTGACAGGTCAGGATGTAGGAATTACAGAATCTCTACGCGAAACAACGATTACGGTCGTGTTTGAATTCTGTTCGTCAACTGACACAAAATGAGTAAGTTATTGAAAGGAGAAATTCATTAGAAATGTTTGTCATTCTTCATAAATGCCTCGACAAAAGGTACGACGATTGTGAGAAATGCAATGAAGGCGAAGAACTGACTTTGGGTTACCTAATGGCCCACGTTTATTTGAAATTGTTTTCTTTGTATCAAGTCTCTTAAGAACGGCTAAACTAGAAAACAATGTTGCTGAAACATTGTTTCTTGTTAAGTTTCCGGGGTGGCTAGGTTAGCAAACAAAACGTTTGAAAACCGTATGAAAACCAACAAAGGCTGATGTGGCTTCCTCTCTAAGTAATAGTAATTGGACCGAGTGGAGTACAATTCAGGTAGTAATCGAGCGAGTAATTTCAAAATTGGACGAGCGCGAAGCGCGAGGCCGATTTGAAATTACGAGCACGATTACTCCCTGAATTTACCAATAAATTACCAATTAATCGTATCTATAACAAATTTCGAAATTAAAAATGTCTTTTGAGAACTCAGTTCTTTTGAGCGAAAACGTCTGTAGCGCTTTTCCCAAGTTTTGAAACTGTAGAAAACTTTGCTAAGGAAACCATTGAAGCGCGTGTAATAGAGGTGAAAATCACGTGGGTATCCAATTACAGGTGTCCGATTACAAAAAGTTCAAATTGGACACCTGTAATTGGGCACCCACGTGATCGCGCGCCGATTACGTGACAAGTAGGCGCGCGGAGAACCAATCACGATCGAGAATTTTGTTATAGATATGATTAACATTGTAATTTATTTTGTGGGCTATTAACTCAACAGACACAACACGGGAAACTATTGCTGACATAAGTACAGAGGAAAATTGAACCATAAATTATTTCTGAAAAGACACATTTAAGATAATTGTAGCAAAATGATTGCAGACGCCCTTGCCTTTGTTGAAGATATTTCATCGGAAAGTTTTCTTCATCTTCTTCGTCCACAGCTCGCATGATATAAACTCTCTTAGTGCCCGCCTGTTAAACATTTAACGCAAAATAATTCCATAAACTCCTGATAATCGACTATAAAACATATCTAAACCCGGTCCACTTGAATGTCAAATAAGGAGGATAGCGTACATCATGATAATCAAATTGAACAAGATATGACCGCAATTCAGCAAATTAAGCAAACATTCAAACATTCGAGCCCTGGCCGGGGACATTGTGTTGTGTTCTTGGGCAAGACACTTAACTCTCACAGTGCCTCTCTACATCCAGGAGTATAAATGGATACCAGCGAATTTAATGCTTGGGATAAGCCTGCGATGGACTATTTTACGATAACTGTAGAAATTCTCGCGCGCTCATTGGCTAATTTTTATCGTCAATATGCGGACAGACACATGAATTTGAAATTCGTGCGACGCGTCAGCGAGCGAGAGCGGGCAATTCGACCATTTGTTATCGTAAAAAACAAATTGATGTCAGTTTTTAATGAGTCTGTCCTGTTATTGACAATGAATTTCGTCATCACATTGTCAAAGTAGTCTGCGGATCCACTCGGCTATCGCCTAGTGGATCCACAGCTACTTTGAAAAATGTGATGACGAAAACAGGACAGACGCATGAAAAACTGACGTCAATTTGTTAAGCATTCCATCCAAGGCCGGGGAGTAAAAATACTCACAGTTGCTTCATGCTACAGAAACCGGGAGAAGCGCCGGGCTGATGGGCTCATATATTGACTTTACCTGTACCTTATCCAAGTGATACCTATGCAAGGCATGGATCTCATAGCTTGGAGCGCCCGCCCATGTGACCAGACTCCCTGGTGAAATATGAGGCGGAAAAAAACCAGAACGATCCGAGCGCAGTCTGGAGGAAAAATCTGAGAATTCTCCCCTGTGAGAACGCGCTGGGCTGTCCAATTTGTTTCGGCGCTCCTTATCGCGTTAGTCAACCTGTTTAATAGGATCGATTTCCGCTCTAAGTTTCGGGGAGTGCGGGGAGGAGAGCGGGGAGGAGTGCGGGCGGCTTTTCCGAACAGCGGTTTGTGATCTAGCCTAGCTGTTCACAGTCAAAATGGCCAGTAAAATGACTGATATCCTGTGTTATTATTCAACAAATTGTAACACTATCCAAATATGGTCATGATGCTCTCGATATCTGTCATCCGTAGGTAACAGATATCCGGCGGTATACGTAGCTTCGTACGTGGGAAGAAAAAGTGAAGTGAGAAAATGCCGACAGAGAGATTTACAAGGATTTAGGCTGTTTTGTTAGCAATTTGTTGAATAATAAAACAATTATCCTGCTCAATCTCGCGGAATATCGTCTGATTTTAGCCGACTCGGCCTACGGCCTCGTTGGCTACAATGTAAGTATCAGACGAAATATACGTCATTTGCCGTCTGTGAAATGCGCTGAATGAGACTTGTCCGAAATCTTGCAAATTGAAGAACAGCGATCTGAACTTTGAGAATACGATTTGTTGAGATTCTGTTTGTTTGCTGTTGTTTTTTGTCAGAACAAAAAGAATTATGTGGATAAGATGTTCTGAGTTCTAAGTTCTGCGGGTGTAATGCAGCGCCATATTCGAGATCGAAACCAGAAGGCCAGCCCTGCTCAGAAGCCCATTACCAAACAACAAGAAACCACAAACAACGTTTCAATACAATGACGTAGCAAAATTTATTTCACTTGCTAGAAAATTTAAAATTTTGCTATTTTTAGTTACAACAAAATAAATATATATATTTGCTTTTGAAAAATAGTACAAAACACGCATGGATGCACTTAGTATAAGGCTACCAAGAAAAGGCTGGCTTTCTGTTTTTCACTCGGCTAAACACTCCAAATAAACCAACACTTAGAAACGTTAAATAACCTACAAAACAACACACAATCCTAGTAATTCTAACTGCCTTAAACAGTCTCACAGGCCCCTTGCAGCTGTAAATGTGTGTTTGACCAGTCAAAATAAACCAAAGTCCATTTTGGCCACTGGAAAATGATGTAATACGAAGCTGTCACGTGAGCCGTAAGCTCGGCCCAAGCGAATCAGTAGCCCAGCCTTTGCTTTGTTTACAGTTAGTAACCTAACTATGTCGTCTTTTGTTTTTTGGTTGGTAAATAATTGTTTCACGTATAAATAATTTATTTGGAATTGAACCACACTTACGAAACAATTTGTAACTGCTCGTGTTAACTTCCTACAACTTACAGCATTAAAGTCCTGGATTTTGTTTCCCTTGTATACGAAAAAGCAAGCGAGTAAGGCAAAGATTAAAACAAAAACTAACCGAAATCAGAATTAACGACTTTCGCTTTTTTTGTAGGCTGACAATTTTGCAACCTCTAATTTATTCTGAAAGTCCCTGCTAAGTCACAGTGTTTACTTTTTCATAATTAAAATGTGGCATAATTATACACAAAGCAAACAAAGGTCGATTTGAATTTCCATAATAGACTTTAGGAACAAAAGTCCGAACCCACCTCAGCAACTGTTAGGAGATTTTTAGGGGCAGAAGGCAAAAAGGCTGATTACATGAAAAAACAAAGCGATTGCATGGTTTTCATATCGTGGGTTACTTCGGCACAAATTACGTTGTTATAGATAATTAACATTAAAGTGAATTAGCGTTAGGCGAGGATAAGCGAGATCTGTGATCAACAACAGTCAAGAGATGATCCTGAAGCCTCTAAAATAGTAACACAAACGTACATATGAACATCAGTTAATGGCTTACGTTTACAACTAATTTTAACATATGAAAGATACATTTATACATATCGCAGTCTTTACAGCTTGTGTCAAACGACTCGGGAAACGACTAACCAATCAAAACATTTTCAAAGAACCGGTAAATTATACGACAAGCTTCGTTGGTAGCATTTTGCTGTTTGTTTGGATTTCATATTGCTCATAGCCAACAGTGCTAACTGAAATTGACTTAAAAATGTGATCGTTTTTAAATCAACAACAACAGAGGAATTTTGTTTTATGTTTCCCGCCTAAACTATTCATGCAGATGTTTTAAACCAGCTTAGTAGTAGTAGTAGTAGTAGTAGTAGTAGTAGTAGTAGTAGTAGTAGTAGTAGTAGTAGTAGTAGTAGTAGTAGTAGTAGTAGTAGTAGTAGTATCAAAGAGCGAAAAATTAAGCGGTGTGTAACAACGAGAGAATTTTAAATTAAACCCTCGTTAATCGAAGGTGAAACTTACCGCTAAATTACCATCCAGGGAATGTCGTTGAGATTGCCTCGCAGTTGCCCGCCGCTTCAAAGAATCCTCCACCTTTCAACAAGAACACAAATATGCGATCAAGGTTACAGTCATCAAAAGAAAATTAACGACTTAACGCCAGTTTGAACTTCAAAACTGAATCAATTTTAAATTTGTGCGACTTTATGCGATGACTCACTTGAAACACGAGGCTGGACTACTACTTTACAAACAGCTTTTCAAAATATAACACAATGAACCGAGAAACCGTTAAGCAGAATGACAAAAGGCTTTTTGTAAAGCTGATATAAACAAGCGAGGGATTACACGGCACTCACTGAATAAAAATGGTCCGCCTCCTGACGGACAAATATCAACGGCGGCATAAAACATTGACATGGTTAACCCACCTCATTCTCCAATTCTTTTAGATCCATCCTAAGTGAGTCTCGTTGTTCCTAAATTAGAAAACAAATTACCGCAATTAACCATAACTAGTAAGCTATAAACACAAACAATACAACAAGATAATAATACCTTTCTTTTTCTCACTGGAAATCGAGCATTAAATTGGTTTTCTTTGCCATAAGCCCTCTGTGACATGCTATTGAAAGAATCTATTGTATGATTGAAATATCCTAATCCACAAATTTCCTGAAGTTGAGATCTTCAAATACATTAAAAACAAAAAAGATGAACAGGGGGGCAAACTTTTACGGCTGCAAAGGTGCTAAGACGCTTCGAAAATGCCGCTTGTTGTTCCCAAATAAGCCGAACGTTGATGCAAACACTGACAGTTGGTAAGGAACAAATGTAACTTGAGTTATCACTGCATATCATTACTCATGCTGTTCAAATTACTGTACGTGGGGTTAAATCAATATTTCCTCTTAGACCCATTCTCCCCAATTCAGCTCCTTTCTAATCTCTGATTATTTCATATTATGGAATGCCTCTGTGAAGAGAATAGTAATTGAGTTACCCTCTGTTTGGGATGGGAGAGAATTCACCGTGACCTTTATTCAAATCGACAAACGATGTTGAAAATTCAATGACCTTGAATATTTGAGAATTAACCGCTCCAGGATATTAGCACAAAGCATATAAACAATTCCTCCGAATTCAGTATTTGAGATAAAATCTCCCGACTTGTGGCGTAATGTTCTGTTTGTAACTGGAACCTTCGAAGAGAAAAACTAAATCTTCCTTCTAGCGAGATTCCGCTAAAACGATATGTTCAGTTGCTATTCATTACCATGTTAGTTTGTTCAACATCTTGGCCCCTTAATTTGGTTTATCAACAGTGAACATTCCTTCCCCCTTCATTCCCCGCCCCCCCCCCCCCCCCCCCCGGTGAGCAGAATGACTTGACCGAAAACAAGCAGTGACCCCAGCCAGGGCTCGAACTCTCTTCACCAAGGATTCAGATGTCGAGAGTTTGGCAGGGGTCACTCTGTTGTGTTGGAGCTCGATAAACCATTTACAGACCACGCTTCAAACCAAGAGAGACTGCAACCATATTATCTGTCCAATGCATCTTTTGGTACCTGAATTTTCCGAGTTTGCAGCGACGAAGTTAAAATACCTTCCAACCTCCCAACTTCATATTCCTAAAAAGATAAAGTGAAAACCTTAAGAATAGGACATCATCACTTCCTGGGTAGTTGGGTAGTTCCACTGTAGGTCAATACACTAAAGATAAGGCACTAAATATGTTTAGCTATTCACACGTAAAGATAAGAAAGAGCTGCAATAACAAAGAGGAGAGAGAGAAAACAAATCAAGACTGAACACCAAGTGGAATCTTAGTTGAAGGTTGACAAGGTAACCATGCTTGTAATTACTTAACTTTGATTCAGTTCAGTATTGAAACAGTTATCTAGTTTCATTTTATTGACAATAACTCAACTCCCTAAAGAGAGCGACGAACGAATTGCAGCAAAGAACTCAACATACCAAGCCCTCGTGATTTGGAAAGTTACAAAACAGCACGTCGTCCTGCTGTTTCTTGGTTTTTCTCTTCTTTCTTTTCAGTGTGTCGCCATCTTGACTGGTGACGTCATTATAATGATGATGATGATGAAGGACAGAGGACGAAACAGGGGCGGTTACTGTGGTAGCACTCAAAACCTCAGGGGAGAGGTGTGGGGAGGTTCTTATCGTCACTGATTTTGGTTTTGACTCACCTATCAGAAAGCAAAGATACGTGTACTAAAACAACAGTTTAAACACACTGCTAACGAATTTGGTAAAAAGAAACGTCTGCATGTGCCCACTGCACGTGCCTCCCAATTTCGATAGCGAACTTAAAAAAAAAGGGAAGAAAAAGCGAAGAGTTGTAAACAAAAATTGCTGTTCTAAGGAGAAACCGACGAAGACAGTCTGTACAAAAGGTATGAGAAATAATACTTTTAAGAAAACCACGAAAAAAAGACGAACCAACCAAAATAAAAAAGACTACCAAAGTGGGAAACTAAATCTTTTCTATGCAAGTAGACGGAAAAGAATGCAGCTTGCAGCAGCAATTGAGTTGAAATGCTTGTATTAACTTTTTAGTAGTACACCTTTTGGACCTGTTATATATTTAGTTGTAATCAGACAACAAACTATTGAGCAGCAGACAGAGCCCTTGCTTGATTATAACACCCTTACTGTAAAACATCAACCATTTATTTAACAAATAAAGAAGCCTAAGCCGTGTATTACAAAACACGACAGGCATTTGAGAACATGAGGGAAATGTAGAAAACACGAGCCACATTTCTTGAGTGTGTCCGGAGTGTTTTATCGCGGTGTAATACACGGACTAGGCTTCTTCATTTGCTTTGTGATATAGAGGTAATGAAGCGAAAAACAATAAAACACGCTTTTCTATGTTTTATACTCTGATAAAACTTGGCTTTTTGACCAATCAAAGCGCGCGCAGGGCCCTATCTATATTATAATATAACTTATATGGCATAAATAATTACTGGTGCAGGATGCAGTGCGTACCTCGGCCGAACTTCTTTGAATGATAATGATGATGATGAAGAACCTGCCCAGGACTAGCCAGATAGCTGCTAGTACCCAGACCACCAGAACTGGTTACCATCGGAGACATGATTGGAACCGTCCGTGTGCTAGCAGTTCCATTCAGAGCCCCTGTAGAAACAACTGGGGCCACCCCAGGTACGTACGTTTGCGTAGTTACCAGGCCTGGCGTGGTTGCTAGACCGGAAGTGGTGAACGGGGTATATGCCGGAAGTGACATTGGTTGAGTGAGGCTCTGGACTTGTTGTTGTTTTTGCAAAAGAGCAGCTCGCAAAGCTTTAACTTCATTGGCCAACGCAGTTAAACTGGGATCTGTAGAATTAAAAGTTAGTATCTATATAACGCAGATTTCAGTGGAAAAGTTAAGGGCGAGACTTCTTGCAACCTACAGTAAGTAATCGATCGTTTCACCCTTCATCGGGGAAGCTTGTCTTGCTTTGACCAAACAAACTGTATTGTTGACAAAGTTATCATAACTATCATAAGTTAGTAAGCAATGGCAATTTCGGAAAAAGCTTACATCGAGCGATGTTTCTCTGCGAAAGATAACAAACCGATTCTTGAAAACATTGCCTCCCCTTCCCTTTATGGAATCGAAGATGGATATTCTCTGATACCAGACTTTGTTTGAGAGAGAATATTAAATTACAGTTTTAAACAAAGTGTCATTTTCTGTCAACTGACCTGGAAGATGGAAATACTGCGGATGGACTGGTACTCGTGACATGTCAGCAAGATCCTCTTTGAGTCGTTCCAATTCCTCATTCTGCTCGGCCAAAGCTGATGCAAGGTTTCTGATCTCTGCTCGCTGTGCAGCTAAGGATATGACAGAAACATGGCGTTTGCATGACTTGTGACTTATTCTTTGTAGTTAGTAGAGCCATGATCGTCACGCAAGAAAATGTCGAGAAGCAAAGTAGCAGTTAGGCTCTTCAGTAAATGCAATAAAGCATCTGAATGTTCTGGTAAGCAGAACGTTTATACTTAATAATTTTTTTTATTTATTTTTTTTGGTTTTGCAGATTAAATCTGATTCAAGTTAAAGTTAAAAAGCATGGCTAAATTAAAGGCAAAACTTCTGTTCAACCCTGGGAGTTAAAACTTAGAAATCGGACGTTTGCCTGATATGATAATTACTATTAAGGAATTATCGCTCTACCTATGTCTGATGAATTTTGTGTTCCACGTTTCATTTGCTCTTGAAGCTGCTTGTCTTTTGCATCAAGCAAAGACTGCAACGAAGCTACCTAGAACAAAGAGACGATTTCATCAAATTATAACAGAAGAAGCCGCTAAAATGGGATACTCGACTGATTGGTCTAAACTCTCATATTGAAACCAGTTCAGTTAAAAGAACCGGACCCAAACAGTAAGAATACATTTCATCTTATTGCTCATCTGCGGCCGGTGAGTTCCCAGTAACTACTCCTCGCGTTGTCAAGTTTATCCATACATTAAATTCCATTTCTGTATCCTCGATACTCCTATTAATGGGTTCCTAGCATTTCTTAAGTGTTGTTCATTTCTCAAGTGCTGCCTTTTTTAAAATTAATTTTCTTATTGTATTTAATTTCTATTGTAAAACTTTTCTGGGCACGAACAAAGATTGTTGTTGTTGTTGTTGTTGTTGTCTACAATATCAAATAAAACGACTTTCAAAGATCTACAAATGCTCTAAGCTTCTCGATATCTCTCTAACAGCTAAGCTAAACAATGACCTCTGTCCCATTAGGAAGGTTTTTAAGAACGTCAACCCGATCATAAATGGAACAGTTATAAGTTGTTTTTGTTAGTTGGATAAAATCTGGGAGCTGTTAGTCTCCAACGGCTAAAAAAGACAGTTGTTGATTTTTCGACATTTGTATACAAGTTTCGATTCTCTAGATACCTGTTGTTGTGCATCAGCCAGTTGTTTATCAGCCGCTGCCTGCATTGCAGCTCTCATTCTCTCTGCTTTGACTGCTTCGAGTTCCTGTTCGAGCTTGTCCTGTAATGTGAATAACGAAAAAAAAAACAACCATGAACGACCAAGATGACTGCAGGCTGCTGTAGCCGTCTCCGAGAACTCCCATAAATTCCAAGAAACAAAGTTGTTATTACGTGTAAAATAACTCAATACAGACGCTGGAATCATGTACAGCTGTTACAGATATTTTCCTGGTAAGAGACAACACAAAGCAAAATACGAGAGTTTATTACCTTCACTGCCCGAGTTTCTGCTTCTTTCAAAGTATTTCTTAGTCCATCGATCTGATTCTCTAAGTCGCGCAGCTTGGCCTGCTGGGCCTGACTTTGATGGGCAGTTCTCTAAAAGAAAGACATGGCGGACAAATGTGGAAATAACGTCTTAGGAAAAGATACTCAAAAAACAAAATGAGTGCGGTACATTGGTCTGCATTACCGCTTGCGTTGCGTTTATTAGCCTGCTCACCTGCAATTGAGCCTCTGTTTCTCCAAGCAAGTTTTGAAGTTCTGCTTCTTTACTGTGGGCTCTTCTTAGCTACAAGAAAAAAAAGACAAATCTCTCAACTTAAGAACAAGAACTTTCCTGTGCATATCAAAACAGACTGCCAACAAACCGAATGCCAACAAATTGAAACTGACTGCCAACAAAAATTTACAGTATAAAATTAACAATCGTACAAGACCGTTTACAACAGCAGATGCCACCCTTAACCCGTTACGTTACGTGATAATAATAATAATAATAATAATAATAATAATAATAATAATAATAATAATAATAATAATAACAATAATAATGATTCAAACAAAGAATGGGAAGAAAACCTGCAGTTGGATGAACTGATGATACCTGATCTTCGCCTCGTGTTCTTTCATTCTCCAGATGTCGTCTGAGATCAGCCATCTGATTCTCCAGCTCACGAACCTTGCGTTCTCCAGCATCTCTTGTTTTATCCAACTACAAGTGAACACAGGCAGCAGCTGATAATTAATGAACTCGTCCATTGCATTACCGTGACAAAAGAAAAGAACAGCAAGCGGTCACGCAGTTTCTGCTCGTTTGAGTTTCGTGCTTGAAATTCAATTCTCACCTCGCGCTCAGCCTTGTGTTGAAGATTCCTTAGTCGGTCCTTTAGACCATCTATTTCACCTTCAAGACCATCTATCTTCGCAGCAGCCTTCTCCTTTTCTGCTTGTAACTATATAGGGAACGGAAATAACGAGTTAGTGCGCTTCGATTTCTATAAACACTTTGTGTTCTATTGGAAATTAATACATGAATTAACTTACTCTTAACTCCTCAGATTTTCTTAGTATATGATTAATATTTTCAAGCACTTTTAGCATGAGCGCCTGGCTTGAGAGATTGATCAGTTAAACATGAAGGCGCGATATAAAACGACATAAGGTCCTCTCCTAACATAAACGCTTAGTATTTGTTATAATCGTCAAAAGCACTAAACATTAACCAGAAACGGACGGAAAATATCATTATAATTATTTTTCTGTAAGTTCTTTTGTTTGGAGTACAATATCTTTCGTTCTTGCGGTCAAATTGAACCAAGCCAACCTTCAAGCTCCTCGACTAAAGATTCGTCCAATAAAATAGTAATCTGTGAAGTACTACTTCTTGTTAGATAAAGATATTTTAATTTTATGGCAAGTAAAGGAAGCCAAGACACTTTAATTTACTTACAGCTTACCTTTCGTGTGTTCAAATCGCCCGCCATTTTGAATTTGACCCGCGCACGTCAAAGGGACTGACAAATAAGCCAGGGAACTACCTTATAGGGCGCGCCTTCGCGTTTCAATAAATTATTTACCCACAATGGTATTTCTATGAATATTATAAGTTATTCAACTTAACCCATTGACCCCCGTGCCGGCTGTAACCGGCCCTGACGAGCCTTGGCCTTTCTTCCACTTCTGACGTCATCACTTTTGACCAAACTTGGCGTTATCTATACTCAACTTCTGCAGGAGGAAAAGATCTTGGCAAAGATACCGAGATCAGTGATCGGCCTAACGGCGCCTGAACTCAGAACGTTGAGTGAAAAACTCAGTGCAAAACTTCCTGCCACTACACGTGGCTACTCCAGGGTAAAAAGACGCTTTCTTGAAAGTTTTTTTTAACCGCAAGCAAGCCCAGTAGAAGGTCAATCACTGCAGCCAAAAGAAAAGTAAAGTAGAAAAAGGAAGGGCGAAAAAAAAAAATTAAAAAAATCGAAAAGCCTAAAGATGTAGGTCACTTTCTCCGCCAAAAATCTCAAAATTTTTATTTCTGCGTATGCCCGAGCCAAAATGTTGCAAATCGCGATGCTGGGAGCAAGAAGAACAAGCTGTCATGTCGTAAATGCGTTTTTGACTAGATCGAAGCTAATTTGGCCAATCTCCAGCCTGAAAAACACCAAAATATCCAGAAAACGCGTTCTTGAAAAAAAGCGCAAGGGGGTCAATGGGTTAATATTGTTCATATAAGTCATATAAGTCTGTTACTGGTATAATATAATAATCAATAAAAAAAACAGGGACATGGACAGCTACATACAAATTCTTGCTCTCTTTAAAATGATCTTTAGATTCAGTGATTGTCGAAGAAAAGTTTAGCCGAATTTACATAAAATAATTCAAACTCGTACCCGTTCTTCCGCCTGCGTCCGCAGTGATTTGAGGCGATTCCTTGCCCGCTCGAGCTCGTTTTCAAGAGCTTTAACTTTAGCTTCCAAAGCTTGTTTCTGTCGCTCGTATTTGTCATTCTGTGGAGAAGTTTGCACGTTTAAGAATTAAACAAAAAAGCAAAGGTTTTACTGCTAAATAAAAGTGTGCACTATCAAAGTCGAGAAAATATAACGGAAAATGTCCTATGTTCAGTTGAGCAAATACAGTAATATCTTCGATTCTTTTTTTCAAATTTAGACATTGAAAATATTAATCCAGGGTCTTGGTTACGTACCAACAAGTAATTGAAATCAGTTCGCATCTCATTCTCAATACGATCGTACTTTGGTTCCTAGATGGTCACGTGTTATATAGTCACGTGTAAACTATACAAGATGGCCATATAATATGATCACGTGATCACTCACCGCATTCTCAGCTCGTGCCCGTGCCTCTCTCAGTTTATCCATCATTTCTGCAAGTTTGTCTTCCAGATCCCCTCGGCCCTCTTCAGCAGCTGCAATAGCTCCCTTCAACTAAACCAGTGACATTAATTAAACATTAATAAAAGCAAGGCACTGACCAATAAATAACATGAACTGAATGACCTACAGTGACATTAAAAAAAAGACATATATCCCGGTTGAGCAAGACACTTTTCTCGAAGTGTTTGCTCCAACTAGGAGTGCAGATGGCTAGAGATTAAAAAACATACAAACACAGCTAGAGCAATTTGATGAGGCTAAAACAGACTTAAACGTTAGTTACACGCCGGTTCTAGTAAGCTGCCACCTAGCATACTAGAAGCTACACAAAGAAACAGAAGCTCGACTCCTAAACTTTTTCGTTAGCCTAGGGCCTAAGCGAAGGTTGCGTCAACACAAGTTCTCGTCTAGATCGTGCTATTTCTCTTAATGTTACTGCCCGTCGTCTTTGGTACATAATCCCTACCTATTACCTTCGTTTGCCTGGACGCTTTTAAATTAAACAAGTAACTTACCCTGTCATTGTCAGCTTTCACTTTGTTTAATTTATCCTGTAAATTCTGCATGGCATCTTCCATATCCTCTATTTTAGCCTGAAGAGGAGCTCTAGCACTCGCCAACTGGTAGTGAAAAAAACAACCGATACAATTCAGACAAAACGTTGGATCAGTATACCTTGTAAGAACACACGTCATCTTCATTAAAGTTATTCCGTTACACATTTTCCACACTATCTCAACTTTGCGTTCCTGCAAACTAAATGATCGTTCACAAAATAACTGGAGTTATTCAAAGAACAGATTGTATACAAGTCACATACCACAGACCTGTCGCTCGTACTACTTGGACAAAAATGCGCAAAAAGTCGAGAAATTAAACGTTACAAGGCGTACGCAAAAACAGTAACAATAAAATAACGGGGACGAAGTTCAACAAAATCTCTGCCTTGATAGTTATCGCTGTCTATGATGCTAAACCTTAACAAGTAAGTGTTCATCACTTGTTATCAGTCATATCAGTTAAGTACTAAGAACTTGCCTGATCCTGCAAACCATGTCTGGCCTTGTTGAGCTGATCTTTAAGCTGAGCTATTTGTTTCTCCAGCCCACTCATCTCTGCAGCATGTTCTGCTTTCTCTCTTTCAAGCTTCAAGAACACAACTCAACTTAGCGACACACAATATCACTTCAAAAAACGTTACAAGGAAACGCATGTCATCCCAGCATGCACAATGACTACTCGTATACGTGTAAGTGTCGTTGATTGTTGTCTGTAACATTTCCATCTTAGACTATGCAAAAGCCAGCTACATGTATAGCCAGGATAAACGGCAATATATAAACGGAAAATTAAGACCCACCTTTTTCGGGCTGGCTAGAACCGTTTTCTTATTTATTTATTTATTTATTTATTTATTTATTAATTAAGAAATAGAAAACATGTGCCGTGTTTCTATCGAGTTATAGAAACACGAGTGAAAGTTTGGGAGAACGAGAAATGCTGTGGGAACACGAGCCGCAGGCGAGTGTTTCCACAGCTTTTTCGAGTTCTCCCAAACTTTCACGAGTGTTTCTATAACTCGATGGGAACACGGAGAACATGTTTTCTATTTCTTTTAGAAAATACCGCGACGAAGAAAAAGAAAAACAATTAACTTGTTTACTTCGATCATCAAAATGTAAATTCTCTTTGTTCGCGCCATCATTACGTCAACAGCTCGTGCTAGTTCTGTGTTTCTATCGAGTTTTATTATAAATCTACTACCGTTCTATCACGAAGGCCGTTCTCTGATTGGCTACACTACTCACTATCTATTCTGTGATAGATAGTGAGTAGCGTAACAGTGTGCACTTGTTACCAAAATGACGGCCGTTTCTTGGCGTTCTCAAAGTGTTGAGAAGAGGATTTAGATTAAGTTTTGAACGACTAGTAGATTTATACTAAAACAATTAGATTATTCGATCTCGATTTCTATCGCGCGATAGAAATCTCGAGCTCATAATCTAATTGTTAAATAGAAACAAGGTTTTAAACCAATCAGCGTGCGTTTTTGCTTTGGGTTATTTTCTAATGTAATTTATTGATTAATTATAATTAAATTGGTTTTAAATGTACCTTTGTATAAATTGATGAGGTTCTTTTAACTGATTTAGTGTAAAGCGCTACTGATCATTCTCATGTAAATAGCGCTATATAAGTACTTCACTATTATTATTATTATTATAATAAGCTGACGTTATAACGCTTCGCAGACAGACACCCATCTGAGACATTAGTTTTACTGTTAGTTGACCAAAGCTAAAATAAAGGAATCGGCTGGGCGTCAGTTACAGGAGTTTATTGTTTACAGGGAGAGAGAGCTCACCAGGCCACCTCACCAGTGTACAACCCAGCCAAGACTAGCTGTTTGGCAACTCGGTTACCCCGTTGGCGAACAACTATCAATGAGTTGAAAGAGCAAGCGAGAAACCAGCGCGTCTACACTAACAAGCTAACTATTATGTACATAATTAAGATTATACCTCATCTTCTAATCTCTCCTGCCTTCCTAACTTGTCCTTTAGTTTCTTTAATTCTTGTGTCATTTTGTTTAACTTGTCGTCTCTGTCTTCTTTGTCTCCAGCAAGCTGGAAAGAAAAACAAATCAGCCGTAATTACATCAGTATTATGCGAGAAACGTCACTTGTACGAAGTGCAGCCTCTTCAATTTTATGGACCCAAAAGGATTGATATAATAATAATAATAATAATAATAATAATAATAATAATAATAATAATAATAATAATAAATAATCTTTAATAAGGAGGCCTACGTCACAAAGTGGTTTACAGAAGGTTCTCTATCAAGATTAAACAAAGCAAATCTAGGAAAAATGAGCTGGATATTAAAAAAACTAATATATAACTATACAGAACTAAAAAAAAAGGTATCAATAGATAAGAACAAAAGGAGACAATATTAAACATCTAAGTGAGCAAAACACTCGCAGCTAAGTGCTCACGCGATAACTTTCTCATGTGATTGTCTGGTTGGTTAGTAAAGATTGGGACATCAGCGGCTTCCATGGACAGAGAGGAATTATTAGTCATTTCTTCGCCTGCCATCCAGAATCAAAGTAAAGGATGTTTGTTGAGTGTTTTACCTGAGAAGCTCGATCTCTTGTTTGCTTCAATGCACTCTCGGCATCTTGTAGTCTGGCTTGCAAACCTTCCACTTCACCATCAGGCTATAAATAGAAACAATTCAATAACTGAACTCACATTCATTCGCAACAAATTACACAGCAACAACATTATACTTACCATCAAATCAACAATAGAGTTCAAAGAATCAGTAAGCTTGCCCTGTCTATCTTCAAAACATATTTGCTACTAGAATTAATAAATACAAAATATCGTCGGAATATATCTCAGACATCACGACTGAAACCAAGATCTGATTTCCTTGAATGCGGCTTTCTATTGCTATGGTAGCATTTCTCTCAAAAACAATCTACAGGAGACTTAAGAGTTGCTAGTTATTTGGGCCTCTATAACTGGATGGTTGTCTGTATGGAACTCTCACACGGAAAAAACAGTTACATTTTGGCACATTTCATCATGTTTTACTAAGTTTCCAAACGATCTTGATATTAGCAGACAAGTCAGAACTTGGAAAAAATGCTAATTATGCTAGTTATAACGGAATGTGAGAATTAAAGGGATAGTTTTCCTACTTATAAATTCAATTTCTAACGCTTTGTACATTAATTAACTGAAGGTGACAGAAGTGTCTGTCGAAACACGTCTTGTAAACTTAAAAGTGTCGTCGTTTTCTTTAAAGTTTTAATACGTAATATAGTTTTGTGATCTTCACAAAACAAATTCATTAACCATCGTCCAGAGAATACCTCTTTGTACACAATGCAGCCGGGATATTTATAGTTATATTTAGAGCGATAAGATTACAAACTTGTTTCCGTCGCTCTCTTTCCAGATCTCTCATGAGATCGAGGTACTTCCGATGAAGGTCAGCAAGAGCTCGCCCCAGGTCATCCTGATCATTGAACGGTTCACGCACAGCAGATCGCTTCTTGTTGATGTCATTTCTTAGTTCTCCCAGTCTCTCCAGTACCTCCTCCTTGTCTAGCAAGTTTTCCAGGTTGCTCAGTTCATCCTCTGCATCCTTCAATCGCTGAGCGAGAGACGCATTGTCCGCCTTAAGGTAGCAAAAATATTTTACTCAGTAATAGGAACTTAATATGACACAGAAATTTATGAAAACAAGCTCATCAATTTCAAACTCTAACTCCTTTCTGAAGTTCACCGTTTGTCAATACTAACGACTGGAAACTTAATTGTTTTGACATTTTTTTTTTTGACAGAGTTCTTGGTACGTTTATAAAGAACAGCATTTCAATCCACGGTATCTAAATCGATTCTTTAGTGTTGTCTACTGACGTTCGCGCAGAGTCCAGTTACAAACAGCAGCAAGCAAAATGTACTGAACGTATGATTCATGTTTCCATAAAACGCAGACCTGACCATCAATTTGCGTGTTGCTGTTTCGCAGATGACCGCTTGGAAATGTAGTAAGATTTGTAACGCACGTGTAGCGTCAGTATACTGGCTAACATGTCATTAAACCTTTTGTTGAATTCTCTTCTCCTGTAACATACCATAAGACTATCGACCTGTGCACCGAGTTCTTTAACTTCTCTGTCTTTATTTCCAGCATTCCTTGCAGCTTGTAAAGCTTTGTCAACTTTCTCTTGTTCCTTTCTTAATCTCTCATCTGCTGCTCTGCGGTCATCCTTCAATTAATAAACAGTACAACCCTTATCACTTAACGAAACCATAGTAACTTTCCATTTGAACCAAACTTATAACGACATAATGGAACGCCGAGGAAGTCCGAGAAGAAAAGGATGGCCCAGAAATGAGTTAACACTAATGAAAACAAAATTATTGACCTGCAATTGTTGTTTTAATTTATTAAGTGCATTCTGCAGCCTGGCGACTTCAGCTTCAGCATCCTTCAGTCGGTTCTTTGCCTCAGCAAATGCTGGCTCCAGAGCAGACCCTTGGGCTAACTGTGCCTCCATATTGGACAAACGCCGCCGTAGCGCTTCACAGTTCTTCCTCTCTCGTTCCAGTGCATCTTCGTTCACTGAATAGGAAGAATGGAGACTTGTGTTCAAACATAGTAACGTTACAAAAGTTTTCGATTGTATCATTGCTAGTAGGTAAGTGATAAGGGTTTTAAACCATTTTTACATTACCAAAGTATATTCGTTTTTAAAATGAACGTCATAAAATTTAGTAATACGTGTTTTGGCTGAAAATTTCAGAGAAACAATAATAATAATAATAATAATAATAATAATAATAATAATAGTAATAATAATAACTTTATTCATGTGTCAATTATAAAAATACCAGTAATAAAACCACTAAGTGCGATAAAAGACGGGGGAGGGGGAATAATCTGAGCCTAAAAAAGACATATCTAAGGGTCATGCGTTGCAAACCACACAGACACAGCCACTATCGTCCATTAACATTTCCAAATCCAGTCCTCTAACTGCCCTCCTAAAACCCGCTAGTGAATGCAAAGTCCTAACACGGGAAGATAGCAAAGCTCTCAAGTATATAGACACCTCGATGTTCAGACTTTTTACCAATGTCACTGGCATTATATATTCGTTTTTGTTACTTGTGTTGTCTTTAGATTTGATTTGATTGATGAAGAACATTATTGTTCTAAGTGTTTTGAAAACTATTTTGAACACAAGCAAAAGTCTTTGTGGTCAGTGATTGGGACTACAGTTGCTTCACGCCATTATTGAAGACAGTAGTAGTGCAATGTCATCATTGTTACAAAACTCACATTTAAGTTGTTGTTGTAGTTTGGCAATGGTGTCCTTCAGCTGTTTGTTGCCAGCCGTCTGAGCCTGCATGTCTTTCAGCCGCTGACCTAACGTGTCCTTTTCATGTTGAAGTTGATTAATCTGTCTCGCTTGCTGCGCCACTTGCTGTTTCATGGAGTTTAAGTTGTTATTCAAGTCGTCTATGATATTCTTAAGCTCTTCTTTTAATTTATCTTGGTCGCCGTTTGCGTTTCCTGTGTAAGGACAAAATCAAAAAGAAACAATGAAGACAATCGAACTCTTGTTTTCAGCCTCACGATATAAATGTCTACAATTTACGATAATTCCGTTTGACCACACGCTTGATGCGAATTTCATGTTTAGGCAGCCGCGGTGCAGGTGAAAACTGTCAAGGAATTCCTGCATGCTGGGACGGCATTCTAAAGACTAAGCCTAGGACTAGTGCTAGTCGCCAGTTTAAACAGCGCTTCTACTCAGAGTTGATCGCATGCAAATCACTTACTCAATGCAGCTAACTGTGCTTCTAGTTCCCTGACAGCAGCCATCTCTTCTTTCAATCTTTCCTTTGCTCTGTCATGATCTTGTTTGAGTTTGCCGTATTCATCCCTTAACTCAAACAACTGCTGCTCTTTAGCTGCCAAACGAGCTTGCAGATGGGTCTAAGAGAAACAAAACTCATGAGAAACATCATGCACATGGTACTCATCCACTATCAGCCCGGAAATCTTGGTAAATACATATGCGCGCATTGATGTGATGTATATACGATGTAATTCATATATGCGCACATGGTCAGGGCCATAATATCGGGATTTAGTCCTGATAGCCTGATGTAATCAGGTATCTTATAGCTACACATACATTGGCAAGGTCACTTGGGGGCATATTCCTGACGCCATGATGTAGTCAGGTACCTTATGGGGTTAGGTACATACATTATTGACAGGGTCATTTGGGGACATATTCCTGATGGCATGATGTAATCAGGTTCCTTATAGGGTTAGGTACTTTTGCTTTCGAATCACTTTACGGTGGCCAATTCACATTAGGGAGCTTAAGCAACGACGACGGCGACGCCTAGGACGACGCCTGTCAAAAATGAATTTATATTTTACCAGCGAAATTCGCAACTGTCAAGATCTGTTCAGTACCATAACGGCTCTTAAAGCGTGCTCAGGCCAAATACGCAACGACAGCGTTCAATTCCAAATGGAAAAAAAAAAACGAAAAATTAGCCGTCGTCGTTCGCGTTTCTCAGACTACGCACAACTTGGTCATTTCACGTTCTTGTTTTACTGAGAATGGCAAAGAAATGTACAAAGATTTATAACGCACGTGCATAGCTATTATTTTGCTCATTAAACCATTTGTTTGGTGACGTTGTCGTTGCCGTTGTCGTCGTGGTCTGCTTAAGCTCCCTAACATTATCATCTCAGTTGATAAAACCAAATTATCTCGTAATACTCCCCAGCGACGCAGCACCACAGTTTCTTTAGAAACTTACCCCCTTTATACATATATGACTGGCAGGGTCATTTGGGGGCATATTTCTGATGGCGGGACGTAATTAGGACCCTTATAGGTACATACATAAGCAGGGTCATTAGGAGGAGTGTTTCTGATAGTCTGTCTAAGTTTCTCTGCCTCGGCCTCTCTTTGAGCCAAATCATCATAAATGCTCTTCATTCTCGTCTCCAATTCCTTTGCAACTTCCTGTAGTTTTCGTATCTGAGAAACAAAAAATGCACCACTTTCCTTTAAATTGTATAATTGTATAGAGATTATTTCCAGTCCATACTGCGCACTCTCGAGAGTTTGTTTGCGTTTTTTGTTTTGCTTTGTGTAGGACATCACAAAATGTAAGCAATTTGCAACTACTTACATGAAGTAAATTCAAAGTTTTATAACAACCACCCAGATGGATGCAAAGCGGTCGAAGCTTTATGCTTTACTCATTCTCATATCACTTGATGAAACAACTTCGCAGCTGTAAAAAGCAATGAAGCTGTTGGGAAAAGAATTTGAAAGACCTCGAAGATAAGGTATGTGGTTTGTAACAAATAACATCAATTTGCATTCCATCGAGTGAGAACTTATGCTTATAAACATTACGGTGCCGAGACTGCGCAGTACAGACTGGAAATCATCTTTAAACAAGCACGATGGCAAATCAGGTCAACTTGTTGATGTTGAGTTTTATTTGATTTTGGTTGGAAATTTCATAAACAAGTTTGATTTTGATTTTTTGTTTGCTTTAGTCCATTATAATAAACTTGATGGATTAAAGACAAACACTCTGAAGAATTTCAAAGACAAAATTGAAACTAAAACATCAGGTAATTTTTATTAGTTAGAAGTCAGTGTGAAGTTTCTCCAGTAGTGGTTAAATCACTCACATAGTTCTTCTTGTCTGCAATGGCGTCAGTGAGTTTTCTTTCCTCTTCTCCCAACAGATGAGCCTACATACATGCAGATCAAAAGTTGCACATGTTTCATTAAGCTTCAAGCTTACAGAAGCAACACAAAGATCATACTCATGAGAGCAGAAGAAGTCGAGCCTAATCTGCAGCCAGTTAAAGTGAAACAAAGCAGCTTTAGACAATTACCATTAAGAGTAATTGTTATCGCATGTTCATTGCTGACAGTGGCAAACTATCTGCCACACAATATAATATAAAATAGAAATCCTGCCATTTGTTTACTTTTGACGAATCACCAAAAACTTGAAATAGAAATTTCAGTTGGGGCTTGCTTTCAAGTATGCAGTTTAACAAAATCATATTGATATGTATAGTATACAACATACGTGTCGATTTGTGTGGAGGTCAATGAAACAACATCACCTTTACTGGAATTGTTCAATGATCAGGTTCATATTGATTAGATCAATAATTGATCTAATTAATATGCAATCATATACCATACCAATGCCCATCATCTCCTATTGTATATAGTTATTTCAACTTAAAAAGTACAAAAGGTATGAAGAGTAATAACATCAAATCATATGATGAAGAAGTACATGTAAAGAAAAAAACAATCGGTTCATTTCAGTAAGAAAAGGGAAACAACATCACCTGATCCTCAATAGTCTGTTGAATTTGTTCAAGTTTATGTCCAGCATCTTGCAGTTGAGCCTTTCTTCTGGTCAACTGGTCAGTCAACTGGGCGAGAACATCTTCAGCTGCCGAATACATGAATTAATATTGCACCATCAATATTCTATTTATTATTTTCAATTGAATGAGATTTAAACTTTACTCCTACATGGCCAGCCTCCTCCAGGTTAGCAAATTATGTTGTACATTTCCCCTGACTTTTCTTCAAAGCATCAACTCTCTCTCTGGCTAAAAATACATGCAAAATTCCATGACATTTCCCTGACCTTGAAAAACGTTTTGTTTGAAAAAGAGCTATCCTAATGGGCAATTAGGGATGCAGCTAAGGAGCAGCATCTGCCTAACTTCAATGGCTGAAAGAGAAATTAAATCCAGCTGAAACGTCACACAAAAAAAAAACAAAGAATTGGGTAACCTTTGGAACTGCCAAGACCAGAAAACCAGCTGAGCTTATCAACAAGCCGGCTCAGTAGTATTTTCTTAGCTACATCAGTGGTCAATCATCAACTGAGGTACATGTAGTTGGTATAAGCCATTTTGTCTACAAGTGTAATATTCAATTTGCTATGTGCATGCATGTCAGACCCTTGTACTGCCCTACATTGTTACCTTGCTGAATTGCTCTCTCCTTGTCTTGTAAATCAAGGGTTAGTGAATCATGTATTTCCTGTTGAACCTGTCTGTTCTGCTCATCATACTTATCACTTGGTCTTGACCCTATTGTCGTCATTTGAGCATGCTGTTCACCACCCATAATGTTGGATTTCCTAGCAAACTTGTTAGGCTTAAACCTGGCCTTTCCAATGTATGGGCTTTCATCTTCTTCTCCATCTCCAAACTATAACAACAAAAAAAAGATTATATTATCATAATAGAGTATAAGAATAACCAACCACAAGGACCAAAATCTGAACAGCAGATTCTAAGCATGTTTGGTACTGGAACTTCATTTATATACATGTATGGAGTGGCCCTTATACATGTCAGCTTGCAAATTCTCTATTACAACTTCCCACAAACAACAATCTCTTGAAAATCTCTGCATTAACAAACCTACATGTATATCTGCAATCAAAATGAAATTATTTTTTAACATTTGCTTAAACAAAACTGGCTTACCTCTACTCCTTCAGGTGGTGGCAACATTCCAAGATGTTCAAACTTGGCATCTAACTTATAAAATGCAAGTTCCTGCTCCAATTTGAACTGCTTTTCACAAGCTTTGGAAAGTTCTGATGTCTTACTTGCCAACTACAACAAAACATGAAATATACTTCAGCCATTGTCAATGTGCATCAACTACTAAATTAAAATAACAATGCCAATCTGAGAATTAAATCTTAAACCCATCCACAATTAAAATAACCAAGTAGTACCAACTCTTCCTTGGCTTCCAGCTCTCGGTGAAGTTCTTTAATCTTCTGGGTCTGATCCAAACTCTGCACTTGCTGCTCTGAATTTAGCTTTTTGAGTTGCTGTAACTCCTCCAGAGCTTGACAGTTTTCTTCTAGCAACACTTCATACTCTTTTTTCAGATGATTTATTTCACCTTCCAATCTTCTAACCTCCTCTGGGTGAACAAGAAAATTACATGCATAAGAAAAGTAAAGGAACTTTATGTTCTTCAAAGGATTACACCAAAAGAATACTATTATCATTCCATTTTCACTTCAAATAGAGTCAGGTCTTGAGTCAACAAACTGCAAATGGGTGCAATGATGTGTCACAATTAAAGTGTGACCTTCGGCAATGAATATTTCTAAAATGCAGATTCTTCAAACTCTGTGAGTAACCAAATATCAATAACAACACAAACTGAAAGTGAAGAATGATCATCGCAGTGTATTTTCCAATTTAAGCAATTGGAAAGAAGAAGCCTGAAAAAAATCAGGGCTTCATGGGATTCGAATGATCATTCACCTTCATCTACAACTGCAGTTCAATATGAATTATATACTTCACATCAAAAATACGTACTGTACAGTATGTAGCCAAATTATTTTATTGTACACATACAATGTGAAAGCACTCAATCAATCAAATGTTTTTGTTAATCATAGAAACAACATTGCCATGCCTGAGTGAAACATCACTGTACCTTGAGCAAACCGTTTGTCTGCCATTAGCCTCTCCTCAACAGAAACCTTTTTCCCGTCCAATAAATTCAGAGATCTCAACTGAAAGATGACAAACAGCTGACTGTGTTCCAGGCTTGCCATAGGATTGCCTTCCATGGAAAAATTACTCAGATCTTGCAGAGGTCTCAGTTTTGTGACTTCAAGGTGCTATTGATTGGTATTATATACATGTATATTATTAATGAGTTAACAAACTTTTTATTGCAAGATATTTTAGAGAGCTCTGCACTTTAAAAAGCAAAAAAATACCTGCAATGAGTACGGAGAGCTAAATTATAATAATCATATTATTATCTAATGGTAATTTATTTCACCCTCCAATCTTTTAACCCCAATTCATGTACTTACGCTGCCAATTCTGTTGTGTGCAATGTGAAAGGTCTGGAGTTCCTTGAGTTTCTTGAAAACTGGAGCAGGCAGAGTTTCAATCAAGTTTCCATTAAGATTTAACACAGTTAAATGCACAAGGCAGTCTAAGCCTTCTATCTTTGGAATGCAGTTGTTAGCTAAGTGAAGTTCCCTCAACTGTGTCAAATGATCCAGTTTTTCTATCTTCTCAATCATGTGATTACTCAAATTAAGGTAAAGAAGCTTTCTCAGGTTTTCCAAGTTTTCAATATACTGGAAGAAAACAATGAAAACACAGGGTAACTATCCTTAGGTGATAAAACACTGATTTTTGCCATTGCTCCAAGTACGTAAAACTTGCAATGGCAAGGATGAGCTCTGCATCTTACTGTATCTAGCTATATAATGGCAATTAACACTGGTTAAAAACCCACAAAATTCAGACTGACTGTACATGCACAGGTAACAAGTTACATGTATTTATGTTACTGCCAACATGTCATTAAGGACTGGGCACTGGAAAAATTATCTGGCTGTGAACAGAACGTGGCCCTGCTGCTTCATTGATATTTGGTACGTTTCCTTCCTTGTTTAAAAGACTGTCTAACCGTCTTCTGAGAAGTTATTAAGATAATGAGTCAAAGAAACCAAGATACCTGAGCTGATGACAATATAACTCCAACACCTTAAGGGTGGGAGGAATTAGGGTAACAAAATTTGCTTGACCAAGGTTACAAGAGATTATGGCTGATTACACGCTACTTGTACAAAGATAATATAATGCTTATGACGTCATAACATATAACAATTAACCATCTTCACAAGGTGATAATTGACTCAATTTTGCTTGTTATGCCCTTCTGTTAAAAATCTAATTGAAACCCCTGTATGAAATCAACTACTTTGAATAATTTACCTTGATTTTCTTGTTAAGCTCCTTTCCTAATGTTACATGTAGAGATGTTATTTGTGCTATGTTCTCCTGTTTAGTCAGTCTCCTGATCAGATTTTCTGTTAAGTAAGCTACACCAGACTTGGAAGGGCTTGTCACATCTCTAGTTGGACGTTCATCTGGATCTGAAAAGAATTAATTATTATTTAATTTACAGATATTACTAATTCACATCTGATACCAACAATATTAAAAATTTAAAGACATGTTTGATCAACAACTTAGGCAGTATACAGTTTACAACTTATACAGCTTGAAAATTCAGGCTTGAATGGGATTCCGACCTTCACTTTCTGTGATAATCATTAATGATGCAGTGTTCTTCCAACTGAACTATCAAACCAGCTAGAAGCTGATTATGTTATGAGCTTGGCCAGTGGGCTATACCCATAGATGGTGAACTGCAGGATAACGTTGTTGCGATGACAAAGATCATTAAGCAGTTACATAACACTCCTGATATATGTGCACCAAGAAACATCCATTTTTAATAAGCCTTCTACCCCACAGGATCTTAAATTGTGTTGTTCTAAAAAGTATCTATACTTGCACCCACAGCAGGTTGCTTTGGTTTAAGCGCCATTCTAATTGCACTGGAAATTCCAGTTTGGCTACATATTTTCTTTAAAAAGTTTCAGCTTTTGAACCACCCCTGCCGGTCCCCGCTTCCACTAGAGCATTTCCAACAATGCCCTGGGAAGTATATCAATCTAAGTGATATTTAGGCTAACCAGAGTGCTATTCAGGCAAACTGGCGTGCAGACTTTCACTCAGACTAGCCTGAATAACTTTCTTTGAGGTCACTGGGTATACCTTTAGAGCACCTTTAGAGGTGTAGTGCATGCAGTTGAACTGCAGACACCTAAATCCCTATATCAAATTACGCACTATACCAAGAATTTTGAAATAAAATGAATTGTTAAATTTTTCACGAGCTCCAAATGTGAGAATCTGAATCATAGTGCCAAGTTCGCGAAAACTGTAAGAATTCCACTAACAATGCCAAACCCAAATTTAAATAGTCTTGTCCAAAAAAAGAAATAAAGTGGATAAAACACTAGCATACCGACCCAAGCTGACCAAAAATCTATGATCAGAACTTCGTAACTCAGGATCCACAATCCGACCTTCAAAACAGGTAGAGTCCAGAATCCAGGCCAAAATTCACAGCTGATCCGTGATCCATTGTGTTTTTGAAATCTGCCAAGTCTATAATACATGCTCTTTTTTAAGCCAAATCTGTCGATCCACAAACCTATTCACCCCCTCTATACATGTATGCTTTAATTTGATATAGGGGTTTAGGTTTCTACAGTTTAAACCGGCCGCACAACATCACTTGGACATGAGACACCTCTAAGGTATACAGTAACCTTAAGGCTACATGTAGCACTTGATAATGGAAATACTGTAACATGATATATTATCCAACTCTGCTTCCTAGAGTACAAATAACGCACAAAACGAGTACAAATATCAGATATTTGTACTTGTCTCACTCCTCCCGGCCGCGTGAAGTTCAAAACCTTGGCAAGTCAGAATTTTGGGAAAAGAAATTGTTGGATAATAAATCTCTTATTAGACGTTTGTGTGTAGTATCGCTGTATATTTTAAATCGTTGTTTGTATTTTAACTTGCCCTAGGGCTTGTCAGAATACTGCACAACTCGTAAAAATATACAGCGATACTACACACCAAAACGTTTAATAGTCTGTCTGTAGTCTGCAGTCTACATTTTACCGCACTTGATAATGGAAGTAACACGATATCTGTCTATAGTTTGCAGTCTACATTTTACCCCTGGTCTACGCAGACTGCAGTCTGCGTTTTGCAATGACTGTAGTTTTCTGTAATTAAGCTTAATTACAAGCTGATATATATCATATTTCTACATAATCCTTTGAAAAAGTATTATGCACAGTAACCGAAGTCATTAAAAAGTACAGGGGATAGTAGCAAAAGTAATTCAAATTATAAAACTAACAGATATTGAAATAAGCTTACATGTAAAGTAAATACAACTGTTGATCATTGCAAAAGCTTTATATAAAGTTGTACTATACGCACCAAGCACATCAAGTGCACCGGTGTTCTCCGTTCCGTTTTGTGCTTGTTGGGAGCTGAAGTACTTACTGGAAAGTCTACCGCCATTTGATGGCAATTCTTTGTTTCTTGGAGAGGGTAATTTCCGACTTCTAGAAGGCTTTGAAGCAGACGCCATTGTACTCCCCTTCCGTACAAAACAACGCTGAAATCAATTAAGCTTCCGTTACCAGGGAACTGTCAAAATCAAGCGGGTGGCCCTCTTGTCTGCATACTACGTACGTTGAGAGCTTGAATAATTATGCAAGACGCACATTTGTCGGACTTTTTGTAATGTTGCTACCTGTCAAGCATGTTCGATCCAACGCGAACCAACAAGCGAGAAAATATCAAAGAAGAAGCTTCACTTAAATATTCACTCGTTGGGCATCAAGTGAGCAGTGATTCGGAGCGCGGGTTTTTTCAAATTTAAGCTTACATGTAATCAGAAATCTCCTCGTGGAAAGATTCAGCCCAACACCTCCGCCAAAATATCGATCAACGGTCTTTTTCAGTCACAACTATGTTGATATTCCTAGGCATCTTCCAAAAGTAGAAAAGTCTTCGAAGAACTCTTCGAATTTTCGAAATGACCCTTCGAAGATAGTCTCAGCTGAGTCCTCTCGGGTCAGCGGTTCCCTTTAGGCTGCGTTCACACTTTGTGCCCGAGCCCTAGTGTCCGGGCACGGGCACAAAAATGGTGCTGTGTTCAGACACTGGGTACCCGATATGTTGAACCCCAGTTCAGTGCCCGAGTACAAGGTCGAGACCTTGTACTCGGGCACGGGCACAGTGCCCGAATTCTGACGTGGTTACTTGAAAAAAAGGTGTGTTCACATTAGAGCCCATCAAGATTCGTTCTCGAGCACCGTGCTCGGGCACCAAGTGTGAACGTAGCCTTAGACGTAGGGTAGGTGGGGTAGGGTAGGTGAACAAAGGGATCCTTGGAAATTTTTCAGGGCATCTTCTCTCTTATTTATACTGTCAACTCTTCTCGATTATTATTTCAGTTTAAAACGTGTGTTAACCTTCATATAACAACTAAAACTAGGACTCCTGCTGAAACATATTTAATAACGGGAATAGTACTTTTCACAGTATAGACTTTACCACATGTGCGCGATAGAGCGCCAAGCTCCCTCAGTTCCCTACTCGCGGGAACTATTTGTAAAAAACAAGAGATTATGATTAGATCATGGTCTCTTGCAAAATAAGTAAACAAATAAATACAATTTTAAAAAACGAGGGGATAACGGACACTTTGCCTTTTCTCTCATTTACCGTTTTTCCCTCACAGCATTGTTCCTTGGGTCATTTATTAGAAACAAATGGCAATCAAAATCAATAAGGGCATCTGATATAATAGCCTCCCACGCAGACGTTCTTAGGCTTGTCACGCGTTCCTCCCCACGTTCGTGGGGAGGAACGCGTGACAAGCCTAAGAACGTCTGCGTGGGAGGCTACTGATATAAAGGCTTCGTTGGGAAATAAACTTCACAAGTTTGTGACTTGTCAAGAAATTTGCACCGCCAATGGAGGTCTACCCTAGGTCGTAAATTACAGAAGCGCATTTTTTATATTTTTTAAAACATTACGCTGCCATTAGTTTACAAGTTCTCTGTCATAAAGTCTTGTTTAAGTTTTGTAATATACCGTTAATGTTTTATCTTGTCGACAGGCTCAAGGAAAAAAGGAAAGGGCCGGCACTAAAGTAATAATAATAAAAATAATAATAATAATCAAATATTTATCCAGGATAACCCTTCAGTACAAAGTACAGTTATCGACGGGGTCCTGCAAAGAAAGTAAGAAACCAAATGACTGGGAATAGGCCCTTTGCAGCTGGGGTCACGTGACCAAATTTTTCCTAGAAAATTTTTATATTATGGGCTATAACTTAAATAATGCCAGAAATGGAAAGAGTGCATCGAAAATACTAAAATGGCCAAGTTTGAGCCCCCTGGAATGAAAGAGTAAGTTTATACGACAGTTTAAATTTTCGGAAAATTTAGAAGTTTTGTATGGGAAATGTTGCTGGAGAGCAAGGTCTTGCTCTCCAGAAACATTTTTCATACAAACCTCCTTATTTTTTTTAAAAAATTCAGACTGTCATAAAATCTCATCTTTTAATGATGGGGACCTCAAATTTGGCCATTTTGATATTCTCGACATGCTTTTTCCATTTCTGGCATTTGTTAAGTTATAGCCCATAGTTTTATGAAAAGTAGGTCACGTGACGGCTTAGATGCAAAGGGCGTATTGGAGGTTTTGGAGAGCAATCATTCCACTGTCAGTCACCAACAGACTAGTAACATTTCAACTGGTAGGGAAACTCAAAAGGATAATGATCTTTAAACAGCTCACTTTGAACAGCCTTGCGGTCTTGCGTCCAACCTGACAGCGCAAGGGCTTATGGGTTTATTAGGATGAAAAAGTAACAAATATGGCATTTCTTTTAACCATATTTTTCTTGTCTTTAAAAGTCATTCCATAACTGCATCGGCGGCCACGTAAGCTCCAGGTCATTTCATTTTTCAAAACTATAGGAGTTGGTCAGTTTTGTGTGTGTTTGTCATTTACGTTTTTTTTTTTTGGGGGGGCAACTTTTTGTGCTGCAAGGGACAATAGAATATATATTTTGATTTCACTGTAGTCTGATTAGTGGTATGATCGTGTATGTCCCAGGACTGGTGAATGAACGCCGGACTCTATGGTGGGCCTTGATGTGGAAGATCTGGCTTCAGTCATGGAGTTGCGCGCGTGACGGGATCATAACCTTACAACCCACGCACCATCTCTTGCTCCCCTCTTTTACAAAGCAGAGAAATTTCACAGTCACATCTGCCTCACAAGGTGATTTAATTCCATGTACAAAAGACTTGATTTATTGTTTTCAAGATGAGAATGCATTTAGCAGTTCCAAATTAATAGTTAATATTCTAAAGAGTCAAGCTCAGATTTCATTCACCTTAAATATAGTGTTTCCTACAAATGTAGTCCAAGCTTGCGTCTCTTTTATCATCCCAAAGAATAAATGCTGTGCTTTCCTTAACTAAATATTTCAAGCCCGTGGATATTATCTGGATCAATGGGTGATAACTTACGTTACAACTGTTGTTGTGTGCTTTCATCGCAAACTACAAATTATCTTCAAATGAAGTACGCTCAACAAGAGAGCAGTTCAATGTAAAACTGGCCGTTGCCCGCTTTCAGCCCCGCTAGGTTAAGTCCTTTGGAATCCTAGATCAAGTCTGGATGCATGCCTTGCCAGCCAGCCAATCTTGGACTCTCATAAACTGTCTTTCCAGCTGTCTGATTCTCGTTGAATCCTTCAATTGCGTTTTCGCTTGAAAAGTATCGCAAACTGCTTGGAAATGTCCCAAACATTTCCCATCAGTTTCGGTGACACTTACTCGAATTTTGTCTTAGTATAAATACATAATTGCGCATTTTAATATTTTCTATATTACGTAATCTGCTCAAACTATTTTAGGCCTCAGCAGAGGTGGGCGTTTCAGGCAATAACGGCTTAATAACTTCCTCCTCCTCCTTCGCAAGCCTCATGTCACGCTTCAACGAAAACAAGGTCAACAGAAAGAACACGGAGCTAAGGAGGTACAAGCCAGGGAAGAGGATGTACAGCGCAGTCCGCAGATTGGTGACTTCCTTCAGCGGAGGAACAAGCAGTGGAACATTACCGCCAATGATGGAGATGATGAAAAGATACCCAGCGATGGCCGGGGAGCGGATGGTGTTTGGCACCAATTCCACAACAACAGTCAATGTCACACCCACCCACATTTCACCAATGATGTTGGACGGTATCAAACTGATGAAAGCCCATGGCGGTTTCAGAAATAGAGCTCCGGCAGCAAATGGAGCTGCGATTACCTGAAAAAGAAAAGAACAAAAGCACTAATTATGCATCTCGCCTCTGTGGGGGAAAACGAAACACAAGCGCAAGTGCGAGGGGGTTGGGGAAGAGGATGAGAAGTAATGGTTGCACAGGCAGTTCCTTTCCCCTGCATCAGGATTACACTTCGTGTGCGTTTAGTGTTGGGTAGGTTATTAAAAGAGGTCATTTATTGGTTCCTTATTTGATTCCACCCTAAACTTGACATCCTACTTCATAAAAAAATCGGCTAATACCCTCGTTCATACCCCTTTGTTTAGAAAAGGAAATTCTGTCTGCCATCACAGACTACCTCGTTACCTGATGCTTTACAAATCAGAACTAAGGTAGATTTTTACAAAACAAATCAAGCGAAATTCACAGAATCCCTACCTAGTAAACTCATTTCATTCCGGACACATACCTGGCTAAAGATTAGCACCCAGACCCTCATATAAAATCCTCGGTTCTTAATCAAGCGATCAGAGATAAATCCGCCAAGAACCACACCCAGGCTTCCCCCGACAAGAGGAATCCAGCTCATGTATTCACCGACGTTGGTTTTGGGGTAGTATTTGTTGAAGTAGGGTTGAGTATTGTAAGCCCACACATAACCTCCAGCATTCCTTATTGAGCCAGCAAGGAACAGGATCAGCAATGAAGGACGGATAAATGTTTTTCCCAGCAAAAAGAGTTTCTCTCTTAAAACCTCTCGTCGTGGCTGGCTAACAATTCTCTGCAAAAACAAGTGAATAAATACATATTGATAATAGTGAAAATAAATTACGTTTAACTGAATACTGATAGCTTCAAAAATGTATGTGTAGTTAATACTTGGTTTCTCTTAAAATTAATACTATCGGTTTGTCATTTGTCACAAGACAACCTTTGCGTAATCCTTTGGCAAAACCAACAAGCCAAAGAAGAATTATTGAAAAGGACTTTTAGAAAGCCTAGTTTGTCATTAGAGTTAGCATGTTATGCTTTCTTCATCAAGGGCACTCAGCAAGACATTTGTGTAAGGTCATGAAAAATTGGGACCATGTCTACTACACGGTCAATCAATACTCTTGATCAATAGACCATTTTAAAGTTGTTGGCAAAGTGACCTGGCCTCTGACTGGCAGCGAGGCTGGAGTTGACCTTGTTTTGATACAGACCTCTCTGCTTTTATTGTGCAAATCAAGTTGTTCTCATGCTAACTAGTTGACATCTACATGAGAAAAGCTTGAAGGTCTGTATCAAAGCAAGGTCACCTCCAGCCTCGCTTGCATTCATGGCCAGGTAACTAAGCACACAACTGTAAAATGGCCTATACTCCATCAATACTCGATCAACACTCCATTGACACCTCAGTTGACACTTGATCAACATCTCAGTCGACAGCTGTTCAGGAGTCAACTAATTTTCTATCAAAGCATACGAGTCGGTCAACACTCAGCCGACTATCAACCGGCTGTTGATCAAGTGTTGATCAAGTGTCAACCGAGTATCAATCCGAATGTTGATCGAGTATTGAACAAGATGTTGATCAAGGGTATCAATCAAGAGTATCAATTGACACTTGACAGCAGCTGCCTTCAGTACACAGGATCCAAAAATTGTTTCTTCCAAATTGTTAAGGGATATCTGGGTGAACTAACCCTGTTTGATCTGTTTAAATTCTAAAGTTCAATATTTTGGGTCAAAATGCTGAGAGAAATGAAATCTTATTACCTAAATGTATGAAGTTTTCCAAAACTCATGTAATATTAGTTTTGTCTTACATAAAATTTCTCATATCATGAAAGCCCAAGGAAAGTGGGCAACTCACAAGAGGAACTTTGAGGGTATTAGAGGTGTTATTAACAGTTATAATCCGTTAATATTTTGCTTGTGCATGATTGGTCTAAATGTGTCACATGACTGAATATTCCCAGCTAAAACTGGGGAATATCCCACTGATATCCCCCAATTTTCAAATTGTGTATGTTGCAAAAAATTTTTGAAGGATAATAAACACAATAGCCTCCATTTTGCCCGTAAATAAGCTCGGACATTTGTCCTTGGACATTATCTTTTCCTCAAAGGTCATAGTTTTCCCTGAGCTACGCTCTCTGAAAACTGTTCACTTCTCATAACAGATAATGTCCGTGGACAAATATCCGAGCATATTTCCGAGCCAAATGCAAATGGAGGCTATTGTTGACATATTCTACCAAAATGATCTGTTGGGTAACCTTGTCTTTACATGTGTAACTTAATGAGCTGTAACTGTATTATTGTCTAGATTCTCAAATGAAAATTACCTGAAGTGTAGTTTCTGACTTGAATAGGATAAAAGTTTTAAGTACTACTGGAATATTACCTGCCCATCTGATTTCTCGCTCCTTGCCGGCTCCTTCAGTGTAAACAGCATGAGGAGTCCAAGCACAAAGCCTGGTATAGCGGCAATCCAGAACACCCATCTCCAGCCTTTGCCATCAATATCAGCTTGAGTAATAAAGTTACCGAATGCATAAGCCATGCTATAACCAATATAGATTCCCCAGTTATAAACACCAAGGGCAGATCCTCGCAATGTCTACCAAACATAAAAAAAATACCATATTACTTATCAACAGGGAATCTCAATGAAAATGTGTCAACAGTTCAAGAATAATATTGTTGGTACAGTGTGTGATAGAAAGATAGGAATTTTCAAGGTCACCATAGGATCCTAAATAGCTTTCTTTTCAATTTTCTAGCTAACAATTATTCTGCCTCGTGGACTCGGCAGACCTGTCTGGTGAACTGTAAAACTTTTGCATGTTACTACTATACACTTACTTCAGGAAAATAGTCAGCTATCAAACTTGTAGCAAATGGAGTGCAGCCAGCCTCTCTGTAAAATATTTACAAATATATGTCATACAGTATGCCATAAAAAAGGACATACATGTAGCATGCTCTATTCATGTCTTTACTAGTGCAGTACCTCCTCTTCCTTAAAGTCATGAAAACTAAACACCAACTCCTCCACATTTATTTCTACTCCTCCCTGGATGAGATGCTAGTCCATCCCAGGGTTACCCCACTCCCAGCATTAAATTCACCAGCATACATTTATACACCTGGGTAGAGAGAGGTACTGTGAGATTCAAGTGTCTTGCCCAAGAACACATCACAATGTCCCAGGCCAGGGCTCAAACTCAGACTGCTCGATCCAGAGTTGAGTGCACTAACCACGAGGCTATCGCGCCTCCCTTCATCTTGGAAAAGCAGAAATCATTTGTTTCATCAATGATTTCGCCATTTGCATTAGTAACTTGACACCCACACATAAAGCATTTTCCCTTCCTTTCCCTTCCTTCTTTCACATGATTATTTTGTTTATGTCTTTAGGTGTTCTTTCTTTGTTTCTCTCTCATATTGGTATCCTTTGATAAATGTGATATCTTACAGTATGGGTCTTTATCTACTTTTCTTCCATACCACCTCTTCAACCATTATTTTAGCTGTTTGCAATTTGCAGCAATTACTTTCTTTATTATTATCTATGAAAATTGTTGTTGTTAGCAACAACAAGTCACTTGGCACTGCTCATCCCTTGCAGAGAACAGACTTTTACCTCAAGCTGGAATGCCAAAAGGACTAAGCTTCCCATATCTTATGATATGATACGTTTATTTATCAACACACTACGTACTCATCTAATGTCAGGCCCCACTTACCCAATCCCAAGCACAAATCTTGTAACAACTAAGTGCCAATATTTGGTTGCAAAACCCGTCATCAGAGTCATGGCACTCCACAGTAAGAGGCAAAATACAATCAGATTTCTACGATGAAAAACACCGGCACAAAACCCAAGAGGAATACCACTGACAGTGTAAACAAGAATGAAGACTGGACCAGCAAGGATCTGATAGTCGCTTCCTGTCCCATCATAATCCCATACGCACACATGTTGGCTAGAGGTTTTGGCTTTTTTCCTCTCACATCTTAAAAACAATCATAAGAGTGTCATTAGACTAGTGATGTCCCTTGGTACCCTGTTGTGGAGGGAGGGGGAGGAGAAAAGGAGGAAAAAAGCGGGGGGGAAGGATGAAAAAGGGAGGGGAGGGAGGATCGTAGTCCTTTTATCTGTAAAATTGTACCTGAACTGCTCACAGAAATTGGCAGGCCCAGCATTTTATCTGTAAATAATATTTTCCACTGTGTAGAGATACTTATTTAGCCTTTTAAACATATGAAACCTTTCCAGTTTATCTGTATGATATTCATTACGAAACTGTTTCATGCAATGACATCTTACGGAACCCTATCGTTGTGTCGGTTTCGAAATCCTGTGGAGATATTACGTAATACTAATAATGTCAAGAAAATATCGCGAGATGAATGTGCATTTTATAACTTTTTTCACTCTTTAAATTTTGGTTTTCAAAAGAGTTCTCGGCTTAAGTTTTAAACGGTTTTTTTTTTCAGATCGTTGATTGTAGGTAAGCTTGCAGCGTATGAAAATAAGCGTTCATCTTATTTTGGAGCAGGAATTTAGGCTCAACTCCTTCAACTCAAACTTGCTACTTACACTGTTTTGTTCCGCTCTGGTTCATCGCTGTCTTTGGTACTTTTCACACAGAAGTCTTTGTATTCAGAGGAAAAAGTTGAGTTATAAGGCAAGCAGCCTTTATCACCAAACTTTATGTCATGTGCCATCGGTTGGGAGGAGACCGCCAGAGCATACCTATCGAGTTGGTTCAGCAAGTACGCACCAAGCAGAAGAAAAAGAACATATACTGCATAGCCGCCAGCCTTAAAAACTACCACGAAACTTTCGGAAGGCATTCTTCTTCGACCAAACGTGTTCAGTAGCGGATGAATGGAAAAGATTTTACGCAAACCGCGCTGGAAAAAAGAGACATCACCACTGACGAACCACAAAAGTTCGCGTGACTGTCATGGGGATCTGTCATGGGACGAGTCGAGCCGAGCCATGGACAGTACTGGTCAGCAGCAAGCAGGCTACTAGGTGGATATGTGGTGTATGGGATATATATTGTCCGTGCAATATATGACGTACCTAAAGCATCTTTAATCAAACAACTTCTGGGGCCGGGTTGTTCAAAGCCCGATTAACCTAACCCAGGATTAGCGAAAATTTTGATTTCAGCTTTGTAACTTTTCGGCGAGGTTTTCTGTTTATATTGTTTGTCCTTCACTTTTCAACTTTGAATAATCTCAAACTACACTGAAAACATAAGCAGTGAAAAACATTTTTAAAGGAGAAAAATTAATACTTCGGTTAACTTTTTATAGCGTTAACCAGCTTTCGAACAATCCGGTCCCGGTTTTAAGTTCTTGCATACTGTATACTAAGCAGCCTCTTCTAGGCATATCATTCAGTTAGTTGACACAAAAGAAAGAAGAGAAGCGTGGCGCAATTAGCCTATCCCTTCTTTTTAACCCGGAGATTGCGCAATCAATCTATAGGGTTTTAGTTGTGGTGCAGATTATTCAAAACTTGTTTTGAATAATCTGCACATATAATCTAAACAAAACTTGTTTGCTTTCTGGGTTTAGTTCATTTGGCATTTCTGTTACAATTCTAATCTTTAAAGTAAAACCAAATGTTGGCTTTTGTAATACGCATTGGAAACGTTTTTGACCTTATATTAGTAACAGTGCATTTGTGAACTGTAGAGTTGTTTGGTGTCGAACAATGAGAATTACTCACACGAAACAGAGATGTTCTAAGACGTTTTCGACGGCAATGGTTTCTTGCGTTTGGCTGGCCTTTGGAGCAGAAAAGTCCAAGCTAAAGGTCAAAATCTTGAGGCTCTCTGAGCCAAATTTGAAGGCGTTGTTCGCGAGACAGAGTTGAAATTGTTGGAAGTTGCTATAGACCCATTTCAGTAATTCCCAATCTGGAGGACAAACAATGGTTGTTTCCTCCCCTGAGAGAAACAAACCTTTCAAATGCAAAACAATCTTATTATTTTGTCCTCTAGATTGGGAATTAACTGAAATTCGAGCAATGGGAATTGCTGACACGCAGATGTTATTATTGTTGAGAAGTTTTCGTGGGCAATATTGTATTGCGTCGGGCTGGCCTTGGGATCAGAAAAGTGCAAACTCAAGGTGAAAATCTCAGGGCCAAATTTGACGACAGAGGTGAAGTTGCTGAAAGCTGTCTTTTGTACGGTGCTCAGTGACTCAAGATTATGATCTAGAGATATATAGGCGTCCCATACTTCAAATGACAACCCTAAGAAGTAGCAATTTCAAGGCAATTTCCAGGCCGCAAACAATTAATATAACTAGACGCATATTTGCGTTCACTCGGCCGCGGGCTATTTGTTGGAAATAAACTTTGTTTTTTGTGCCTGCACTGCGTAAGGTTTTTTTATGGAATTATTGGTTTATCCTGTAACTGTTTTCTGTCTTGGTATGCCAGAGATGCAGATTTCTCACATATGTATGAAGAGCTGAAAACAGCATGTGTTATGTAGTGAAATGGGGTGACAAGCGTACACAACTCCTACGGTTCGAGACAATTTCAGTGTACATCACAGGCAGCCCAAGCTCCCTCTATGAACCACACAAGCAACACAATATGGCATCGAATTATATAACGGTTTATATGGGATTTTCTACAAGATATTCATGGAGGTAGTTAAAAGTGGAAATTCTCAAAAGAATGGCTTACCTTATTCTATACGTGTGTTGTTTGCTCCTGGTGTGGTTATTTTACCGATTTAACTTGATTTAAAATCCAGGTTGATTTGAATCCCGGTTTCATAAAGAGAAGTCCTCTCTATATGAAGGGAAAACCGAGATTCAAGATCAAGCTAAATCGGCAAAATAACCACACCAGGAGCAAACAACACACATACGGAATAAGGTTAGCATTTTTTTTTGAGGATTTGTTAACTGAGTTTGAGTATCTTCTCGCTAGGCTCCAGCCCACTTGCCGAACATACTGTAATTCGAAGAAACCACATTGCGAACATAAAGAGCCAAACAAAATTCGATATGAGTAATAAAAGAAAAATTATAAATCAAGAATTCTTCCAACGTAGTTATCAGCCGAATAAAATGCTAAACACCATAACATAATTTGTATTTTAATTTTGACCCCAGTAACGCTTCATAAGTTTGGAGTCGCTAAGACTCGCGACTAGGAAAAGTGTTTATGTAAATACTTGTTTTTTCAATACTGATAATCAGTCGCCTAGAAAGCCAAAGTAAGTTCCAGATCTTAAGTAGTTTAAGGCCTGGGTCAAAGGCTGCTACTTGTAAAAATAATTTATTAGTTATATTTCTGAATGTATAAATGATAATGGAACCAAATTTAGCACGCAGTTAGATTTTAACATCCTAAACATTTTAAAGTACTTCTGACAAGTCACGTGACATGTCACGTGACGTTTAGCGGAAAATGGCCATTATTTGAGGAATTGGTGGCGGTTTTTAGTAATATCATCCTACAAAAACGCGTTTTAGATGCAGCTCAATTATTTCCATTCTTTCACGTTTGGAATGACCGTCCCTTTCTTCACTGAAAACATTACAAGGTGAAAGGTCGTTTTTTCAATAAAATTCAACTTTTGACCATTTATATCTTCTAAAAGCGAATTTAAGGAAGATAATTCCAAACGTAGCAAGGTAGAAAACGCTCATTTATTGATCAATAGAATGAAAATTCGCCACCCATTCGCCGATATATTTACTAAATTAAAAAAAAAACCAATCACTTGACAAAATAATATGTCAAGGCAAGGCAGAACGTCGAGTTTTATAATCAAGGAAAAGTTTAGTTTGGTAAAACGAATATAACAAGAGATAGACCTGCCCAACCATAATTCTACTCAGTTTACATTCCTGACCCAGGCCTTAAACTGCTTGAGATGTTTACACTATTTTCCGGCCGCCAGATTGGTGTACCATGGAGGTACACCAACATGGCGTTTTCATACTGGGCTCCGTAAATTTCTGCGAAACATTTCGACGAATATCTGAAGTTTGGGGAAACGCACAGGGCTAAAACTTGGAGAATTTCTTAGCTTTTTCCGCTGGATAGTTTTCGATTTATTTTTTTGTTGCGTGACAGTGAAAACGATCTATTGGATACAAGTTTAACTTTTGACGATCATGTCACTGCAATTATCGCAGCACACTTTATTATTATTATCAACGCGTTACTTTTCAGTAAACTTTTTTATTGTGCTTCAGTCTGGAGCAGTACTTCACAATCTAAATGGTGAAACAGAGAATTAACTCTGAAGTGTAAATTTAAGTGCTAATTGAACCCATGAATAACCCACTTTTCGTTAGCCCTAGTAAAGGGAATCAGGGAACCACACGAGGTAAAGAAAGAATCCCTAATTCCCTAATTTACTAGGGCTAACGCCCAGCAGGTTATTCATGGGTTCAATTAGCACTTAAATTTACACTTCAGAGTTAATTCTCTGTTTCACCATTTGTGCTACGTGGCACAACATTCATATGTACCTTCACAATCTAACATTGCTTAACTCCAAGCTGTTCAGAACTTTGCCTGTAGATGAATCGTTAGTAGATCAAAGAAATACGATTATGTTACTCCCATTCTTAGACAACTCAACTGGCTCCCCGTCAAACAACGTCTGTATTATCGCGATTCAATTATGGCATTTAAATGCATGAATGGCCTTGCTCCGGGGTATCTATCTGATCAGTTCATTAAACGTTCATCAATATCAACAAACTCACAGCTGTTAAATATACCGTTATTTAAAACCGCAACTGGCGAAAGAACCTTTTACTATCGTATGGTATCTCTCTGGAACGCTCTACCTCAAAATATAAGTTAAGTCAATCGTTAGCTCATTTTAAAAAGACTTTTAATGAACAGCCCCTAATTGTTTAGCTTCTATCACATTTAAATTTATCAGTGCATTTTAAATTTTTATTCACATAGAATTGATTTTATTGTATTTTATTGTTTGCCACATATTTCACTGAAAAGCCCATTGGGGACGTGGAATAAACGTATGTATGTGTGAATGTAACGAAAGGAGCTGATATCTTCAATGTTGTATGTCAAAGACGTTGCCTGCTTCAGTGTCAAAAGTCCCTGTTTTCATGTTTCGATGCGATGCCAGGGGAACATTAGTGGTACCTTACTGGCCCTCCGCGCCACCTGGCCTTTGTTAAGTTGTCGATTATTCATTTTTTGAGTGACGGTTAGCGTAGCGTCAAGGTCGTAATACATACTCGCTCTTACGTTCAACCTCCTGGGACGGTTTTAAAATCCTTGCTTTGAAACTTCAATTTTCTCGGACCGCTGATGGAAGCCTTCCAAACTGACCTTGTCGAGTGTAAGTTATGACTAGGGTAACTTGAACGGAGCACAACGATGGCCGTGTTCTTTGCGGCAAACACCAAGCGACTAAGTCGCTTGTGTTCAGACGGCTTGTGCAAGCCGCGGGCGCGAACTTTGTAAATTTTAGAAAATTTTTGTCAGTTTATCTTTCAATGTTCGCTTTAGTTTTAAAATTAATTTCGTGTGTACTAATTTTTCTGACCTTGCTTCTAAACAAAAACTTTAACTATGCCGGTCTACAATAATTAATGCATTTTTAGTTTAGATTTTATGAGTTTTTGCACTCATCCTTAGATCCGGTAGCGCAACTTTTATCGCTGATAATCGAGCGAAGTCAGGTTCTTCTGACAGATTACTCATGTTCCACGGTCGCTGGAAAACAGAAACAGCTAAGAATATGTACATCAAGGATTCCTTAGACAGTCGGTTATAGCTGATCAGGTTGTTCCCTACCTTTGACGTATAGGAAATGTAACTTATTATTTCTTTTTTTAAACTTTCTTCTTCTTTTTTCCTTCTTTATACAGTTATAGCTTTATTTTTGTAACCGAATATTTTGGCTTGTATAGCGTGTAAGGGTATTAAAGCATTGTCGGGCAAGTGCTCTCACTCTGCCTGCTGTATGGTTTGTGTCTTTGTTATGCGTCAGTGTTCTGGAGACGGAAAATATTTTCCCTTCGCATGAAGGTAGCAAGGGAGAAGGAAAAAGCCCTACCGGTTTCCTTAAGCGCGTGACCACGTGAGCAGGGGATTGGGAACGCTCTGGGGACGAGAGAGTTACTGTCAGCTAATGCTCACTCGCCTTCAGATTTCTCCCACAGGGCTTAGATTTGATGATCGTGGCCTCTGTTCGATAGGCAAATATCAGAGAATTGCGCCGGTCGCTCGTGTGCTTGGCGCGTAGCGTCGAGTGTTGTTCGAGGGATTCAATTTTACCCCAGTTCTTAGAAACAAATACAAGTCCGAGAGCCGGAACGAAATTCGAAAACTATTAGACTATAGGTCCATGCTGGCTGGGGAAAATCTAACTTCTTCCAGGCTTTCAGCTAGTTGGGCAGAGCCTAACGCGCCTCTCCTTGTTTTCGCTCACCGTTTTTGAGTTACTTCCTAACTAACTGAATGCGTGGAAGAAGCGTGGAAAAGTCACCTACAAGAGAGTTCCTGGCTGGCAACAAAAACTCCGAGGTATCTTCTACTAGGTGGCTCTAAAGAAGAGTGAAAGAATTATCTTTCCGAAAGAACTACAGGTACCACATACGGTCAGAAAATGCCGATAGGTCTCCCACAGATGAACGGTTAAGAAAGTGGCGCGCGTTTATCAGACCAATCACTAAACGTAGAAATAAAAGACTAAAACAAACGCAAAGAAACAGCGATTGTTACCGGACCGTCCAAGATAATTCCCATTCGTGTTGGTTTTGCATTAGAAATGCTGATTTGTTTCAAAAAACCCGCGCAATTATCTCAATCGCGGAACTGGCTTGCATACATTTTCCCGCGCTTCGAACCCGCTACACACATTTGCTTTGAGTTTTGATTGGTTTACTTAGATTGACCGTCCTTTGTGATTGGCTAAAATGATTACTTTGGCTTTGATTTTCCAAGGCAGGGAAACTGCTCTAGTCTCGACGAATAACAACGAATGGCCAATAAAAACGGTTAAAAATCTTCACAGCAATATTTAATTATTCCAGAAGTACATAATACTACTGTTAATTCTTAAGTCTACCGAACTTTTATTTACAAAAGGTTACAGAACATCATAAAAAATTATTCTGTAGTTGTATTGAAATCAGCATAAAATTTATCTTAACTCGATTTAATGTCAGGCATTTATATACATTAGATTACCTTAAATAAAAATCTGAATAGTACACTTCAAAACAATTTTCCTCAATAAACATCTTTACACAAACCTCTTCTTTTGCTTGACGTTAAACAAAACAGAACTTGCCAATTCACTGCCTAAGAATTTTTAAAAGAGGAATAAAGAAACAGAAATTAAGCAATTCCTACAGAGTTTACAAAATCCGCACACTATCCAAGTTCAAAACTGGTTGAAATTTGAAAAGAGACTAAGTCAATATTTGTATATCCTATAAAGATTCATGAAGGAAAATGCTACCCTTTCATTGATAGAAGTGCTTTATTGGCAAGGAAGTTACCATTTGGGATAACAGCACAATGCCCTCTACCAACGGGAACTTAGCGCTGCAGCAGCCAACTCGAAAGCTTTGCTACTTTGGCTGCTGAACACTAATTCACAAACTTGTATATAGATAACTATAAATCTTCCATCATTTTGTTTTCTATATTTTGTTTCTTTTCCTCCTTTCTTTTTCGTCTACCAGAATAGTGTTAATAAAAGTTGTTGTTGTTGTTGTTGCTGCACATTTGACCTTTGAAAGGGGTTTGGTTACAAATTTTCTTTTTACCCTTTCATGCACTAGGAAGTTTCTTTCTCAGGACGTAACCCCCCGTATAACAAGCATGTTTTATTGACTTAATCCATGATTTGTTTTTTGGCAGAGTGGTCCTGGGCTTTTTTGCAACAAGTGTGCTTGCAGGATTTTCTTTATTCATGATTCCCCACTCTCCCTGAAACGTCAAATGGTCATATGGTGCACCCCTAATCACGCGTGGAAAATATTCAAGAGGGAGAACGTTGCCCAGAGGAGGCCGCTGATAGGTGTCCTAGAGATGAACGAGTGAGTGAGATCATATGAGTCTTTCTTGCGGAGGAGGTTTCAACATGGAATCCATTTCAACTCGTCCAGCTTCTACTTCTTCCTTACTGGGGCTGTATGTGCCATTACCCGCTCGCTTCCTCACTACCACCAGCAGCAAAATCAAAAGCAACAAGGCCAGAACACATGCTGCTACTATTCCACCAATGAGAATCGCTGGAGTATCACTAGTCCTTTCCCCTGGATCAGTTGGTTCAAGTGACGTTTCACACACCTCTCCAGTGAAGTACTCTGGACAAACACACGAGAAGTTCCCAAACTGTTCAATGATTTTACAAGTAGCACCGTTCTTACACTGATTGTTTATGCAAGGATCTTCAAACTGGCACGTTTCACCGACCCAGCCAGTTGCACAAGAACAGCTAAATGAATTCGAAGATTGTGAACACTGGCCATCGTGTTGACAGGGATTCGGTTGGCATTTGTTTATGGATTCCTCGCAAGTGTTTCCTGTATAACCTGGATCACACTGACATTGATAAGTATCCATTAATGGGATACACGTTCCATTAACGCATGGATCCGGTCTGCAATGCTTCAACAGCCCACTACAATTCACATTACCAAACCCTTCTGTGCAGTTGCAGAAATACTTCCCTTGTGTGTTCAGGTTCACACAAGTCGCGTTGTTCCTGCAGGGGTCTGGTGAACAATAGTCTGTAATATTATCGCAGTTTCTGCCGTAGAACCCTAGTGCGCATGTGCAAGTGTAGTTACTAACAGGTTCGTAAGTTTCATGACATGTAGCTCCATTCTCACAGGGCCTGTTGTAACATGGCTTGAAGATTGTACAGTTTTCTCCTTTGTACTCGGGTGTACAATCACATTGGTACTTGTTGTACGCCAATCTCTCACACGTTGCATTGTTTTTACAAGGTTCAAGATCACACAGGTCAATTTTAGTTTCGCATTGATCTCCAGTATAATCAATCGTGCAATTACACTTATAGCCTGGGAAATATGTTGTAGAGGAGTTAGTATGGCTGTCCATGCAAGTTCCATTATTCAGACACGGCTCAGCGTCACATTCACGAATATCAAACTCACAAAACGTGCCATTATAACCCTCTGGGCATGAGCAGAAAAAACCTGTCTCATTATCTGAACAATTTCCCCCATTATCACACGGAAACGGATCTAGTTTCTCACAAGACATTGTCGGGTCATACTCACAAAAGTCACCGAAATATCCTTGTTTACAATTGCACTCAAAACCACCGACTGTGTTAGAACAGTTCACTGTTCCTGTCGCATTACAAGGTCCGTATGGCTTCATAACATCACATTCATCAATATCTAGATCACAGAAAGTTCCATTGAAACCACTCAGACATGAACAATTATACGAGTCGATTCCATCATTACAAGTAGAATTGTTAGTGCAGTTGCTGGTGGCACAGTCGTCAATGTTTATTTCACAGTTTCTTCCAGTGTAGCCGTTGACGCACGTGCAGGTATAGTTAAGATGTAAGTCAGTGCAGTTAGCGCCATTTTGACACGGATTAGAGATGCATTCGTCTGTGGCGTTCTCGCATCGCTTTCCTTCAAATCCCGGGGTACAATTACATTGAAACATGTCAAATCCTACGTCACTAACTTGGCTCTTGTTGGTTGCCATGTCAACATCTGTCACATTGTAACACGTGCCATTGACGCAAGGCGAATGTGCGCATGTCATGTTGGCTGTCAGGTTACAAACACGTCCCGCCCATCCTTCTGGGCATGCGCAAGTGAACTGGTTCCAAATATCACCGCACATACCCCGTACACAGGGTTTTAGACCGCATACATCATCACTATGGCAACCAGACTGCAAGCCTGTGGTGGTACCATTGAAGTGAGGCTTTAAAGGAGTCACGTGACTAACATTCAAAGTGCTGTTATAGAAATCAACAAACGGAAGTAACAGGCCACCAATGCGCACGCTCTCTAAGCATCCTTTAAACACTGAGGCGCCCACCACAACTGGAGTGTGGTGTAATAAGCTTGTTATTTCCAAGTTAGAAGGTCTGGATGAATTAGATGTACTGGAACCGTCTACAGTCACATGACTGTGATTGCCTGTGATGTTGAACTCGACGCTATGCCACTGGCCGTCATTAACTCGATCATCTGCAAAAAAAAAAACATGATTAACAAGGAAGATATGTAGCACAGTCTACATTTATGAACTCAGTACCATTCAATAGTACGCCCATTCTAACTGACAGTTTATTTTGTAAGAATAGCAGTACTGAGTTTCATTTCCGGGCAAGGTTAGCCAAACTCGATTTTTCTTTGAAGCATGTCGACCAATTTGAATGTTCGCCCGTGTCCCAACCATAATTCTGTCTATGATCTTTTTCATACCGACAAATCATTTGAAGTTTGTCAAGTTTTTTAAAAACGACCAGCTTTTAAGCCTCGGTAAGATAGCCTGCTACAAGGCGTCGCTGGATGTTTTTATTTGAAACCTTGGCTCGGGTATACTGAAGCAGTCTTCTGAGTTTAAAACATAACACATTTCACGTATAGTCCAAACAGGTTTAATGTTTAATATTTTTACAATAGAAGATCAAAAGCGCTTTACAAAAAATATATACATTTAAAATAAGATAGTAAATCTAACTACACTAATTAATATAAAAAATGATTAAAAATATAAAATAATTATGATATGTACAATTAAAAAATAATAAATCAATCCTAGAATTTATTTAAACAAAACCTATCTGCGTACGCTTTTCTGAATAAAAATGTCTTTAAATTTTTCTTGAAAGTCTTAACTGATGCGGCATCTCGTAGACTTGGCGGTAGGGCGTTCAAAGAGAATCTTATGATCTTGTAATAACTTGGTTCAACAATACCAATTATCCTACCTGACAAGATTAACTCGCTGTCTCCTTCCAAAGCAAAACTTATCAGCACTCGTCCGTCAGTGAGTTCCATCTTGAAGAATCTGCTCAAATGTGAACGAATTTCAATCAACACAGTTGCAGTCTGCCTTGTTCGCACTCGCAGAGACACATTCATGCTGACATTGACGTTTGAGACGAAAGTGAAGTTCACGCTGCTTAGACTGCCATTGAAAGTAAAAGGCTGTGTACCTATAAAGAAGATTAAAAGCCAGGAACATTAGAAAATGTATGACACACTTACCCCGCGGAAAATTAAAATTCACTCATCCAATGTGGCAGACCTGGTGAGAGCGGTTTGACTCGCTGCGTTGCGTTTGCGCTTCGAAAGAAGACCACTGACGGGAAGAGAACAACCCGTGACTTGCTCATTTAATTAGATTCTCTATACAGCTTTCATTCGATTTCACCAACAGACCATTATGATGGGTAACTACCACGTCACGTCAGGACTCTGTCGTTTCGTGCAATACCCAGTCCCTTGTATAGACACGAGACGGCTAAATGGTTTTTATTAGAATAAATGCACTTCCAGTGATTTGACTGGCTCAGCAGTACGAGATAAAATAACATGCACATTGTAAAACCAGCAAGACTTGTTATAAAGAACTTGATGATTCATTCCTTGTGTTGTTCTCCACTTGTGAATAGTTCAAATCGGATGATACATTTGGAAACACACCGTTAATCTTACTGTCGTATGGAACAATGCACTTTACCTTAACAATTCGACTGTAATGAATAGCTAAAAAGCAAAGTTAATCTTGGAACGTTTATCAAGAAGGAAGATGCATTCTGACGACAGCATTAAATGTTGACTCAAGAGACATTACTTAAGAGCAACGGTAACCTAACCGTTTATTCAGCACTTACATTCATAGTTTTCACCGACATCTAAGCAGGTGGTATTGTGAGGACACAGGTTGACCAGCGAGCAGCCATACAGCGCACAGTCCGGGCCACCATAGCGCGGTTTACAGTCGCACTCATACTTGTTCCACAAGTCTTTACAGTAGCCTCCTTCACCACACGGTGCTAATCGACACACGTTCATACCTTTACAACCCTCGCCCAGACCACCATGATCGATTAACACGTAACGCTCAATAGAAATCAATGAACCATCATTCATCTCAAAATCAAACAGTTTGCTGTTCAGTCGGATGTCCTGCAAACAGCCGCGAAATGGAGTTCTTATGAGATTGGCATCAGGGTAAAGAGAGAAGTCATCAAGTCCTCCAATGTAAGTGAAAGTCACATTGATGTCTTTGTCTGCAATAGGTTCAGTGACTAAGCTAAGGTTGTCAAAGCGTGACATGTTTCCTTGGATTTCAACAAAGTGCCACTGGCCGTCACTTAAAGTTGCATTTATGGTAACACTGGAATTCTGTCCATTTAGAGTCGTGTGGACAACTAAGACACCTTCATTAATACCAACACTGATGTAGTTATTCTTACTATCTGTCATTAATATTATCAATCCATTCAGTTCTCGAGTTCGGATGAAGAATGATAACTCCCCAGTAGAACCAAACCTTGCATTATTAGTGAGAAACTTGGCAAAGCTGGTGTTACGCATGCTCTCAACATCACGACGCCGTCTGCTGCCAACAAGGTTCAAGGGCTCAGTCGCACCAAACGTTGCTGGAGTCAAACCTGAAAGAAAAATGATTTGGAGGTGAGCTGAGGCTGTTTCAACTGGTTGTATTGTGCATATGTCAAGTACCCTAATTGTGGTCGTTGTTTATGTTATCTAACGTTACGTTAATGTTTGTGTTGATGTTTTGAATGTTAGTAGTGTTTGGTTATAACTCTAAATGCTTTAAACCAGTAGCCTTCAGTTCTGAAAAATCTTGGCTTTATAGCAAAGATATCAGTGACGTCACCTATTGTCATTAATATACCAACCAGAGAACGATTGGCTGGTGAAACAAAGAGCTCTTTTGTTTAACGCTTTGAACATTTAAATAACAAAAACAATGTTTGTAAACAAATATCTTGCCTATACTTTTGCTGGTACGTTCAGTTGATAAGCTCACGGTTTATTTCCTATCACTAAAATATTTGTTATAGCAGGCGGAAAAAACATAGTAACTTTATTAAATAAAAATGTGTCTCTGTTTTGTCGCACCTATTGGCACTAATTAGACAATCAGAAAGATTCATTAGGTGCACAACATGTACCAATGAAAACTGTTTTCAGCCAAAAGTCTTGGAGCGAGCAACAATAGGGAGCTTAAGCAAACCACCACGCCAACGCGGCAACGAGAACGTCACCAAACAAAAGGTTTAATGAGCAAAATAATGGCTGTACACGTGCGTTATAAATCTTTGTACATTTCTTTGCCGTCCTCTGCAAAACAACAACGTGAAATGACCAAGTTCTGTACATTTTGGAGAAAGTGAACTACAGCCGCAAATTTTTTGGAGTTTCATTTGGAATTAAACGATGGCGTTACATATTTAGCTTGAGAAACTTCGAAGACCGGTTGCCGCACTGAACAGATCTGGATAAATGCGAAATTCAAAGTTAATATTCAATCTCCGTTCACTGTCTAAAATCCGCACGCGTCATTGGTTAAAATTGATCACGCGAGTTCCCGTTACCTAGTGACATCAAAGTGACAGACAATAACGCATAAAAACTCTGCAGTGTTCATTGTTTTCTCATTCAAACAGGTCGGGCGGGGAGCCATTGTAAGTCTATCGCCAGCAGTGAACTCAAATGGAATATTAAAAGGGTTAGAGACTATTAGTTCCTGTTTTGTTTTCAAATACACGCACTTACTTACTGTACAATGAACTTCGCTTCGTGCAGTATTGAAAATTTCTCGTTCATTGTACAGTAAGCGCGTGCGTGTATTTGAAAACGAAACTACTCACAACAGTCTCTAACCCGTAAATAAATTATAAATCCCGGTTTTATTTGGCGTCGTCCTTGGCGTCGCCGTAGTCATTGCTTGAAGTGCACCTAACCCCAAAATATTTTTTTTGCTTAAATAACTCTTTGCACCTGTTTGAAACGCATTGCGCCTTTTTGCCCTTTTCTAGCCCTAATCTTGACTTTTTACGGGCGGTAAAAGTTAAGAAATCTGGCCATCGTCTGTTCCACGACCGAGCAAGTAAGGGGAATGGGTTTATTCCTGGGTTGATGTCATTAACTTATTTGCATGCATGTTTACAAAGACTTAATACGATGCAAATCAGTCTGTGACGTCAACCCAGGAATAGACCCATGCCCCTTACTAGCTCGGTCGTGCAACAGATGATGGCCAGATTTTGTAACTTTTACAGCCTATAAAAAAGTAAAGATTTAGTTTCAAAAGGCGCACTGCGTTTCGAACAGGTGCAAAGATTTATTTAAGCGAAAAAAATATTTTGGGGTTAGGTGCACTTTAAGGTCCCTAATGCAAAATCTATGATGTCAGAGGGTAACAGCGCACTGTTGCCCTGAATGATGATCAAAGACTTGTGTTTCACATCTACTTTAACCACTTTAATGTGCTAAATGACATATGGCTTAATGACTGCTCCTGCCTTCACATACAGCACTAAGATCCGGTTGCATTGAGTACATTTGAAGGGGAAGGAGGAGGAGAAATTATGGCTGGGTTACAAATGTTTAATTTGCACTGAGATCCTCGAGAAACAGAATTGATTGTTTTTCATTGGATCAGTCATTAAGTGTTACTTGTCACATGACTCACTTGTATTACACCGTGGACCAATCCAGGGTCGTATACATTCACAGCTGAACTTGATCCATTCATCAACACACTTGCCATTTGCACAAGAATTGGACACACACTGCTCACTGCGTGGACACCCACTACTGGTCTCAAGTAACTGCACCCCTTCTCCTGTTGGGATCACTTTCTCCTTGTCAATCGTTACATCCTGGATGCAACCAGTAAAATTATACAGAATATTACGGCCATAGGTTGGAGAAAGTGAAGAGCCGCCGATGTGAAGGTTTGTAATGTCAAGTTGTGTTTGTTGAGATGAGGATTGTTGACATTCTTGGCCGCAGGATGAATTATCCACCACGAGGATCAACGAGTCCACAGAGATGCTAATTTGAACTGTGTGCCAGAGCCCATTGCTGAGATTAGCCGCCTTCCCAGCTGACAGTTTCTGTGTTTCATTGTATGCTAAATGAACATTGTCGTTATCAAGAAACACAAGGAATTTCCTACTTAGATCAGCTGCTAGTAAGCCGTGATTTAGAGTTGTCCTGAACTGAAATGAAAGTTCAAATATTTGTTTTCCAAGGGTGAGGATCATAAACGAAGAGCCATTGAAACCAAGTGTGGTGATATTATCACAGAGTGGCCCTCCAAAGCCAGGAGCGCACGTACAAGTGAAGTTGTTGTTTTCTGTAGTACAATTTCCATTGTTGCGGCAAGGATTAGGAGTGCAGGAAGATATCTTGTTCTCACAGAACCTACCAGTGTAGTTTGCTGTGCAGTTGCAGTTGAAATCAGCTATCAAGTTTTGACATGTTCCATTGTTCTGACACGGATCGGGTATACATTCATTAATATCTTCAGAGCAGTTCTTACCTGCGTGATAAAGAGATAACACAAATTGAACTTCCAGGCATGAAAGAATCTTCTCTATTGTTTAGGCAGGAGAAAACCAATTGGATTTTGAACAAGCTTGGAGCAACCAATTTGATCAGGACAAATTCATGACGTTCAGAGACTTTACTTAACCAGATTTCCAGGAGGATACAGGATGATTTTTCAGGGGGGGGGGGGGTGGCTGGTATCTTAGGGTTGCAGAGTCAATGGGGCATGCCTCCAAAATGTGGCAATTTGAGAACTGGAACCTAATTGAAAATTGTATCTGTTCTTGTGTACCGGTACAATAGACAGTACCGGTACAACAGACAATACCATACAATACGCATGTCAACTACATACCCTCCATCCCTCCCACCAAGTGCTTGTCGCATTGGAGTACTATATTAACTTTCACTTTCATTTTTTAATGGTTATTACCTGTGAATCCGGGCAGACAGGTACAGTTGTAGTCATTAATCAAATCTGTGCAGTTTGTACTATTTACACAAGGGTTTGAATCACATTCATCGATATTTGTTGAACAGTTGAAGTCCGTGAAGCCTGGTAAACAGTGACAAGTGTAGTTATTGATTGTGTGACTACATGTTGCGTTATTCTGACAGAATCCAAACTGACACTCATCAATGTCAACATTGCAATTCCGTCCTGTGTAACCAGGCCTGCAGTTACAAGTGTAGTCCACAATTCCATCAATACACATGGCTCCGTGTTGACATGGCTGATCATTAAGTTTACAGTCATCAATATTTGTCTGACAGTTTGTGCCTGAAAAAATAAGATTTTGAACAATCATTTTTGTGTGCGTGTTGCACAAATTTGTTGTTGTTGTTGTTGTTGTCAAGCACTGTTAAATAATACACATGTGGAACCTCACAAGGCACTGATTTAATATATTTCTTGTTATTATTCAACAAATTGTAACACTATCCAAATATGGTCATGATGCTCTCGATATCTGTCATCCGTAGGTAACAGATATCCGGCGGTATACGTAGCTTCGTACGTGGGAAGAAAAAGTGAAGTGCAAAAATGTCGACAGAGAGGATTTCAAGGATTTAGGTTGTTTTGTTATCAATTTGTTGAATAATAAAACAATTATCCTGCTCAATCTTGCGGAATATCGTCTGATTTATCAGACGATATTCCGCGCGATTTCGCAGGATAATTGTTAATTATATGACAGAATTGTTACAAATGAAACTTTGTTATACTTTGTGGAGACAAACACCAAAATCAGGCTTTAAGTTAATGCCCATTTTACCTAATTAAATTACCAGTAGACAGTGTTACATTGTATCACTCAATGTGCCACTATATTAGGTCATACTAATGAATATGAAACAGGAAAACTACTTGGTCTATTTAATGTTGCCTGTGAATTGTTGGTGAGTTGTAAGGAAATGATGTGGACATGAAGGTTGATCTCAAATACCTGTGAAACCATTCCTACAGTAACATTCAAATCCTTTGCGTTTTGCACAAGTGTTGTTGGATTCATTGTAGTTAACGCAATGACCCTGACTTGGATTCTTGTCCTCATTGCAACGATCTCCACTACTACATTCATCTATGTCAATCTCACAGTTTTTGCCTGTAGTCCACTGATCACAGATACAGTGGTATAATCCAGGAAGATCTTCGCATGTTCCACAGTTACAAGATTGACCTGGAAAAACATATGTCACACAGTGATTGATATCACATCTTTAAACTGACCACAGAGCCAAGTTCTTCAAAATTTCAGCCATAAATAGCTCAATATTATAAGTTTTACTTCT
>OZ026597.1:44920982-44925982 GCA_964020085.1 Micromussa lordhowensis
GGCTGCATGCTACAGAAACCACAGGTAGGCCCTGGCCTGGCTCGCACACAGACTTCCCTACATTCTAAACAGGCCTGCTTTATACTTAGAATTCTTACATTTTAACAAATTTGCCAAGTAGCAATCGGCCTGCACCCATGGGCATACTTATTGACCAATCACTAACAGATTAGATGAGAATCAATCACGTATTTTGTTTATTAAATAAAATGTACGTAGCACCTACCGGTATGAGCTGTAAGTTGTGTATAAATCTAGTAACTAAACTTAAAGATACTTTGAAGTGCCGGTAAACATAAATAAAGCTACATTTGTTCAGACAGATAAGGATAAAAATATTGATGGAAAAAAGGAAACCCAAAAGAAGACATGTGTTTTAACTCTTTAGTCAAATTCTCACCGTTTGGACATTTGCAACTGAAGTCATCAAGTTGACGCTTAGAGCATGTTCCACCTTGCTCACATGGTGAACTATCACAAGGGTCAAATTCAAGTTCACAGTTCCGTCCAGTGAAACCAACAGCACAAGTACACGTGTAGTTGTTCTTGTCATCAGTGTCAAAACAAAGACCTCCATTCTTGCAGACATCAGTGTTATTGTTAATAGTCTTATTGCATAACGATCCCAGGAAGTTATCACACAGTCGGCCAGTCCATCTAGGTCCACAGCTACAACTGTAGTTACTAATAAGGTCAATACAAGTGCTGTAGTGATGACACAGAGCACTAGCGCAGTCATCAATATTGACCTGACAGTAATCACCAGTAAAACCAGCAGGGCACACTGAAAGCCATTGCAACAAACACAACACAGTTAAGTTACCAGTAATAATTAAATTATCATATACTGAACTCTGAACTAATGTGACAAATTAACAACTTAAATGGAGCTACACTCTCGGTGAATTAAAAGTTTCCAGTTCTTGCACAAAAGGCATTCAGTTTTCTCATCAGTTAGGACAAAACAAACAGGAAACAAGAAAGCAAATCCCAAATTCAATGTTTTTATATGTGCATTCTGGATCGCCTTTTCCCTACTTCAGACATCAATAAAGCACTGGAGTTATATTTGTCTACTTGTAACACAATTCTGGGACAAAGAGAATCCACTGACCTTTTGGTGGGCATCCCAGTACATAATCAAGCGTACAGTTTTCATTGATGTTGAAAGAAGTGACAGCACTCTTTACCAATGGAATATTTGTTCCACTTATAATACATCCAACAAATCCTGTTCTGCCACCAGAGACAGGCAAGCCGACAAATAATGGGCCTGAATTTGTAAAGCTTAAAATACTGTTTGGAACATCCACAGAAAATGATGCCAATCCAGTTAGGCTGAGTGTTGAATTTGTCCCTCCACTACCAGCAGTGAATTGTACCTTATAAATAATATTTTTGTCCAAGTCTTTGCCTACCACAACTGACTCCTGTATTGAATTAATTGACCATGTCATTTTAAGATGACTTGCAATAAACAATACAGGTGTTACAGAATAGTTCACTGTTGTAGGAACCACTTCCAGCCGAATAAAACTATTGCTAGTCCCTCTTTGATCAAGCAAAACTCCACCACTGCAAGTTCTAAAGCTGAAATCAAAGCCACTCTGGAGAGGAATAACCGCTGATGATACTTGCATCTGTGATGTGGCGTTGAAGAAGAATTTACTGCATGTTGCTGTTTGTGGGTAGTGAAGGAGAAAAACTCCTGTAAATAACAGACAAATCAAACAGATTTAATACTATACACTTTTTAAAAGAAAAAGAAACACTAGTATACGATGTTTCGGCTTCACCTTGTCACCATTATCAAATGCAAATTTGATAACTTATATCTTACAAGCATACTAAGTAAGAATATAAGAAGGTAAAAGATAAAGTCTGCATGCAAGCCAAGTGGCTCATCAGGGCGGAGCTTATCCCAGTTTTAGTAGCATGAAGCAACTAGGAGAATTTCTACATCACTCTGAATGGGATGCTAGTCTATCGTAGGGTTACCCCCAGCATTAAATTCACCGGTACCCATTTATGTACACCTGGGTGGAGAGAGGCACTGTGAGAGTTAAGTGTCTTGCCCCAGAACACACCCCGGCTAGGGTTTGAACCTGGACCGCTCAGTCCAGAGTCGAGCACACTAACCATGAGGCCACTGTGCCTCCCACAAGAATATAAGTAGTGTTGTCGCATATGCTAATCACATGCATCCAAATCTTGCCATGGCTTAATTTAATTCCACTTAATATGAAGATTGAACACAGTAACTGAAATAACAAAATTACAAACACAGAGACTGAACATGAAGAATACAGAAAAACGGCACAACGAAATAAACGAGGAAACTTACAAGATGCATGTCCTAGAAAGAAACTCAAACTGCTACTAACTAAATAAATTATGTGTGAACCGAATATATATAGAGTATGCAAATGAATGTAACATGTGCAAAAGGCTGCAAAACAATGGGAACTAATTAAGCGAAGACTTAACACTAAACACAAAACTATGAAACAAATTCTGGTGCCTACAAGAAGGGCCCACCACAATATCAGACTAAAAGGGTTTCAACATACAAATAGTACAAATTTTATTGCAAACATGGAGAAAAATATTATATATATTCTGTGCATGACTCTGATTGGCTTTAAAAGCAAATGTTTTATTTGAGCATGAAACAGGGATGACCATGTTTTTTTCTGCACATCTATTTCTCACAAAGAAGTGAAGCCAGCAAGCTTGCTGTGCGGCAGGTATGTTTTGCAGGTTGCAGGTTGCAGGTTGCAGGTTGAAACGACGTGTTTATTCGAGTTAAAGTCGAATAAACCCCAGTATAAAGGCTAACCGCAAGCAACCTAAGCTAATTTAGGCTAACCGGAGTGCTATTCAGGCTAACCGAAGTGCTAAGTAGACTAACTCAGACTTAAAAGTCCATTTTTCAACCTGCAACCTGCAACCTGCAAAACATACCTGCCCCTTGCTGTGCATGTACAGTGAATTGTATTGTCACTGAAAGACCAATTACTTAGGAACACTTGTGAGAAATTAATATTACCATCTCACCCTGTAATAGCATGAAACATGCCTAACACCTCTATATTTATTTGTTAACTAATTTGATAAAGTTCTGCACTTATGTTTCTAAATTCCTGGTTATTACAAATGATTTTATTATAAACTTAAAACTCGAATAAGTCTTATATCTGACATTTAATCGAAGGGTGTATGCAGGAAAAGAAGTATTTAAATTAAAGTATAATCCAATCCACCACTGAACAGAAAAATAGGATTATATTTCATTTCTTTAATTCTTTCCTGTTTACTCAAGTTCCGAAGTATATGCAATACTGCACACAAATAGTCTTCTCTGTGCAAACAAAGTCATCATTCTGTATTGCATGAGAAGTTTATAACTAAGTTATTTTCTCTGTATTGCAAATCTTAGCCAAAAATTTCCAATAAAAGGAACATAAAAACGCAGTTTACTGACCCTCTGCTGTCGAAAAAGGTGAAATTAACGAAGAATTAAGCTAATATTCGAAGCTTGAGTTTTAATAAGTTTATATGGCAACGATGGACGCACATTGATCGATCGCTAGAACACCATCGTACTCGACGTTTACACAAGGAAGAAAGACTGAATGTTCTCGTACAATGATTATTGCATTCAAGAAACATAGGAATATAAATTGTGTAAAAAGAGAATCGGAGTTCGTGATTACATATTTAGATTTGTACTTAACAACACAAAGTGAAATTTCGTAATCGTATCTCATCAACGAATTCGCTTTTGTGGGCGCCTGATTCAACGTATCAAGGCGGCCAAATAATTGTTTTAGAACGATCTACCTAAGAAGGTATGTTGGAAATACTCCCCTAGTCGAAAGATGAACAAAAGGAGGCAGACTTGTATGTATAACCTGCCATGCCACCGACGTTGCTGTTTATACTTCTCCATAAAAAAAATAACCCCCAACGAAGAAACCGAATGTAATGTCGCAAACACTCACCTGGAATCAGGACGCGAAATAAAGTCGCTATTTTCATTGTTACTTCATATTCAATATGAACTTGGAGGGTTACGGTACACAGACCGATCACTGCGGTTGTCGTTAAGTGCCATTTTGTTTCTTTTCGCTATAGTTAGGCTTGATTTGTTCAACAAGCATCTCGCGAACGTCGGACACTTGAAAGCTAGGTTAGGAGAAAACGTAAATAGATCATTGTAAAATTCGATAAACTTCTCTATCGATCGAGTTCCTTGTCGTTGTAAATCAGTTTTATTTGTCGAAAGAGGTCATATTGGTGCTGCAGTCATAGACTCTTATTCTCAGTACAGAATGGACGGTGTTAACATGTAACAAAATTTATCCATTCGTCAGCGCTAGGAGTTATCATCGAGTTCTAGATTCTCTTTTCTATGGAGGAATGGCAAACATTCGGTATGATATTTGTGACAGAATCTGAGTTTGTTAACAAAGAAAATACTGTTAGTTGCTGGTGCATATCAGAAGTTCTGTACGAAGGAGCCAGTCTAATCTGTTATGGGTCGTTATGGCTTTTACTGCAGCTGATTCTTCGTAGTTCTCTCTTTTTATAGGGCTTCTTTTCATTTGGCAAATTGGAAAATGAAAAATTTAACCTTCTCGTTCCCTTTCGTTTTATTTAGTTTTCCAGATAAAGAAGAAGTACAAAGAATTTGGCAAAAGTTCGTTTTTCTTTTCCTCGTTTTACTAATACATGTATATGTAAAATAACTGTGTCCGGCATACATCAAATTTTAGTATACTACATGTAAGCTTCCGGTCACGTCCATAACGGTTCTTAATTGTAATACTAAAGTGTTTGTCTAGTTCAGACAAAATGCTCATACTTTACAGGAAAGCTTTAGAGATGTGTACTTATGAGAATTTTACATCATGGTCCTGAACATTGTTTCCTCTACCATCTTACACGCCACTTACATTTGGTTAACATTTCTCTGACTGGTGTGTTTATCATCATCC
>OZ026597.1:44930982-44988482 GCA_964020085.1 Micromussa lordhowensis
TTTATTTTCTTATTCACATTCAGCTAATCGACAGCTAATGTGACGAGGCTGCAGTTTAGATAACACCATCTGGGACATGGAAACCTTTTGCAGTTAATTTGCCTCCTTCGTAACTTAGACAAATATATAGGCAGTGAATAATGAAACCTGCTGCCTACTGAACTTCACAGCACTGTTTGTAATTATTTGACTAGTTACCCGTCTATGAATACAAAGCGGCATTATTAAACAGACCTCGTGTGTCTTAAGTGCCCGTTTTTCTTTTTATTATTGATTTCCGTCTTGTCTCTTCACGCCTGTATTTGAGATGCCATTTAAAACGACCAATCCCCGGGGAAATTCAAATGCTATTAGCGTCACGTTGACAACCAAAAAGAACTATTGAAGATTTCAGCTTGAAAGAAAGCAATCCCTTAAGCACATAAAAGATTTTTGCATGCAGGATTTAGACGAGGCATTTTCGTTTGAAATGACTTAGGGGAGAGAAAGTCAACGCATGAGCTGGAATAAGGTTCAAAGATGAATGCGTCTCTTGAAAACGCGACTTTGATCACTTCGCTAGGTTATCCATTGGAGCTTAGAAGTTCTGTAGAAGTCATAGTTGAAATTGTGGTCGGCTGTATTCTGTTCATCCTTGGCATTACAGGCAATGGTTTGGTTTGTTATGTAATTACCCGCAGCCGCTACACCAAATCATCAATGTATTTTTTCATGGTACAACTTGCTGTCGCCGATATCTTGGTTTGCTCAGTTTCCATTCCGCTTACTTTGGTATCGACGCATCCAAGACCATTACTACTTCTACAAAACGATGTGACCTGCAAAGTAGTTCGCTTTATCCAGTACCTTCTCCCTCCGGCTTCAGTCAATATTCTCACCGCAACTGCAGCAGACCGCTTCCTTCTCATCTGTTATCCTCTCAAGTTTCTGTATCGCACTAAAGTCAAGTTGTTAGCCATATGCTGTTGGTTGTACGCAGTGATTCTGACTTTACCAGAGATTTACCTAATCAACTCCTTCCCCGTCATTTACAACAATGAAGTCTACCAATTCTGTGCAATAAAGGAAACCTCCTCTGACTCAAAACTTGGTGTCATTTTCTTGGCAGTTCGTGCGATTTTGGGATTTCTGACGCCTCTCTTGATAATAATTATCGTTTATTACAACATTTTAAAAACAATATGGAAAAGAAAAACCATCAGAAGAAAGATGAGGAGAAATGCCATCAAAAGCTTGACTATGGTAGTGTTTGCGTTTTTTCTCAGCTGGGCTCCGTTTTCAGTGATATCGAAGTACTGTATTCTAGTCGAAAAGCGATATGACACTATCTCCAGAGCCGAGATAATCACCTTTTGGATCGGTTTGTCAGCGTCCGTCTATAATCCTCTCATTTATGCATTCTACAACAAGAATTTTCGAGACGCATTTTACGAAGTTGTCCTACACAAGAAAGCACGGAGAAAAACCACAGTTATTTTACCGCCGCCAGAAAAAGCTGCTGTAAAAGCAGTCGCTGTGACAATTCCTGATTATAAAGCTGGAACACCCGTCCTGCTCAGACACACAAAAATCGGCTGATTCGGCCTGCAAATAATTTATAACTTCCGGCATTAAAATGATCACAACATCTCCAACTAATCTCGTCTGCAGATTGACTGTGGTTTATTGGATGTTCATCTGCTACACCTGTTTAAAAAATGCTGGGTATAAGACAGAACACGAGTAAAAGTTAAACGTCAATGAAAATATCTCGAGTCGTTTTAGTGGCAAATGTCGCGTATATCCTCGTCTTAGTCGTCGTCATCTTGCTTCAATCCACCAAAAACCTGCAACGATAAAACAATGTATTTTCGTGACGCGAGTAAAGCGCAAAACGAGAGATGTTTTACACAACATAAACTCTGACCCGAGTGAAAAGAAAATGGACAAAGTAAACGCGGCAACAAGACGTAACATGTTGAATAAATAAAAATAAATAATAAATAATTTGTATTTAAGTGCCATGAGTATTTAGCACTGTTGTGCTAATCGGGGACACTGTACATGATTAAACAAATATTGCAAATAGAACATGAATTATTAAGAATCCCAACTGGTGGGAGGCTGACCAGCTGGCTATTTACACAACGCGGTGGAGGAGTTGAACTCGGGACTACCGAGAATAAATTCACTGACATAGCGGCAGGGAGGACAACCAGAGACCTTTAGACTTTAAATCCACTTGGCCACGCCGCCTTCTAGAAAAATAACCCGGCAGACCAAAATAAAGACAATCTCATGACATGATTGATTATCGCAGCATAAAGCCTAAAAAAAGGCCAGGCTTGAACGGGACTCCTTTCAGGCCTGAATTTTACTTTTCTTTTCAGGCTCTAATTTCACCACTGTATAAGTTGTGTGTATAGCTGCGATGATCAATCATGTCTCCATGTCTTTCTCCGCAGTTCAGATATATCATCTTTCATATAAAGAAAATCGTCAACTAGATATGTTGATTACAATACAGCCAATCAGAATGCAGGAAAGCTGTGGTATATTCCACGGTATTCCACCCAACCTTCCCATCGAGTGCTGTATATATGTCGCATTGATCGTGTTTGGCCACTGTAATTTCTATGGCTCGTGTGTATACTAAGAAAATATAAGTGACTCGTGCGATATTCCATGGTATACCATTCGAAAGCGTTGCATAACTAGTACATATCAGCAACATCTCACATCAGCAAAATCTCTGTCCTGTTAGGATCTGATAGACCAACACTGATCAACATTTCCGCGTGAATAACTTAGTTGTGAGTCAGACTAACCTTGCTTGGAACCGATTGCTGCTCAACTTGAACTTCTGATGAGAGACAGGAAATGAAAATAAAGAACAAGCATTGAACGCCACCCATGTGAAGTCTAAACATGAAGGCTGCATAGAAAAACAGTGCTGTGGGAATATCAAGCGGTAACTCACTGTCCCCTACCCTGTCGGTGGAGACTGCCGCTCATCCTAACAACCGCTAAGTGGCGCGTACTCACTCCCTCCCCCCCCCCCCCTCGGGCGTGACTTCCTCTTACTTCGTGAATGAATCACTCACCTCACCCCGTAACAGACAGAGACCCACAATGCTCAGCTATCTTACTACAAACTATTTCCAGGTAACACGGCCGATGCCACAGTTCAGTGGTCGTATCTCACAAATGAGCTTAAGAGAGGTTCATAAATAGGACAAAACATAATCCTTCGATAAAACTTCCACTGATGCATTTTCTTGTCATCCATTATGGTGATTTACAATCCGAATCTGCGCTAGCTTTGTTTAAAATTTGGAATTAAAATGTTGAAGATATACAGTCGGATCAATTACTGAGAATGCGATTATAAAATAAAGCGGCAGACAATGTACCCTCGTCATTATCATCCTCGTCTTCGTCCTCATCAATGTCGATCTCCTCTGGGTTTGCCACTTGCTCTGTATCTTCAGTGTCTCCGTGACTTGTTTCACTCCTGGTAAGTAAAGAAACACGATAAATGCTCAATCGAATCATGAAGGTGATAGGGTCTTTGCCAAAGCGCAATTCATTCAAGGATGTGTAAAGAATGTTTCCTTACCTGACAAACAAGACTTTCTCTTTTAACTTAGCGCTCACGTTTTTGCTTGTCGCCACCGCTTGAGCCTGTTGTTCAAGCCGCTGCATATCATCAGTGACAGGCTCGTCAGTTCCTTGGCAAAATCAACAGACATAAATAAGTACCCAGACCGCTGCCTATAGCAGCTTTTCACATCACATGGGACTGGGTCCGAGTTTGTAAAACAAAAACGAGCTTCTTCACAAGAAAGGATGCATTTTTTGATTACCAAACCAGAGAGGAATGAGAACAAATTCGTTATCGTGATGTTGATGTTGACCACAATCACCACAGAGACACATCGGTAAAGTTACTCACCTGCTCCGGCGGATTTGCTAGCGGCCGCTGCCAACATTTGTGCGGACATGAAGTTGACCTGTGAAAGTAACATTCGGTAAAATATATAAAATTATATAAAATTAATGCTATTCAGCCAGATACTTTAACTAACAGTTTTCTTCTCCCTTTCGCTCCAGAAACGTCCCAAATAGCTCTACAGACGTCTTTGTCAAACAGCCAACCAGAGGTATTACTTCTATTCAATCAGTAGTACTTCAGTAACTGTGGAGTTACCTGATTCATAACTAAATCTTAATAAAACATTTTGGGAGTACGTCAGAGAGACGAAAACAACGCATTTTCTATTGAACCGTGCTTATCTAACAGATTTTACAAAGCGGTAAAAATATTATGACTGTGGCCGAGATGTTTCTGTAATGACAGAAATTCGTCAGTCTGAACTTTATTTGACGTAAGAGACAACTTGTTACCTGTGTGTTAAACTGAGCCTGTACGCTTCTTTTGATGCGCAACATTTCTCGGAATGTATCCTCGTTTCCATGTCGAACTTCAAAGTCATGCCATTCTTTCCAGAATGTTGGAGTGGTCTGAAAATGAGAGAAAGGCAATATCACTCGCGGCAATGCTGAAGTGAAAAAGACGCTTCACTTTCGTCGACTATATTGTCCTTCAAGTGCCTTGCGTCGATCGTTTCTAGAACCGCGATGGAGAGAAGAGTGCGTTGAGGAAAGATATATCAGGGTCGTGGAGTGTCATTCGCAGCCGTCGTAGGCTAGTGTTGAAAGCGTTGCGTGACAATTCAAATAAGGGCTACCATGGGGACTGTCACTCACATTGTTTGCGTTAGTTTCCAGTCTTTTAAGGGAGAAGGTAGGTAACAAAGTAAAGTCTGCCAAGTGGCCCATCAGGTAGGCGCTTGTCTCAGCATGAAGCGGCAAGGAGTATTACTACTCCCCCCGGGATGGGATCTTAGTCTATCACAGGGTTACCCCCAGCATTAAGTTCGTCGGTACCCATTTATACACCTGGGCGGAGAGAGGCACTGTGAGAGTAAAGTGTCTTGCTCAAGAACACAACACAATGACCATGATAGGGCTCGAACCAGGACTCCTCGACCCGGAGGCGAAGGTACTAACCGCAAGGCCACCGCGCCATGCGGTTACGAGAGAAGGAAGTGCGTGAAAAATGTAAGAGATATGAACAAACCCGCGGATCAGCCATTTGTGAAGCGTGCATGTACACAGCTCTAGCTCGGTCAATCTCGCCCAGTTTACGCTCAAGATCGGCAAATCTTATGCACATCTCTCTGGAATAGAACAAGAGAAATATTAAAACTAGCAGTTTATTATAGCATACCATTCAATAAAATAGATTTCTTGCCCACATTCAAGGCTACATTACTCAACATTGCATGAACAACAAGTGATCATTCGCCAAGTAGATTTCATCACTTCATTTCCTCATCAGTAATGAACCGCTCACCTAGCTTGCTCGTCTGGCAGCACTTCAATGGCTTTCTCGTAGATTTCACGCGTGTGAGTGACACCGAAAATCTCCGCGGCTTGTTTGATGTACAGGTTGAACATCTTTGAAGATAAAACAATGCATACGAGTCTTGAAATTATTGCTCTTTTCTGTCTCAAAAACATCCACATGCTCCAAAATTAAATGACTTGGATTTCGCTTGTTATGTTGCTGCTGTTGTTGTTTTTATCCCATAACGTGACGGTTTACGACAACAATGGTTAAAAAAATTACTGTCACATTTTACGTTAAGGAGATTTTTATTCCTTAGGTATTAGTGTTGATCCACGTCGGTACGTGAGTGAACAAGTAGAATAAAAATACTGAATTTTTGTTCGATCATAATGTAGATGTTCGAAGAAAAATTAAATACATATAAACAAACAGTGAATAAGTAACACCAAGGACTAGACAGTACTTACTTCAAACTGCTCTTCAGGCAATACGGCTTTTGTAGACCTCTCATATATCGACATAGCGTGTCGGGCAAGACCGTGATTCTCTTCAAGCTTGGCGTACATTAAATAAAAAGCTGAAAAAAAGAGAAAGATTTTCACCGAATATTGCTATGACCTACTTGTTCAGCAGCTAACTATGCAACGAACATCAAGGAGCAGAAAAAACTTGAAAATTAACCAATCTTACATTTAGCAAATTTAGCCGGACAGCCCTCGAGAACTTGTTCAAAAAGATCCCTTGCTCGCTCCAGTTTACTGCCACCCTGGGAAAAAATAACCGTCAAAATGTTCAAATAAATAAATCAATCAACTTTGTTTAACGAGGGTGACGCACAAAAGTCTTCAGCTGATAAACCCGTGACCCTCGAATTCCCGATCAAATGCAAACATTTCATTAAAAAATCAGGGTTTACCTGTGCAATTAACTCAAACTGTAGTTTTTTAACTTACATATCTGTGAATAAACTTTGTAAGGTAGGTGTTCCAGATGTCAAACACGTTTGGCCATTTGAACATCGCAACTCCGCGCTCGTAAACCTAAAAACAACATAGAAAACCGTCAACCAAAAGGGCCTATAACAAGAATGAATCAATCACTGCTAGGGATACACATAACAAGCTCGAGTGACTGTGATCCTGCTATCAACTGACCTTGAATGCTTCTTCAAAGTAGCGATGTTCTTCCAGGAAAGTAGCAAAGTTGATGATAATCTGAGGAGTTGCAATCCGCAGATCAAGAATACGATTATATACAGCTTTCGTGGACTACAAAAAATAAAAAAGAAAGTTCAAAATGAGTTATTGAAGAAAATGACAGCTTGCTCAAAAGTGCAGCGTGTCCTAGATTTTTTCACAGCCCTCTATTTTCTCGTATTTTTATTCGATCTTTGGACGCGCGGATAGAATCGCGAGAAAACTTGACGCAGTGCAAAACGTCTGACTTGACGGGGTTGGGGTGGGGAACAAGATACTTCGCTCGCTTCCCCACCCCCAACCCCTCGTGCTTCGCGCTCGCTTCGCTCACTTTTTCCTTCGCGCGCGTTGAAAAATAGAGAGGCTGCGAATAGTCCACGAGTCTCCTTAAATGGCATACTTTTGTTGTAATCCATTAAGTGACAATGACCTCTACGAGGACTTTTAAAGACATTGCAACCATAGTTACCTGGAATGTTCCCAGGCTCTCCTCCAAGTCGGCGTACATTGACCAAAGCTTCAACGACTTGTAAACACGTCTCTGAACTGTTTCACTCTGAAGAAAAAACATAACACAATAAATGAATACAGCTATACAGAACGCCACTTGTCATGTTCCACAGGCTCACCTCATCATAGTAGTCTGTTTTAGTTGATGGCATGGCTGTAGCTCTTCTCATAAGATCAAGAGCTTGTTGGTAGTTTCTACAAGAGATTAAAAAGGCAGAACGAACAACATACATGAAGTAGTCATGTCAAGGTAATAAAGCTAACACTACTGATCTTAGTAAGAAGAACATCTCTCAAGATAAAGGCTTCATGTATAGCATTGAAAAGTTGCTGTGAAAATGCACCCTGAAAGTCATCGCCAACCTCGTTCCCAGGCTCTTTCTCCACTGCCTCCCTCTGACGACAAAGGGAGGCAGAGGAGAGAGAGCCTGGGAATGAGGTTGAGTCGCTGCCAGCTGAACACACTAAAAAAACACCCTGAGATATAGCAAGGAAACTCTCTAAACCGCTTTTTTATTGCAACCATATATTATATACAGTACACAAAAAATACACAACATTAGCTCAGATAAAAGTGCAATAAATCTTAATACTCCTTCAATTGATTTAACAAGTGTCACAATCGACCAAAGTGCATACACCGTACCACATTGTTGGCAATAAATTCTATTATCTTTTTTTAAGTTGGTAAAGATGATAAGGCAACTGTATACAGTTCGTCCTGAGGATTGTGCATGAGACAAAGGAAACATCACAAGTCTCTACTTACTCATGTCTGATCTCCATCTCACAAACCTCACACCACACGCTGGCCAGGTCATCCACTTTACGGTAATTCACTTTGGTAGCTTTGTCAAATATGACGCGAGCCTCGGCAAGTTGACCGTGCTGTTCATAAAACTTGGCAAACTCCACCCACAAGGTGTGAGGTTTGCCTGACGCTAGCTTAGCATCCACTGTCTGCACGGCTTCTGTGTATGTGTTGATGATTTCTTTGGGTTTTCCTTCATAGAGTTTGACTCTTTTATGCCATTCGTGGACATTGTGAGGATTTTGACGTAGAAGAACACTACAAAGAAAACAGTCATATCCATGAAATCCAATTATGCGCAGAATAGAATTCAAGAGGATACCAAGGTTTATGAGTTCAAAGCAGTACATGAAGGACACCAATTTCTGTTAGCTGTGATGGCTCTTATTGCCTCAAATAAAAATACTAACTCTAAGCATCGCCTGCATTGCAGGCATAGACAGGGAAGTGGTACAGGAGGTGAAAAAAGTGAGTAAGAAGGGACAGAGCTTCCCTTCCACTGCCACTCTACCCACCCTCCTTCCAACCCAGGTCTTTCTCCCTCTCTCCCCTGTTCTACACCTGCTCCACAGGTTAAAAGTAATTAAAATGAGAACATTGAATAACTTGACCAACTCTGTGACAATTACCTGCTAAGCAAAAGAGGTCTTCTGTCCATTAAATGTTCAAATCTTGCCATTCTGAGCTCTAAGTCAATGTCATCTGAGGAAAAATGCGGGCCTAAAAATTACCATCAACTAGTACTGGACACAACACAAGCCTTAATTACATTAAAGTGCAGGGACAGCCATTGACAGCCATTGACAGTACAGCCATTGACAATTGTACAGCCATTGACAATGAACAATAACTACACTGAAATTAGATTAAACTTTGTATTAATATTACTTGGATGTGATAGTTTCACAACAGGGGAGTGCCAATAGAAACTGGGCAACAAGATGTTTTGTTGTATATGTTTGTGACAAAAGTAGTGGGGTGGAATGGAGTTGCGAGGAGTGGAGGCTTGGCAGAAAAGGGGGGACATAACCAGGGAAGGTAGAGGTCACCAATGGAAGTCTGTAGTGTACCTTCCTCACTAGGTCCCATCTCTGAAGTTGTTTCCATCTTAGCACTAATCATGCTCTCCTCAAATTGTGCATAAGCATCAAACACCTGAAAAAAGACAAATTAACAAACAACCTCCTGTTCAGTCAGTACATCTACCACTGTATGTCTGACAGTCAGTCAGCTGTTTGTCATCCACTCTGTCCGTCCATTAGTCATTAACCGTCAGTGAATTAATGCCTCAGTCTGTCCATCAAACTTGTTTAAATCAAATTTGTATAAATTAAACATTTTAGCTGTTATATTGTATTTTAACCTTCTTTACCTAGTTGCACGGCTTTTGTGAAGAGCAAGAATTGTAAATTTTTCAACAAAACTACCGTGATGAAATAAGGTTTTCTATCTATATCTATCTATCAAACCAATTTCAAGACAAGTCAAAAAAAGCAAAAAGACTGATGTTTTCACCTGACTACACTGTTCTCATAGGAGTATGCCATACAAACAGAACATTGTACTTCCTGATCCTGTTGATATGTGAGCCTACAGTTTTACATGGTAAATAAGGTAGTAATGGACTCAGTCACAAAGCTGCTGACCAGCAGAGAAGAGGACTGCTGGCTTTTCATTTCAGGAGAATGTTTCTATCAACAGACCCACATTTACCTGCCCAAAGTCTCTCACTGTCATAACAGTTTGAATTGCTTCTTCATAAACATCTCTTGCCTGAAACAAAGGGGAACAACAAAATCATTCTAGTCTCTAAACTCTAATCAGTGAGATAATCTCAGTTAGTGCATCTAGTGCAATGTATAGCTCTGTACTAGGTCCACACTGCATGTACAAGCCAAGTGGTCCTTCAGGCCGGAGCTTATCCTGGTTTCTGTCTCATGAAGTGACTAGGAGTATTTCTACTCCACCCTGGATGCGATGCTAGTCCATCGCAGCCCCCCCCCCCCCCGGATTAAATCTGTCAGTACCCATTTATACACCTGGGTGGAGAGAGGCACCAAGAGAATGTGTCTTGCCAAAGAACACACAATAATGTCCCAATATTACTCACAAAAAATAAACATTGAAGGAATAAATTCAAAGTGGAAAGAAAGTCATGTCTAATGGCACAGGGCTAGTCAATTTTGTAGTCAGGCTAGGGAATATTGCCTGAAAAGCACGCCCGGAAATTCATTTTCTTTGCACCCTGAAATAACAATGACTGTCCACATGTAGGTATAAACAAGTGTTTTTTGCACTCGCTATTTGTTAGAATGATTAAACAGTGAAATGCGCTTCCTAAAGAGATAGTACACGAACAAAATTTTAGCATTTTTCGTAACAAACTCAAAAAGCATTGTGAGATTTTGTAAATTTTTATGCATTGTAAATCATTTTTAAACTTTATACTGTAGCAGATTTAAACTCTATATTGTAGCAGATCTTTTATATTTTCTGTAGGGAGCGTCCTCGATAGAGATAACCTCCGACACTTCCTTTTGTGTATATTTTACATGATAAATAAACTTCTACTCTACTTTACTCTGACCTTTTCAAAGTGTCCACTTCTTATAAAGAAGTCAGCTAGTGAATTCCAAAGTTGTCCTAAACTGTCAGAAAATCGGCGTAAACCTCCACGGATAATGTCAGCAACTTTTAGACTCTTGATCTTCAACACAAACAGAACGTGGCCTCAATTTCACAGTCAAACAGTTGTTGCCAGTCAAGACATATATCTCATGCCATACACAGTAAGTGTTTAAGAATTAAAAAGCAGTCTATATTCTAAACTCTATTAGTAGAATTCTACTAGTATACTAATGCAAATGCTGCAATCTGATTGGCTGAGCTACTCGTATACTATCAGCCATTAGAGTGCAGTTGGCCGTCGATACGTTCAACTTTGTTTATGGGTAAAGTTCAATAATGCGTGGGAAAATCATTGGAAACCGTTATTTGCGTTAATTTCAGTTAGAATTCTACTAAAACAATTAGATTATTCGCTCTCGATTTCTATGAGGTGTAGTTGATTCGGCCTTCGGCCTCATCAACTATCACCTCATAGAAATCTCGAGCTCATAATCTAATTGTTAAATAGTTAATATTCTGTATTAACTAGAAAGTACAACTAATTGGTGACCACATTCCTCTAGAGAGTAAGGTTCAAATTTTATTGCATTTATAGTTAATTAGCTTATTCATAAACTACAGTATAATACTGTATAACACACAATAAAAGCTATCTTCATTCCCATCAGTCGCATTGGCCCGATTTATACTAGAGACGGATCATCCGTCTGGGACGAACTTGGGCAAAGAACGATAGTTCGTCTGATAATTCGTCCGCGTATAAATACGGGCAAACAGACGGATCATCCGTCCAGACGAACTACCTGGATAATTCGTCTTGATCGACGAATTACCGAGGCTAATTCGGCTGAACGGATCATCCGTCTGTGAGTATAAATGCGGGCGAAGGGCGGACTATCGATGAAATCAACACCTCGTTACATAACGCCAGCGGTCATTTTGCTGAAAATAGTAAACTCAACATGGCGGACGATTCGGTGCGAAAGCCCAAAAAAGAACGGGTTTGGACTGAAACGGAACTAAAATTCCTTGCCCTCGTGCTAGCTGACGAGAAAACAGAATTTGCCGTTCGACTGGAAACACTCGCCTTAAAGAAGTCTGCAAACAACGAAGTCTTTGAAGAAATCTCAAAGAAATTTAACGAGCTCATGTTGTCGAACGAGTTTAAAGAAGAGAATGAAAGGGAAAAAAGCAAGTCCACAAGCAAACGGAAATACACTCCATTGGACACAAGTCCAGCAAAGCTTCGCATTAAATACAAGTTCCTCAGAACCCAGTGGCGAAAATTTACTGATCGCGTGAAAAAGGGAAGTGGAAAGTCACCCAAAAAAGAACCCGAGTGGTTCACCATCTTAAACCCAATATTCTCCGACACCATGGGAAACATGGATACGGCTTCCAGTCCCAGTGAGGTTCTTTCAGAAGAGTCTTCAGCTTCAGACGAGGAAACCAGCACTAAGGAAAACGTCGAAGATAGTAATTCAGCTGATGAAATGAGCTGCGCTGCAGGAAGTAGTGACAGTTCTGGTGAAAAAAAGAGAAAACCAAAAAAAGCCTTTCTTCAGGTGAAACCATGTGCCAAAAAAAGGGTAAAAAGCCAAACACAAGCCATCCAAGAAATGGCAAAGAGCTTTAGTGCCTTGGGTGAAGTGCAGCAAAAGCGTGCGGAGATGATGGCTGATGCAGACAAAGAAAGACAGGCCGAGTTTTTACGGTTTCAAAGAGACCAAGCAGAGCTTAATCGCCAGCACGAGTTGAAAATGGTGGAAATGATAATGAAATTTACAAATCCCCCAAACCCTGCCCACTACATGCGTGGATCAACCCAAGTGGCCCAGCAACCCACAAGTCACAGCTATTATGAGAGAACCACTGGCTTTAATCATCTGCAGCCCCAGCTACAGTCTGATCTGCCCCAGATGACATCTCAGACAGGTCAAGTAACTGACCTTGATCAATATCAATCGACATCAGGTGTCAATACATGGTATTAACATTGTCAAGAGTTTTGCTTTTATTTGAAACTGGCCAGTGCTTAAAACAATCAGTTTGATTGCTGAAGTTAAAAACTACCATTTGTAACGTTGTTGAAAAGTTGTGTTGCTATGGTATATTTTTTTACATTTACCTGGTCAGTTCTTGAAGCAGTTCATAAATTGATGGTTTGAGTTAAACAAAAATAACATTTTCTTTTATGCTTATTTTTCTTTTTAACTGTTTAATGCACTTTGGATCAATGTATGTTTCAGGGAAACTGCCCACCTACCCCTCTCCAAACCTAACATTTTGCCCAAAAGTAAGAAGTAAGGGTTACTTTTAGGTTTGGGCAGGAGTAGGTGAGCAGTTTCCCAGAAACATACATTGATCTGCACCTTTCTACAATAAAGTTTTGTTTTTGTTACATGTAGTTCTTTGTCATCTTTGTTTACTTGTAGAATATTTCACAATGGTCAATAGTCATCATGACAAAGTAGTGGAGATGGCCCTCTTAAAAATATCAGCTACATGAAAATGTCACTCTCCTCCTCACAACCTTTAAGAGGGTTTACACATGTGGAGAATCTACTACTGAAAATGTTGCTACAGCTGGCTCAAAGCCTAATGGAACCTCTGTAGTTTAAACACAACAATGACATTATTACTGTCTGTCACTTTTTCTGTGGAGGGAAAGTTGAAACCATCATAATATTGTGTGGTCAAAAAGTGGCATGAGTGCTTTTCTGAATATTATCAGTTAATTGGCATCTCTCTCTTCCCTGATTCCCCACAACCAATTAGATATTTCTCTAATTGTGTCAGCATCACCTGCTTGGCCACTTCCACGAATAAGATAGAGTTCATTTACTTCAAGTCTCCATCTCTCTTTGCAGGGGTCATTCCTGTGAATACAAATGTTGTGAAGACAAATGCAGACCATAATTATGACTTTGATGTTATCCAAGTTGCATTCTGTCTTCTTGTACAAAATTCGCCATCTCCCCTTTAACATACCATAGGCATGCTCTGAAACCACTCGGGCCGAGCAAAGTCTCATGTTAAAGTATCTCTGCTGGGGCACTCGAGTTCCCTCCTTGTACGGTTTCAGTAACCAAGGACGGCTGGGAAAAGCTGAATCGCCAACAGTTGCCAATGGAATTTCACCATGAGGATGGAGATTCAATGACCTGTTGGGTAATACATGGCCTTCTTCAAACTGTGAATAGATCTCACAACTTCTCAGCAGCCGGGAGTCATGTGTAGATCCCGGTGCACCAACTGCTGCCCACATAAACCTCTTGTTGTATCCAATAAAGCCCATATTTGTTACAGAGTATCTCTTCTTATAGCTGTAGAAATTCTTCAAATTTGTGGAAACATACACGTGAAATCCATCCCACGCTCCAACGCAGGGGAACTCCCAATTTTCCAGGAATTTTTGTAATTCGTTGTTCCACTCTTCTGGGGTGCTTGGAAGAAAAACGAATCTATCATACAAAGTTTTCACTATGGTTTTACAAACCTCCATAAAAATGCAATGAGCGGTCGGAGCTGCAACGCCAAAGAGATCTCCTACCGTCAAGAACGTACACCCATGAGCAAGTCGGTATAGGCACAAAGCCAACTGGCTAGCAGGTGGAGTTGGATGGGGTTTCATTGGAGTTGCTTCTTTGGTTATGTCGTTTTCAATTTCGGCCAGAATGAACTCAAATGTATCCCGAGAAACCCTTAACCGCTTCTTAAAAGCTGCATCGTCCCAGTTGTCATAACCTTGGGACCACCAGTTGTTGTTTCTGAGCTCATCATGACTTCTTTCCCGCCTTGGTTTCTTGCTTAACAAGACTGCAGACAAAGCAGCTGCTTGAGCAACTTCTTCTTCATATAACAATTCGTCCGCGATACGCTTTTTTGCCATTTCATCATCCATCCTCAGCAAAGAATTAAATCCTTCTTCTGCAGCTTTTCTCTTATTCGATAAAAGCTTCACGAACTGTGTTTTGGCCCAATTTGCTGCCATTTTGAAATTTGCCGCGAAAGATTGGTCTTACTAGCACCCAGGCCTTTTTGTCGCGCTTTCTAAGAATTACCGATAGTCCCTATCATATAGTTCGTCCCGTATTTATACTAGACGGATGATCCGTCTGGACGGATGATCTGTCTGGACGGATGATCCGTCTCTAGTATAAATCGGGCCATTATTTCAAAGGTTAAATTACCTGTGAAAGAAACAAACACTTACCTTGTCAGGATTCTTGGAAATAAGGTCACAAAGTTCTTGCCAAAGCTGAAGATGAGAGATATTAAGTCTTTTCAGTCTTGAAATAATAACTACTAACAATGTCATGATTGTAATGTGCAACACAGCCCATGAAAGAGTGTGTCACATTGTGTAGGACGAAAACCATGGTTATTTCAAGGTTGATATAATTCCACAGTTCCATTTAACGACTCAGATAATTCTAGTAAACATTTTCAGAGTGAAACCAAGCCACTCCATGTTGTTTCTGCAACAGAAAACCTTCTACACTGTATCATCCATGAGATGTACATGTGCAAACCTGTACTAATGTATATCTAAGAAAATTCTTGTCTTTTTTAACCGCGCGGCCATGGGCCGAGCGTGGTTCTTGCTCTGCACGGGTTTTTTTTTTTGTCACCCCTGTAATTGGCTGATGATGACATCATCCGGTGAGGACAATTGGCCGTGGGAGTTTGGGTCGCCATTTCTCAGCTCTTTTCGTCATATCTCCCCCTCAGGAGGGTTTTGTCAAGTTAGCGAATTAACTGTTTACACAAAAAAATGGCGGCCTTCGGCGATGGGCGTCAGGACATTTGCAAGGATAAAGCATCTAATTTGGGACCAGCTGCTGGCTAGTGAGGCTGACATTATCCAGAGTTAAGCTGTATTTTCGTTTTGCGTGCAAAACAGAACATTTTGTAATCTGGAATGTTTGCATTGTGTCTGTTCACTTTCAAAGGGAATACTCAATGCGCTAAAAAGGTATTACGTCTGGCCATGGAATACGCTGACAGTGATAAATGTAAGATCGTGTATAGTTCGCCAGAAGCAATGGTGGAATTTTCTGGGGAAAAAAAGTTAAAATTTAGCCCTAGCGCTCGTCAAAAACCCATATCATTGTAAAATTTATTTTGAAAGGTCAAGGTATTTTTTCATTAGATGCAAACAAAATTCTCCGATTACAAGTCACGCTAAACTCGCGCTATGCAAAGAATGTAATCAGATACTCCTTTTTCCGTATATTTGCTGAAGGGCAGGAGAGTCACGTTTCGCAGACAGTGTAAGTAACCGCGTTTTTTTATAGCGCGGTTTACAACCGCACCGCGGTTCTTGTTTAATCAAGAATTTCACAGTCTTAAATACTATCTCACGGGAGCTTGCTAGACTTCTAACCTTACCTGATGATTTGATTTCCCTTCCTTGGATACAAATTTCTCCTGCATAAACAAGGAAAGGTTATTAAATTATTAATAATATTGATTTAAAAATAACCCAAAGCAAATACGTACGCTGATTGGTTTAAAACCGTGTTTCTATAACTCGATAGAAACACAGAACTAGCACAAGCTGTTGATGTAATGATGGCGCGAACAAAGAGAATCTACATTTTGATGATCAAAGTAAACAAGGTGTTTTTCTTTTTCTTCGCCGCGGTATTTTCGAAAAGAAATAGAAAACATGTTCTCTGTGTTCCTATCGAGTTATAGAAACACTCGTGAAAGTTTGGGAGAACTTGAAAAAGCTGTGGAAACACTCGCCTGCAGCTCGTGTTCCCACAGCATTTCTCATTCTCCCAAACTTTCACTCGTGTTTCTATTTAACAATTAGATTATGAGCTCTAGATTTTTATCGCGTGATAGTTGACGAGGGCGCAGCCCGAGTCAACTATCGCGTGATAGAAATCGAGAGCGAATAATCTAATTGTTTTAGTATAAATCTACTAGTCGTTCAAAACTTAATCTAAATCCTCTTCTCAACACTTCGAAAACGCCAAGAAACCGCCGTCATTTTGTTAACAAGTGCACACTGTTACGCTACTCACTATCTATCACAGAATAGAACGTGAGTAGCGTAGCCAATCAGAGGACGCCATTCGTGATAGAACGCTAGTAGATTTATACTAAAACTCGATAGAAACACGGCACATGTTTCCTATTTCTTAAATAATACACTTTCAGGTCTAAGAACTTCTGCTTGACTTTTTCTCCAAAAGTTTGTAAACAAGGAGCATACATGTATCCATCTGCTTCAGATTGGGGGATGTCAATTATTCTACTAAACAAAATGCTAAATGCATCACTACCATACTTTGATAATAATTGTTAAATAAAGTTACCAAACAAGTACTAAAAAAGAACTACAGTTGGACTTCAAACTTGGTTATTTTGAATTCCCGTTTATTTCGAACTCAAAACCATTTATCAAGTTATGGATTTGCCTCTCTGTCATTTACTATTGGCTATTCTGAACTCCTACTCTTCCAAACTGTTTTTCATTTCCCCAGAGAGTTAAAATAGTAGGGTTCAACTGTATAATTTTTAGTATTCTTTTCAAAATCAGTGATAACACTATTTAATAAAATGTTAGCATGTACCTTAGAACTATAATTCTACAGCAAGGTTTTCAGGTTACACTATTTAAATATATTAATTATTATGCACTAAAAGTAGCAGAACACATCAAATACCTTGTTGACAATGAAAGCAAGACGAGTTGCTGCTTCATCCAACCATCCTACAGACTTGAGATAATCAATATAATCCTCTGTGTTTTCAGGCTGTAACTGGTAGGAAATCAAAAATAATTAACAAGTAAATTTAAACCATCTTCCACCCAGGAACTAACTGGCAATTGAAAGCCACACTCAATGCAATCTGAATATTCAAAACTATTGCATGAAAAATGTAAAAATATCTGCACTAACCTTCAAATATCTTCTGTAGACTCTGACAGCAGTCTCAGGAATATGGTATTTACGGACAAACTTAAGATAAATAGGCCAAATACGTCTGTGCTGAGTGATAGGCAGTGCTCTCAATGCTCGGTCAAATGTGCGTCGTGATCTAGTCACTTTACACTGGTCAACTAGAAACTGACAATAATCTATCCAGATCCTTGGCATCTAGAAAAAAATGTGTCAAGAAAATTACCAGACGCCATTGAAAGATTTCCACATCTTATAGGAATCAGTATTCTCTCTCCTGAAGATAATAAATGTCTGACGCATTACTTTGCCGTACAGGTCGGCACACACTAGGAGACATGTTTGGGGGAAATGGAGCATCAACATTGTTGCAATGACAGTGATTCCTGTGTGACATGTCCACTTTTGTGAAAAAGTCCTGCACTTTCCAGAGAAAATATTTGTATTACACTAACACAAAATTTACAGACAGTGTTCATTGCTTTTACCAGTTCGAAACTAGTACATGTAAATGTGCTTTCTCACACACCGCTGGGAGCCATGCCAAGCCAAACCACACAGCCTGACCTTTATTAACATAACAATATAATTGTCTTACAATGACACAAAAAGTATAAAAAAGTAATTATCCTCACTTAACGCATTCTACAAGTACTTCACGGGTGGGTGGGCAGGGCATGTCAGGCAATTTCGGATGGCAAAACAAAAACTGACACCTTACAAGCTATGTGACCTGAAAACCCCCCGCAAACCTGTACCCAGACTCCCAGCCGTGTGTGAGAAAAACGTTTTCTGCTTCTTTTGTTACTCCACCAGCGGAAAACCACACTTATACATCAAAGGAGTATACCAAAACCTTACAGCTGTATAGTTGCCTGGTAAGTTACTGTATAGATAATAGTACATGTTCATGTAAAACTGAACTATGACTTGTCTTAAAATAGTTACACGATTCAAGCAATAGCTTATACCTTGTGCATGAAGACAAGAGATCTTTCAAAAGCATTATTTATGTCCTCATATGCAGGGTCTGTTATTGGCCTGGAAGAAAAATTATTGTCAATCGGCTAAATGTAATTACATGTAGCTTAAGTTAGTCTGGAGTCAATACTGGTCAGTGGCATTTCAAAATGGTCATGCTCATTGGGGTCTCATGCAAGGTTTTGCAGGTGTTTTGCATTCCCTCTGTGTGCAGATGTGCAGTTTCTTTGACCTTCCATTGTGCCTGTGGCATTTTTTTTTTTGCGTTTTCTTGCACCTACCTACCTTTTGCTGGTTGAGGTAAATATCTGTAATGGCACCTGGTGGTTGCCACTCTCAGGGTTTCCGTGGATATCTGGTGCTCTGCTTGATGCCTGTACGAGGCCTGGTGCCACAACCCCTTGGCACCTTTCACAGGCTCATCAATTGAAGATAAGCTAGTTTATCTTCAAATATACATTTCTGAACCTGAGCCAATACTATCCATGAGATAAACAGGCCTACAGGTCTCATTGTGAATATTCATTTTGCACTAAAGTACTTATTAACTGACCTTCCTCTCACTTGTTTTCTTCTTTCTTTCAGATACAGGTACCAAATTTTGTAACTGAAAATTGTAAGTATAAGAGCGAATAAAGTTGTTGTTGTTGTGAAACGAAATGGTGCATATGCATGTATTAACAACAAAAAGCAAATTGAGCAATGCTGAGAATATTTTTTACAATTGCAGTACTGTGATACAACCCAAACAAGAAAAAAAGATTCTGCAGACCTATACGCATAATTAGCTTTAATCCAAACAGTCTAGCAGCCATTGATAACAATATTAGCTACATGCACAGGTATATAGGTCAATTTACAACAAGGTTTACACTTGAATTAAATCTAGTGACATTGCCTAGTTCACCCAAGTCTTAGTATCTTTAAAGAGCATTTATGTGACTATTGTATGGTGGAAATGAATATCATAGGTCTCACTTTAATTTGTTGAAGAACTCAGTATTTTCCAAAGTTATGATCAATACAATTGTTCTATATGCATGTATGGACATCTGGCCAGATTCTAAAAAAATAATCTACTTTACATATTTTTACGGTTGCACCCCGCCATTTCAATTCCCTGCTATTTCTACTCAAAACCATTTCCCTTGTATTTGCTTTTCAGCTATTTACTATTTGGCTATTTCAAAATAGCAGGGTTCAACTGTGTACTACCGGTACGTGTATGTTACTAAAATTGAAAGGAATCTGCAATGAATTTATAACTATGCATTAGAGCTTGGAGAGTTCCACATTCAATTACCTTCCAGGCAGTTCCTTGAGAGCACGTTCATAGAGCAGATTCAATGCTGTATTGGAGCCCTTTTTAGCCTTGTGCTCTATATATCTCATCCAAAATTTCACAGAATAAGGACTGCGAATAATTTCCTCTTCATAAGGGAGATCTTCTTCTTCCTAAAATTTGACGTCCAAATTAAAAATTATATCAGGCAAGGACATTTCTATTGCAAACTACATTGGTTTGCATTTTTAATTTGATTGTAAGCCAGGCTGTATGTGAAGGTCTCGTAATTAACACAATTATATCAGGAAAGAGAGGTTTGGTACCAAATTGAAGGTAGATGTGCAAATGTTGTGGAAATCCATATATAGTAACTTCCCATCAACTATAATACATCCTGATTTATCTGAACTATCCCAGGCAATCACTGTCTAATTTCCCTTAGTTTGGAATGCACCCATCATACAGTTAGTTGAGAAATAAATTAACCGAAAAACTGAAAAAAATAATCTGTTGATACCGTTTTCTCTGGAGTTGCGTGACATCACGCAGGAGACTGAATGTGTAATGAACTTTGACCCATGTGACCAGTTGAGTTTGACTGAAGTTGTCGATCGGGGACAACAGATTTGTAATCGGAAGTTTTCTTGAATTACAGTCATTAAAATCGTTGAGTTAAATCAAGTTGATAGTGGAATCAACATAATCCCTTCAGATTTTCCTGGCTGAATGCAAACCAGCATATCGGGTCCGAATTCTAATTTTGAAGGGAGCTCTGGAGTGCTTACCATTTGCAAAAACCATCCAGTTGGAAATTTCAGGCATAAACATTAAGGACTTAAATGCAACATTGCGGGACAGGAATCGCTATTAAGTATCTCCACACCAGCTAGAGAGACTTAAAAGCACAGAAAAATAGGATCACCTCAAATCACAGGCCATATTTTCTGAAGCTTCCCAAACAGAATGGCAAGAACCATTTGATTTCAACTGGAATTTCCGGTTTTCCCATGTAAATGGCAAGTACCCCTGGTGCAAGTAGATTAGTGGGGAGAGGAAGTGAATAATTCTGGTACGTTACTCTGTAGCCCTATCAAATAACTACGAGCACACCAAGAGCTGACAGACAATACCCAGCTTAGTGCATGGACACGGCCCGTGATGTCACCAGTAGTTAACTAAACCTTACTGTATTGAAAACTGAAGCTTCATGTTCAATATGCAATTTAACAAATTGACGTCAGTTTTTCATGCGTCTGTCCTGTTATTGATCATAAATTTTGTCATCACATTGTCAAAGTAGCTGTGGATCCACGAGGCAATAGCCGAGTGGATCCGCAGACTACTTTGACAATGTGATGACGAAATTCATTGTCAATAACAGAACAGACTCATTAAAAACTGACATCAATTTGTTTTTTACGATAACAAATGGTCGAATTACCCGCTCTCGCTCGCTGACGTGTCGCACGAATTTCAAACTCATGTGTCTGTCCGCATATTGACGATAAAAGTTAGCCAATGAGCGCGCGAGAATTTCTGCAGTTATCGTAAAAATATAAATTACTAAGCTAACCACATGTGAGCTTATCTGGAGCTTATGCATGTGTACAATAATTATTCAATTACAGTATTAGAAGAATCTACTATACTCACAATGATCAGGTTCGTGGATGTCACTGGCATTTTGAATCTGCAGATAATAACACTTTCCTGATTCTGTGTGTGTTGCAAAATAACGCAGCTAATATCTATAAATCCACCGCTTTGAGCTGTCAACTTCGGGCCAACTTTGAGCTTAAATCGTCGCCATTACGATATACTGAGCCTGCAGTAGCAACACTTCTCAGCGCTCATAGCACATTGCCATGCGCAACTGTCTCAATTTGGAACTTGCTCGGTTACATAGCGAACATTTTGGAGCGAAAATAGTTTGACATTTCGTTAGTTCTTTTCCCCTGAAACAATGAGCGGATTACCTCCTGGTTGGGAGGAGAAGGTATCAAAATCCACGGGGAAAACTTACTACTTCAACAGACGAACAAACGAAAGTCGATGGGACAGGCCCAGTGAAGGAGAAAGCGACAAGGTTCGCGCGTCACATTTATTGGTGAAACACTCCGAGTCGAGGAGGCCGTCGTCTTGGAAGCAAGACAAGATAACACGGTCTAAAGACGAAGCTTTAGAAATAATTAAAGGTATTATAAAATGAATCGCAATTTTCGTGTTCATGTTACTGATGTGCTACTGATGTGCGGTTAAAAAAGCTTGCCATGGATAATGCCACGTGCCCCACCCCTGACAAATTCCTTGTCTTCTCAGAAGTTTGAATGGAGAAATGTTCTGAGTACCAAATGACAAATGGATACAGTTAGGTGCTTTGTTGAAGAGATGCAGCGTGCAACGTGTTCCCGCGTTTTCTCAAATAGCAAACGTTATAATTTTTTTAGCACGTTTCGAACTGTTCAAAACCTCTGCAGATACAGCAACTGAAGCGAAAATTCTCTAGTGTTGCAAATATTTTCCGAGTCACCTTAATATCAAACTTGATCTGAAAGAACCTTGCAAAGTTAAAGTTGGATTTTTACATCTACGTGTTAATGTCAGAGGTTGACGTTCTTCATGCAAGCCCTAGTTGTTTGTTGGTGAAAAAGATCTATAACGATGGCCATGAGTCCGGGTCCGCGTCTCAAGGACCTCAGGGTCTTTGTCTGGACAGGTCTCTCCTTGACAGAGTTTTTTTCCTCGGTGGGGGATGGTCTGTTTCAAACCTGGTTTCGTACTGAATTTGGCATTTAACGTTATAAACTCAATCTACCAGACAGGAAAAAAAGTAGTAAAGTAATTATCCTTTCTGGAAGAGCCCTGCAGTGTAATACTTAATTCAAGGCTTGTTCAAAAGAGGAACTGTCAATTGATTATTAGTAAGAGCATGCAAATCAGAATGTGGCATGTATAAAGTGGCCTGACCTGTTTATTTGACTATGATAGCTCTTTTCTTGGGTGTGATCTTCGATTTAGTTTTCTTTACTGTATGTTGCAGGCTATCGTGAACGTATTGAGTCGGGGGAAATCTCCCTTGAGGACCTGGCAAGCACAGAAAGTGATTGTAGTAGTGCCAGGAATAAAGGAGATTTGGGATTTTTTGGACCAGGACAGATGCAAAGTAAGGAATCATGTCAATGCATTAGATGTCTCATAATATTGTTATGTGTTGTTGAGAACAATTATTGATTTATAATAATTAATGACTCTGATTACAAGTAAGTTCTAATTCCACAATTCATCCTGGGCACACTTTAAGGTGGCCGAACACAGTTTTCGCACGTGATTTTGCTGATGCAATATTTAACACGTGCACAAGGATTTCACAAACATGCCGTCAGTAGAGCGATCATTTTATTTACTCAACACCCACACTATCTGTGTTAATTTTCTCTATAATTGAACGCAGTGTATTGATGGCTTTAGTCTTTAATTACAAAGATATGCTAGAAAAGGTAACGATGCAAAGAACCCAGCAATTTTCAGGTTTTGTTTGTTACCGAAAGAACCCAGTTAAATGCAACGCATGCGCATTTGCTCGAAAAATTGAGACTGATTGCTTTAGCAGAAACATGCCGATTTCTAACGATCCAGTAGTTAGAATTTCAAGAAATTTGGCAGAAAAATAGATCAGAGACCACGTGAATGATCTATCAAAAAAAAATCTGAATTTTGACATCGGGGATTTTTAATAATACAGAAAACGATTAACGACGAATTATGAAAATCGCCTATGTCAAAATTTTATTAGAATCGTGTTGACAGAAGGGATTTCAATTCTTAGAGTGCCAAATATAAAAACAATCTAACGACTGGATCCTTTTTAAATAAACAAAAACAATTATTTAAGCCTTGTTTTTAACCAGCCCCATTGCCATGGCAACAGCACACACCCTAGTCAAAATGTGAGAATAAATACTTCTGTAATCAACCTTGACTCTTGCAAAAAATGGGCACCAAAGCATAAATAGTTAAAAAGTTATGGTGAATTAGGCATAGGCACTTGAAAACTGTGTTCGGCCACCTTAAGTGCCTACTGAATGCCGGTATCCAGTAACATAGGAATGCAATGCATGTAAAAGACTTAAGATTCATTGCCTCCTTTATACCTACGCCATATAAAGCATGTTTATTGCTTGTGATGGTTGGGGTATTACTCGCTAGGAACTGCAACATTAATTGTATTTCATATTTACTGGTATTTATTACACAAAGCCTGCAGAGCAAAGGACAAATTATATGTGGAAGGAATTGAGTAAATACGGTAATATAGTACAAACTGTGAAAAGAAAACCTTACCCAGCGAGTGATAGTTGAGTTACAAGTATCTGAAAGTTGCATAGAGGCTGACAGTAGTTTTTTTTTCTCCTTTCAGAACCATTTGAGGAGGCAACGTGAGTAATAGGGGATACCGGTATATGGGGTAATTAACATGGTCGTGTGGTACCTATAAGAGAGTTACTCTCTATACTGATCCACCCCAGTCTGGAGAACGTTTTATTGTAATCTGTTTCAAAATAATTTGGGACATGCACAAAACCTGAATGACCAATTTTAATACGCGAGGGTCTCAATGGGGTTAACTGTTTAGCGTATAATGATGCTTTTTTTGGTATCGTAACTGTATAAACTTCAAAATATTAACTAATGTATAAAGAAAGATCGATTTTTTTAGCATATACAGTTCATAACAGGTGCAGACTTTCTAGAATAAATAACACTTTGGAGATGAAAACTAAATTTCAGTGACATGATCTGAGCCTGTGCTCTGCCTGCAATTTACTTTTGCAGTCATGCTAGCAGTGAAACTCCCATAATTTTCAAGACCTTGATTTATTACCAGGCATTTATAGCCAAACAAGCATTGCCAACACCATATAGAACAGAAAAAAAACACCTGAACACTAGAATCACGGCATCATAATCAGGATACCAAAGAGAGGAGTTCTGTCAGAATGTAGCAACTGGCGCGGCATTACCATCCTATGCAAGATCCTAGCAAAAGTCATCAGGAAACGCCCATCACAGGCTTCAGACGTTAAGTTTCAAGAGGAACACACAGGGTTCAGTAGAGGAAGTGGCTGTATTGACAACATTTTCACAATGAGAAATATTATTGAACAAGCTCCAGATGGTAGCTTTCTCTCTATGACCTTTGTAGATTGTGCCAAGGCCTTCAACAGTGCACACTGGCACAGCCTCTGGCGGACACTACGAGCCCATGGAATCCCCTTTCACCTTGTTGAGACAATCAGAAGTTTCTTTAGCAACTTAACCTGCTGTGGTACAAGTGGCTGCAGGATGCTTGCTGTGGTCACAGTGTCGGCCTTGAACTGTTAAGCATTGAGGCAGTCTATGCCGGGTGCAAGAACATATAAGACTATACAATTACTCAAAGGACCCAATAGGATGTCGAGCATCCTGTCTAAACGCTGTTGACATTTAGTTCAACAAAGGTTTGAACGCATGTTTAGGGCTCAAAAAAAGTTCCATCCGGTTGTCCAGGACACGTAACTTTTCATTCTCACTTACCCAATGGGCAAGGGATCAGCAAGCCATCTGCCAACTAAATGCTTAAAATAGCAAACTAAGACTTGCCCAGGGCAAAAAAAAATTATAGCTACTTGTCTCAAGGGCAAGCTGGAATTCAAGTTTCTTTCGAACCCTGATTTTGAACCAAATATTGACGCCATTTAAACAAGCCTTTCTGTTCAGAATGCTTTTTTTGCTATAAATGCCTGGTAATAAATCAAGGTCTTGAAAATTATGGAAGTTTCACTGGAGGTCAGGGGAATACCAATAAATTGTATCATTTTCATTACTGCAAAAACTGAATTTATTTCAATCATGACTCACTTTGCAAAACGAGATCATCTACAGCTCATAAAAGTCAGAAAATCATACAAATTAACTGATTAACCTCATTTTTGACTATTGAGTACCGGTAAGTCCCTTTTTTCTAAAAGTTTACTGACTAAATGGCTTTTTTTTAGCTGTTTGCTGACGAGGGCTAACCCTGTTGCGACCCTCATACATCCACTTGGTAAAAGATAGCTTGGGAGAGAGAAAGTCTTCCACTCTAGGGGCAAGATTGTTGTCCTCCATAAAACTGTAAGACTGGCACTTACATGTTTTTTATCTTTTAATCCATTGAACTTTACTTTCTGACAAGATACCGTCGCTTGCAACTACCTGTCGACAGGCGTGACAAAAACATGTTCTGCTTGCCAATCAAAATTCAAAGTTTTGACAATCGAACTTCGACTCGCCCACTTGGGAATGTTTTGGTGCCATTTACGCAAATGATCGTAGCTGATTTATCTACCGTTTGGCAACTGAAGACATGGCATTTACAATAAATAAGTTAGGCAGACATTTCAAGCAAGGTGTTCCACTGTGAAGTGATTTAGGAAATTGTAATTTTCAAAACTACAAAAGACAAAATGCCTGTATGCGTTGCTGACTTTGCTTCCCTTCAAGTGTTTGCGTAAGTGGCACCAAAACGTTCCCAAGTGGGCGGGTAAACTTTGAAGTTCAACTGTCAAAACTTTGAATTTTGATTGACCAACAGAACATGTTTTTGTCACGCATGTGGACAGGTAGTTGCAAGCGAGAGTATGGTTGCTTTACACCCAAAGTGTTTATACTGGTCAAGCCTGTTTACTGTCATCATAAACATGCTTGTTATCTCTAATCTCTTTTCTGCACAGGTTTGCCTTAAAGATTGGTGAATTGAGTGAACCGGTGTTTACAGACTCTGGTATTCATTTGATTCTCAGGACACAATAAAGCGAGTCAAAAAGTTCAAGAACCACATAGACATTTACATTGTAGACTTATAATTTGTTATCCAATAACTTCAATGAGATCTTGCAGTAGCAAGCTTGAATCAATCATAGTACGTACATGAAGGAGTGGCGAGTTGCAGTCATGTAATGTACTACCAGAATCAGATTGACCATCATTAGCAATGATTTTTTTTTCCCAGAGCACTCACATAAATACTGTAAACTGCAGAAAGCAGCATTAGGTAGTAACAGTTAAACAGTTATAATCTGTAACAATGTGCATCTCTCGTAAATACGATTCTTCCAAGTCATCGTAGCAAAACCTTCATTTATTCAACTGAACACTATACCATCCAGTAAATATTTCTGGATTTTTTTTGTTGCAACCTATCAGATCAATGAAAGATGAAACCACAAAAATCACACTTGAAGTTGCAGTGTATAGTGATATTTCTGGAAGTTTGTTTCCATCAGCTATGATGTATATTTCAAACATTATTATCCAGTATCTTTACCATCAGATGCTCTAATGGACGACTTATTGACAACTTTGAGTTGTGGAAAAATGTATGGTTTGTTTTGGCTGAAATGCCATCATGCCTTGTTTTATACAGTAACAAAATTTTCAAATTAACCACCTTTAGGCAGTGTGTTGCAACACCTGGTTTTAGATTCCCTAGTGTTAAGCTGCATGCAGGTAAAGGTAAAGTCTGCATACGGGCCAATGTGGCCCACCAGGCCGGAGCTTATCCCGGTTTCCGTAGCATGAAGCGACTAGGAGTATTTCTACTCCCCCCTGGATGGGATGCTAGTCCATCGCAGGGTTACCCCCCAGCATTAAGTTTGCCGGTACCCATTTATACACCTGGGTAGAGAGAGGCACCGTGAGAGTAAAGTGTCTTGCCTAAGAACACAACACAATGTCCCCGGCCAGGGCTCGAACCCGGACCGCCTGCTCCGGAGTCGAGCGCACTAACCATGAGGCCACCGTACCTCCCATGCAGACACGGGTGTAATGGATAGTGAGATTCACAACTCGCTGTGATACCCAGACCCATTTTTGAAATCCAAGGTCAAGATTTGAACAATTTTAGAATGCAAAACGGGGAAACACAAAAACAAGGCTTTGTGACTTATCACAAAGGCCTTGGACTTTGAGATCAACTCAAAAGTGTCCAAAACCCATGATCTTGATATTATCTGCTAGTGTAGGAGTAAAAATAACAGACGTACATGTATGCGTGATTGAAAGTAAGAATATTAAACAACCACAGCTGTTGTGAGCATTCACAGTTGGAGGCTGTAATAAGTGTTAATTACCAATAATGTCTTCTTGTGATCACTCCATGATTCCTACCTAATAATTATAGAGATGTTTCAATGCATAATTTATGGTCAAAGTCAGATTGTGGTCAATACAGTTGGGAGTGTATATTGAACTACTGGGGGTATACAAGTCTCACAATATTGTGACATGGTCAAGATATTAAAGAGCAAGGAAAGGAAACACATCAAAGTGGTGTAAAACATTTTATTGATCAGAACACAACTGCATGAACTGTAATCTATATGTACATGTACACTAGAAGTTTTCTGTTATACAACATGCAAGTATTTTAAGCAAGTTAACAGCATTGCCTTCAAAGGACCCAACTGTGGAGGTTTTTTATTTTTGTTTTTGAATTACACATTTATGGTCAATAATAAGTCTTGACAAGCATCCTGCATGCATCCTTGTTCAGGGAATTAATAACTGGCAGTAATTCTTGAACAATTTCCCTTGGATATCATACTATTCAGTAATTATCTATTGGCTATCTTTAAATCCTTGCCATCTCGAACAAGTACAAGATTCAACTCTACTGGCAAATCCAGTGGGTATGTTCTTTTAGGGGGAATGCTTTTTAGTCGGGGGGGGGGGGGTGGGTCTAGTGAAATTGATTGGTTTACATCATTGAGGGCAAGTTAGAAACATAGGCACGCAAGGCGTGCAAGAGTTATTTTTTAATTCAAAGGTTATGAAGATAGGAGTGTTTACAGTGACAATTTAGTTAATTTGACAAGTGTTTTTGGCTACGATGCACAGCACAAAAGAAAGTGAGTTTATGATATACATACGATCTTAAATCTCTAAGATAAACGAATAGCCTTACAATTTTGGTTTAAAAGTCTGGCTGCCTGGTTTATGTTGAGAGTGGAAAGAGGCGAAGTGAAGGCCTTGGCGTTGTTTATTTTAACGAGAGAGAATGGGTGATTGTTTTCGGGTAGGTTTTTGAGTTGGTGCGCAAAGAAAGGGCTGTGAATTTTTTCTTTGTAGAGGAGCAAGCCATATATGTGTATTTTGTGCTTCCATAATAAAACATGGAGTATTGACAGATGATGTTTTAATACCAAAAAAAGAAAAAGAAAAAAACACCTCTGACACGTTGACAGTCTAATTTAATTCATTCCCATATGAAAAACAAAAGTGTCTAATTACCATTTGTAACTAAAAATAGCAAGCATCTCGTGGGAACAAGTGGTGATGATTTGCCAGCTCTAATTGAATTTACTCCCTTGTGAAAACAAGTGTCAAATTACCCTTTGTAACTAAAAAATAAAATATCTCGTTATATTTCCATGCAACAACAACAAAACAATTGTTACCTGTACCTATTGTAAACGTTCGAACTCTTTCAAATCAAAATAGTCTCGTCTCCTCTAAAACATTTCGTAAGAACTAGAAGCAACGATGCGTGATGTCTAGTTGAATTTACTCCTTGTGAAAAACAAAAATATCAAGTTACCATTTGTAACCAAAAATAGTAAGCATCTCGTGGGAACAAGTGGTGATTATTTGCCAGCTATAATTGAATTTACTCCCTTGTGAAAAACAAGTGTCAAATTACCCTTTGTAACGAAAAAATATCTCGTTATATTTGCACGCAACAAGAACACAGCAACCATTACCTGTACCTATTGTAAACGTTCGAACTCTTTCAAATCAAAATAGTCTCGTCTCCTCTAAAACATTTTGTAAGAACTAGAAGCAACGATGCGTGACGTCTAATTGAATTTTACTCCTTGTGAAAAACAAAAACATCAAGTTACCTTTGTAACTAAAAATAAAAACATCTCGTCCATTTGCATACAACTACCTGACGCACTGTTTCATACCTCAAGGCTCATCTCGTCCATAACTAAAATCCTAATCCTAACTCACAGAAAATGCCGAAGTAAACCCAATAAATGAATACTTCCTCCTCTTTTATAGAAGAATAAATATGGCAGTTCTGAACTGTATCGGGATCAAATCTTCTCATATACCATTTACTTTTAAAACAAGAATTTGATTGGCTGTTTATAGTAGATCCAATCTGATTGGTCTGACATACATCTCTCACTCACTGACTCACTGATCCATTGACCCGTCCACAACATACTCGACGCGCCAACTAAGAGATATTTTTTTTACCAAAAAATAACTCAAAAATGAATTTCTTAGCACCTTGACTGTCCTTTATGGTGTTTATGTTTATCCAATAGCAAGTGGAGTTTGCAGTCAGGCTGTTGGATTCTGTCCTGTACTTGCCCCACAGGCACATGAAGTTCCTCGAGAACATTTTTGAGGAAATTCAAATTATAGAAGAACTGAAACTTTACGAGATGGAATTTTTGGGGCTAGTGAGAATACATTTTGGGCTAATACATTACAGTTACAGCTAGCATGAAGGGGAAGCTTGAAATTTGGTCTCTTTTGCAAACTGGTCATCCCTCTTAGTTTTCTATGTACGAGTCATAGTCAACTCTTTCAACAAGATCCTTGTCAAAGCTATGATGGGTCTACAATGTACTTATTAAATATAATGCAAGTCATTCTTTTCTGAAGTAAAAGGTTTTATTTTAAAATATCTGTACTACCTATTAATCTCCTCCATTTTTATGTTTCTTTATCCCCTTCTTTGTTTTCATTTTCTTTTGATTTTTCTTTGCTGTCAGATTCTGTTTTTTGGCGTTTGGACTCTGGTTCTGTTTCACTTGCAGTATCACTTTTCTTTCTCTTTGTTTCTGCTGCTGCTTCTTTCTTGCCTTTCTGTTCCTTTCTGAATACTTTTACAAACATTCAAAAACAAATAGATTAAGAAGAATTCAATAAACTCCTGAGTAGCAACAAGGGGCAGCTGAAATTCAGGCCAATAACAGGAACAAGAAAAATAAACCTAGAGTATTAGTGTAATGGAGTCATCAGTCCCAATTCCACTAGTACAATTCCACTGCATTCTTTAACTTCCAGGAGTGGCATGCCTGTTTACTCTGTACCTCTTTAGTGCAACTGCATTCATCTTGTCCATGAGCTGGGAGTACTACTGATAATGACAGAAAGCAATTTTATTACAGTACTCACATTCCAGACTTTCTTTTAGAGGTTTTACGAACTGCTCAAATTCCATTTCCTCTAAAGCTTCAAATACATCAGGTGCTGCCAGAGTTTTCCTCTTCTGCTTCTGTGCAAAGTTGTTGGCACTTCAATAAAACAGACAAAAAGTGTTGACAGAATAAAACTTGAGATAAATATAACTGGCAAGATTCTTTAAGAGAAGTAGAATATTTTCTGTATTTCCATCGTATATAACCTATAAGGAAAAATGTGCATTTTTTTGCAGGAGAGGGACATTGGGAGAGGGACATTGGAGTTTCTGGTATTGAGGTATTGAGCTTTTTATCATGCGGTATTTTGGTAATATAAATCTTAACATGTGGTATTGCGGTATCATCTAACCCGGCAGTATATGGTTTTTCATCCTTTTGGCTGGTGGTATTTGGGAGGAAGGTCCTTCATGGTATTGCGGTACCATTCATCTACACTCAATGTGCAGCCAGCTAATTTGCATAACATTTCTTGTAAAGGTCAATAAGTAAGCTATAAAGGTCTAGATAAATAAATATGCTAGATAGATGCAACTTTAAGTAAGCGCAGCTGATTATAAAGGGATCTAAATGCAGTATCAGTATTTCATCGATTTTCGACACAGTATTTGCCAAGTTTTCTTGCAGTATTATTTTGGTACCCCGCAATGTCCCCTTCTTTCAGAAAATACTCTGAGAAACAGGAAAAATCATATGTTTATACAGATTTGTCAAAAAGTAAATTTTCTTTGTATATTCCATTTATATGTACCAATGGTGCCAAGTTATGTGTTTCTAACAAGATATTCATATAATTAAAATTATATTCAGACTGAGGTACAGCTTTCAGTATGCACTTTCTTACAATGTATATTGATCATGGAAGCTACAATGTAGGATATCGGTAGGCCTACAATGCATACAAACGGCAACAGTGAGTAATTTGCACGTATTGTGAATCAAAACTGCTAGGTTTTAAGAACTAACCAGGCCTTACTAGACTTCTTTTCATCAAAATAAAAGTTACCAATATATTACAACGAAGTTGCTCTACATGCATGCCTACCATCAATGTTTTCATGGTGATAACCCAGAGAAGCGTTCCAAAATCAAAACAATGATTGGCACACTACTTGCTATCTGTTGTATCAATTATGTTTGTGATTTTTGACATTTCACTTGACAATTTTCTTGTTCACAGCAATTAAAGCAGAATGAAGACATACCATGATGTTGCATACAGAACAAATACACTGGCAGCCTTTCCTATGGCAGTTCTAGCTTCTTTGGAAATGTTGACATTTTCAGGAAGCTGCAACCACAGAGAGATATTTGTTAGTAAAATATGGCATTCAGCAATCTCTAATAACAGCCCTTAATGGGAGCCTAGCAATTACATGGGAATATCCAAAGAAAGAAAGGGATATCTGAAAACTCTTCAACTTTGTCATTTTTTATTGCCTAAATCTTCACAATTTCACTAACCATACCTATTTCTTTCTTGGTAATTAAATTCCCTTTGAATAGTTTTTCTGTCTTTTAATAGCAAATTATTATATAATTGGACGTTTCATTAAAGGAAGGTTGTACTTCACACAAATTTAAATCCAATATTATAGTTTAAAAGTGGTTTCATCTTTTATAATATGTAATATACACATTCTGGTAAATTAAAATTATTCCAATGCAATTTACTGTAAGTTACAATAATTTCAAGTTAAAAAGCCTTACTGCTTCCTTAGCCAGGCGTGAAATTACTGCATTAGGAAGATTTAAATCCTCTGGTTTTTCTGCCATAAGAAACTGTAAAATAGAATAACCAAATTAATTTTGAATAATTATTAGAAACTTTTCACAATATAAATGAGCAACTGACAGCTTCCACTGTAAGCCTATAGACACAGGACTCGAAAAAAGTGCCGTCCAGTTGTCCGGGACAAGCAGATTCCCATTCTGGGCAAGTACCTCAATGGGGCAAGGGATCAGGCAAGTGGTCTGCCAACTAAAACATTAAAGGAACAAACTAAGATTTACCCAGGGCAAGCAATATTTGAGAGATACTTGTCCTTGAGGCAAGCTGGAATTCAAGTTTTTTTTCGAGCCCTGAGACGTACATAATTTTGATTCATCTATTTTTTATCAGCAACCCAAGTGTTTCAGAGCTGTCATTTGTAACAGAGTTCTCATCCCTTTATTTTAATTTCACTCTAGAATTTATCCTATTAATACTAGTACTGGCCAGCAGCACTTCTATTACATACTTGCAACGCTGGATCGCTAGTGTTTTGTACTTGCGTTCCTGAAGTCTTATGTATTAAGGTAAGTTAGTTGTGTTACAGACTGTGTGTTGATCTACCGACCCTCTGTTTAACTTGCACTACCAGTGAATGAATATCCACACAACCTTCACATTTTCATAATTTTAATGGTGCACATACAATGAGCTAGCATTACTTCGGGACAGTGCATATTTGATTATTTGATTGACATTTATCACGTGATTTTGTATATATGATTCATTTTTCGATAAGCATTGAAGAGAGTACGAATAAATCTGAATTGAACACGATATTTGCGACTTTTTATTCACGATAGCATTTTGCTGCCATATCATCAACGAATTATTTATCTCTTCTTGCCAGTCTCTTAATTTCTTTATCCTTTAGGCGACGTACGGATTTACGGTCATGACGCCCCCAAGATATAACGCCCCCGATATGACGCCCCCTAACTACAAGACATAACGCCCCCTATAAGACGTAATGGTAATGTACAGTATTACTTCGAAGTTGAATTCAACTATTAGAACGATTGGTAAAGCCACGGCGGATAAAGTGACTGCAAAAGTCGTCGGCAAAAAACTCAAGCTTTCGCTTTAGTGTGAGGACTTAATTTGAACATGCGGTCATTCAGCGAAATACGTCCGCGAAATTTATTGGTATTGAACTTCCTGTAATGCTTCTTCCATTTGGTTGCCTTTATTTGGGAATTTTAGGTTTCAAAAGTAAGCAGTATTTTTCTACGGTGGATTTCTGCCTATTTGATTTATAGCGACCGCTGCGGTTTGTTGACCTTTGTTTACTTTATTATTCGCTTGTCAAGTGCGACTAATATTTTACTGCTTACCATCAACAGACCAAGTAATACGCATTAAGTTCACTAGAAGTTGTTTTCGTTTAACACGCATTTCACTTAAGATCTTAACTCAAGTTCGGGGGTGTTATGTCTTGTAGTTAGGGGGCGTCATATCGGGGCGTTATATCTTGGGGGCGTCATGACCGGTTTCCGACGTACGTACACCTTGCCTGAAGGTTTGACTTAACAAGACTTGATCTGGAAGGGTTAATCTTTCCTTTAATTTCCTTCTCTCGGGTACTGCTTTTAAGGTTTCTCCGGAAATCCAAGGTTTGTTCTTCTTTCTATGGACGCCTAAAACTTTCTTGGCTGCGAGGACATATAAAGCCTCACGAAAGATATTCCACCTCACTTCCACAGGGCATGTTTCCTCATTTCCCTCATATGCCCATGCCAGCTGAAAATTTTGAGCTATTTCAGCCTTACCTGACACACGTTTTGAAAAATATGTAAACTTGAGCTATTCTATTCCGAAAAGCGTCGTGTAAGTATCGAGGAATCGACTTAAACCACGTGTTTCAGAAATAGGGAAGATGGTTCGTTTCAATGATACTTTCATCTCAAACAAGTCATAATTTTGTTCATGACCGACGGTTGTACTGACAAAATTTGGCCATTTTACAATAACTCTGAACCCTACCAAGCCCCAACTTCTTGAGAACTCTCTACTGAACGACGATTAGTTACATATTAGATCAACAAAATACACTCACCCCTATAAATTTCCTGGGTATTCCACGATGACTTCCAAAATGTCGACTTCTTTACTTTTCCCGCGAAATACTTTCCGGCATTCTACAAACCCGCTGTTACAGGATAGTATGAGTAGATACCATTGGTCAAACTTTAAAGAATCTGTCCAATAGAAAACTTCGTTATATAGGAAGTCTTCTGAGCTGTTTTATTTTTTCAGCGGATGATAGAGTATGCGCAGAAATAACGTTGACTCCTCGTTGGACGTTTCCAATCTTGTTCCGAGTTTGCCGCATCTGTTTGTGTCGAATGCTGCGGTAGTTTTTCCCTCTGTTTTTCTTGGTAAGGATTCATACGTTTAGCCGTTTTTAAGACCTGTGATACTCAATTTTTTCATCTACACGGCGAGCCTCTGATTAACGACCATTTACCTTGCTGGAGACAAGGATCAAGGTTTTGTTCCGTGCCTATTTTGATTAAGTTGTCTGGAACGAAGATCATCAACAACAGACACATCTTTTGTTACTGGTTTTCATTACAGTAATTGCAAGTATTTTAAACCAGCTGACGTTGTAGATTTGAAGCAAAGCTTTAGTCAAAAACATGAGCAGCTCGGAAGAAGTGTCGTGGATTTCTTGGTTCTGTGGTCTTCGTGGAAACGAGTTTTTTTGTGAGGTAGGAAACTAATAAGCTTAAGCTTATATTTGTGCTCACATTTCGTAAAAGTCGCCAAAGCGAGATCGATGTATTTAAAACAAAAAATGAAATAACGTCACTGTGGCCAGAAACATTTCTTGCTGTGGTAATGCTATTTACAAAATAACTTGTTTGCTACACCTGGATACCGGCCTATCCCCTTGCCATGGCAAGCATTACAGGCGGTTTCACGTTAGCTTGTTACTCACCTATTTAGCTGGCTACAACAATGTGAATTTCCACTGTCTTGTTTATAATAAATATCAATGGTCACTTAAGAATACTTTCAATTACTAATAATCCATTTGTGACACACTTGGCAAGTGATAGAAATATTATTCACCAGTTAGTGGCACCTTGCTCAATCATTTATCTTATCAAACGTGCATTTTCTCACATGTTTGGATGGGTTCACAACCTTGTTGTGTTGGTTTGTAGAGATGGCTCCTTTCTGTTTATTTTTGGCTGAATTGTCCATATATAATTTGTGTCACAGCACTTTACACCTACTCCTAACACCCCTCGCAGTGTTGTGGGTAGCAAGTTTCAGTGAGAATAGTATTAAGCTATGTCAATTGGAGCCTTGTGCTTATCGAGAAGTACAAGTTTCTATGGACACAAGCTGCACAGAAATGAGAATGAGGTCAATAACATTTCTTTCTTATTTCATTCTACCACTGATCCTATTGAGGCAGTTTCAGTGCAAATACATGGTGCTGTAATAATTCAGTATACAAAATATTTTTTTTTAATTTACCAGGTTGATGAAGACTACATTCAAGACAAGTTTAATTTAACAGGATTAAATGAACAAGTGCCCCATTACAGGCAGGCCTTGGATATGATATTAGATATGGAGCCAGGTGAGGAATATTGCTTTTGCATATTTCTGATGTTTTATCCAATTGAAATAACCAAACAATGTTCCATGGAACAGTCAGATCATGTCTGAAGAGGTTAAAATTTAACTGACAGTGAGCCAACTCGCCTAGACTTGATCTCAGGGTAGGCAGATGTTCTTTAGTATAATCTTAATGTATTGTGTTGTCAACAGATGATGAACTAGAGGATAATCCCAATCAGAGCGATTTGATTGAACAAGCAGCTGAAATGTTATATGGTCTAATTCATGCTCGTTACATATTAACAAACAGAGGGCTTGCACAAATGGTAGGTATTGGGTACAGGTTAAAGTACTGTTTGTGGTATAGATCTGGGTTATTGACCAAGAGTGAGATCAAGATGGCTGGATATTATACTGAGACAGAGTTGAGGTCCATAAACACAAGAAAACAATGAGGCCAATATCCAGCCTTCTTAACTAAACAAGCTTGGTCAACAAAGAATTTATTGTATGGAAAACAACACTATTTTCTTGTGGGACACATTGGTAATCCAGACCGGGCAAGATAGGGCCATCTTGCCCACTCTGATTGCCAATCACAGCACATGATTCAGTTCATCTTGCTGCCCACAGAGCTATTATTGTTTGGTACCTGTTTTCACGTGCACGTTTTCACGTTTCTCTGTTGGAATTTGCGCTAATTTTTCCTAGTCTTTTGTAAATGTGCAAACTTGATTAGTTTTCTTGATTGTTTGAAAAGTTTTTAAGTTAGTAAGAGCAGGAACTTGATACTTAACTGCAAGCTGATATCTTGTAAGGCCTGGGTAGTGAGCACTTGTAAGGTCATGTGCTTGTTAAAGTACCAGGCTGAGTATAGGCATGTATGTTGGATATTAACTTAGTACAGATAGTTATATAGATAATTATGAATGTTCTAAGCTTAAAAAAATACTGGATTCAAAGGAGTTGTTCTCATTTATTTCCATCCAGCTTGAAAAATATCAGAATGGTGATTTTGGACACTGCTGTCGAGTTTACTGCGAAAATCAGGCAGTCTTACCAATCGGTAAGTTTCAGAAGCTAAATCCTTGTTACAAAATATTCTATACAGCTCTCAGTGCTAAGAGTAGAGACACAATGTCTGTACTCCTATCTGTATCTATCAATTACTATCATTCATCAAATATTTTTGCTCACACACGATTGGTTTAAATGTGTCATATGACTGAATATGTCCCAGCTAAAACTGGAGAATAGCCAAGTGATATTCCTGAATTTCAAAACTATGCGTGTTGGGAAAAGCATTTGAAGGATAAGAAACAATAGCCTCCATGATTTGGCCCAAAACTATGCTTGGATATTTGTCGTTGGACATTATCTGTTCCTCAAAGCTCACTGTTCACTTCTCGGAACAGATAATGTCCGCGGACAAATATCCAAGCATATTTTTGCACCAAATGGAGGCTATTGTTTACATACCTCAGCAACAAATAAACATACTCAGAAAACAAGAAACAAAATGGATTGGAGATAGTCAACATGATTATGTTGTTCTGGAATCAATAAGGAATGAGTAAGTCCTGACTCCTTCACAAGGTATATAACTCAACAATGTACAAGGAACAAGTTTGTTGTTGCCTTTATCAAACAATCTGGACACAAGAGGAAACTGCTCACTCACACTTACTTACTGTTGATTTAAATAATCAATAAAACAACAGCAAGCCGGGTTGTAGCGTGAGCAATAACTAACTTTGCTTGCAACACTGATGAAGGTGGACAGAGGCCACCCAAAATTCAGGAAAAAAAGCAACAGAGGGCACAGTAAACTTGTACCCTTCGCTTTTCATGATAGAACTGTCAAATACCCTCAGTAAACTCGGCATTTGTTCTTACTATCGGTAGGTTTGTCTGATGTGCCTGGAGAGGCTATGGTAAAATTATACTGTCCAAAGTGTATGGATGTTTACACACCCAAGTCATCTCGGCATCACCATACAGATGGAGCATACTTTGGCACAGGTTTCCCGCACATGCTGTTTATGGTCCACCCAGAATACAGACCAAAAAGACCTAACAACCAATTTGTACCAAGGTATAGGCTGTGAGTTAGGATATGATTGACCCTGTAAAAATACTCCATGGGCAACTCTTCCAACAATGAATATTAAACCATAACAAACCACAGGAAATCCATAGGCCATTCCGAAATTCAACAGGGAACTGGGGCGAGTGTCAAATTTTAACCAATCGATAAACTGACACCACCACATGAAAGATCATGTCGAGATTGATCATTTGACCAAGTATGATGTTTTTAGGGAGAACAGAGACCAAGTTATGGACCTTCAAATATGGCTCAAAACCCATACAAACGTCTCTAATTTTGAAACGGCGTCGCCCAAAACCATATAAACCCTTAAAAATTTTTATCAGTTTTGTGACAACTGTAAAATCCCGTCATGCACCTACTATTTGAAAGAAGCTGAGATGAAAATCACTATGTTTGCCCATTTTAAAGAGTATCACGGAAATCATGAAAAATTTTAAGAGTTTATATGGTTTTGGGGGACGCTGTCTCAAAATTAGAGACGTTTGTATGGATTTTGAGCATTATTTCAAGGTCCATAACTTGGTCTCTGCTCACCCTAAAAGCATCATACTTGGTCAAATGATCAATCTTGACATGATCTTTCATGTGGTGGTGTCAGTTTATCGATTGGGTTAAATTTGAAACTCGCCCCAGTTCCCTGTTGAATTTCGGAACGGCCTATTGGGATCAGCCTCTCCAGATTTTTATCTGTTTTTTTTTGGGGGGGGGGAGGGGAGGGGCAAAGGGGGCAAAACAAAGGCACTGCTTTTACTTATCAATATTGTAACATACCAGAAGATACAACCATAGAGACAAAACATGGCATTATCTTAAATAAATAGAAAAATGTTATTCCTGTTATGAGCAGTACATTTATTACCTCTTTTGCACTTGAAAAAACAATACTTTTATGCAACATACATGTATCAAACTTGACAGACAACAAGAAAGGTTAAACAAACCATGTACAGCAGAGTGTTTTTGACTAATTTCGAGATGTTTGGAAACGTGATGAGATACTGCTTCCAGTGTTTGATATATCCTCTCAATCTAAACTAAAACTGAGGAGAAAACGGAGAAATAGAAATTGTAAAAAATGTATGCTTATTAAGATCAGATATCCAAACACTCATCACAGTCACGATTTCCTTTGTTTAAACTTGACGAATTGTAAATGAATGAGAGAGTCGACAAGTCAAAAGATAATCTCCCCTTTAAATATTGTTGTGAAAATTGGTGTAGAGAGTTTCAACAGAAATGCAGTTTGCCAGCTTGCAAACTCTACTTAGTCACCTAATTGACCATGTTATTATCCTTTTTTCACAGATTATTTGGATTCAAAATTTCACCCATGGCTTATCAGATCCAGGAACGAGCCGCGGCCCAGAGAGGGCGGTCAGCATCTGCTCGTCCACGATCAACCAAACCACACTACAAATAAGAGCAATTTATTTTTCTATCTCACTTGTTTGATTAATGTTTTGTTAGTTCTCTGCCCACTTCTCAAATGCCTTAATACGCACCTCATAGGAAAATCATTATTTGATAGACTACTTTTTTGCTATGTAATGAACTGTTGAAAGGTGTAGGTAACTTTACACAGATAGTGATAACCTTGTATAATGATTTTTAATCTGTATGGCCTTTCTAGATGGAGACACATCACACAATGCAGCAAATCATGCATAACTGTCTGTTGTGACTGTGCTGTCTTCATCACTACTCCACGTCCTCCCAGGGGACTAGTGGAAGATTTTAGTATATTAATTTTAAGGTGCACATAATTGTGCTGTCGAGCAATTTTTACCGGCAGGGCACTATTGTGGTCTTCAAATTCTAATGCAAGGTCTCCATAACTGTGGTATTGTAAAAATTAATATGCAGAAAGAGTGTGTACAGCGTCATAAGACTTCTTTGATCGATAGAAAAAAAAAAAACAGAGCAAACAAGCTGTGTATATATGTAACTTGTGGAGTTACAGGTTTCTTCTTCAGTTTCAACAAACACAAAGCACAATCATAAAATAAAATTAATTATTGTTGTGCATATTGCATGAAAGAAATAAAGTTATTTGTTTTTTTGGCGTCTTGACATGTTGGTAGAGATAAAGTTGTGTCTTCATTCAGTTTCATTCCAGCCTTGTTTTAGACCACTCCAGTCTACCCTGGCTGCCCTTGTTGGCTCTTCATGATAACTGGTGTCTTAACATCGACGAGGTTCAACGATGCTATTCTATGTATTGATCTTATGCCACTGACCATGAAATCCTTCCGAGAAAATGAGGGCTTATAGTTTCAAAGGTAGACCCTTTCAGAGAGCTGACCCCAAGGATCGATTCTCATTGCCATTTTTTGGTTGTGTAGAAGTATCTAAACTAACTGCAATCTTTTTTAAAACTCTCGAATATACGGTGATACAAATGTCACTTATTTTGCTCACGATCATGAAGAGCTGTTTTGAGCAGTAAGGCGCGTGAGTTGATCGGTTTGAAACCATGGTTGATGCTAATCGTCCTCTTAACGCCACTCACTCACTCATCGTCCCGGATGGGATATAAGGCCATCATGACCTTATTTCTCGCGGTCCCTGGCGATCTTTTCAGCTTCCACCCAGACCAAGCCAAGTTCGTTGTCACAGTTCTCCGCCAGCTGGTCCATGGCCTTCTTCTGCGCAGCTTGCCTTCAGGGGTCTATTTGTGGGCAATTTTAGGGATGGTGTCGTTTTCCACGAGAAACACATGACCTAGTTATTCCATACAGAAGGCGCCTCTCGCTTTGGATTCGGTATGTGATGTCTTTCCCTGTTCCGTTCTCACTACTGACAAGGCTACATGGGTAGGTGAAGTCTTTAACGTCCTCCACAGCATGACTAGCGATGGTAATTGGTTTTTCCAGGGATGTCATCACCCTCGTGGTCTGTGTTTTTCGAGTATTCGCAACCAGGCCTACTTTCCCAGCATATTTGCAGTCGGTAGGATTTCTCCTGTCTGATGGGAAGACAGAAGTGCTGGGGCATCAGCGTAGTGAAGGTCCTCCAGGGTTGAGAGGAAGGTCAACTGAGTTTCAGTGCCTTTATTGCTGGTTACGTTCCGCATTACCCAGTCCATGGCAATAAGGAAAAGGTAGGTGCTGGTATACAGGCCTGGCGGACACCAGATTTCACTGGGAACAAATCGGGTATTGAGAGCCATTTAGGATGACGCTGCGGTCAAAGTTGCCGTGGGGTAGGCGACTTAGTTTGACTAGCTTCGGTAGTATACCATATGGGTGAAGAATCTTCCAAAGGCCATCATAGTGAAGGATTTGCTAAAGTCGACGAAGTTCAGGAACAGGGGAACATTTCATTCAAGACACTGTTTATGAAGTTCCGCAGAGTGAATGTTTGGTCTATGCTATCCGCAACCTTTCCAAAATCTGGCCAGTTCCAGTCCTGTAATCTTCTGTCGATCGCAGTGTCAATTCAAGGCGGTTCAGTATGATCCTGCTGAAGATCTTACTCGGGATAAGCAAAACTGTGATTCCACACCAGTTGTCACAGTTAGAGGAGTCGCCCGCTTTCTCGAATAGCTTCACAACCCCTTGGACCAGTCTTCTGGAATGGTATCTTCACTCCACGCAGAAGAGAAGAGGTGAATAAAGACAGCTGTTGTGGTGCTGATGTCAGTCTTAATCATTTCGGCATAGATGAAGTCGATGCCTGCCGCTTTACCACTCTTCATCTCCATGATTGCTTTTTAGGCCTCCTCCTCAGTTGGCGGACCGGTATCAATGTCCAGTAGGTCATTGGGTGGAGGTGAGTCAGCTGACGTTTCAGGGTCTGGTTTGTCGAGCACCTCTTGGAAATGTTCCATTCACTGATCTAGCTGCAGCTGCTTGTTCTATCTCAGTTGTAATAGTATGTTGTCATTCTTGTCTTAGTTCCCTGGTGATTTTGTACGCTATACCAAATCCTGCTGTGCTGCTTGCTCTGCACAAGCAGCCTTGTCTTCTTAATAAGCCCGCATATCCTTTCATGCACTTCTTCTTCACTCAAGTTCCTTATCGTTCTGTCTGCCAGAGACTAGCAGCTGGCCCCCAACCCGTAGTGACTTGGTCTTCAAAGCCTTCAACTGGCGTTCAGACCGTTCATCGATGACCTGCCAAGTCGGGGGGGACAACCAATCTTTTGCCTTCTTCTTCCTCGTGAAGCCAAGGACCTCTTTCCCAACTTTGGTGTAAGCTTCCTTGACGTTGGTCCACTTACGGCTAACCCCACCGTCCTCTTCAGAATAGCCTTCCAGGACACTGAAGCAGTTTCCAAGCTTGATTGGATCAAATTGCGCTTGAGTTCTGAAATCTTCAGTTTTGACACATCAATTTGCTCACTTGCCTGTTCTGGGAAAAGAGTCTTTCGAAGCTTCATTTTCACTGTTGTCATCAGACGAAAATGGTAATTTCCTACGTGGGCACCACGGAACATCCGTACATCTTGCAGGGAGTACTTCCACTTCTTGTTTATCACTGTGTCTATCTGGCTGGTGTCTCTACCATTGAGAGATACCCATGTAAGCTTATAGAAGTTTGTGCCTGAACGACGATCCACCAATGGCTAAGTTGTTCCGTATTGGTGCAGAGATCAGTCAGACGCTCGCCATTGTCGTTCATCATGCCGGTCCGTGATGCCGTCTCTGACGTCTCTGTGAGAGTACGTTGTCGGACTCAACCTTCGTGTTCACTCGCAACCGATAATCAGCAACATGTCGTGCAAGGGTACTTTGGAGATGGCATACGTGAGCTGTTTGTGCCAAAGATCGTTTTGGAAATCGTCTGCGTTGTTCGTCGGTGCATAACACTCTATGTCAGTCAGTTTTTGGGTTCCCATTCCAGTAGTGACTTGACGAGATTTGCAGCTATTATAAAGGCGACACCTTCTGCATGAATGCCATTAATTCTCCCTGTCTGTCTGCAATCACTAGACGACCGGAGCGCCTGTCCAGCGACATTCGCTGATGCCCAGAATGTCGAGTCGAGGTGTTATCTTCGCTGTTCTAGCTAGATGGTGCGTACATTATTATTTGGACGTTCCATTTTCGCACAGGTAGCTTGCTTTTGGGTACTACCTCCGATTCGTGCTGCTAGCTTCCCGGGGGTTTTCACTGGCAGCAGTCATGTGGCAATAAGCAGAGACCTGGTAAGAATCGCTTTGAGCGTAGAAAAGTTGAGTTACATCTGCAATAATGTTTTTTGTAACAAGAACGTTTTTCCGTGGTAGGGCTGCTAACACAGCGTACAAGCAACCTTCGCCGTACTTGGTTAGCGGGTAGCAGAGGGCTCCTCGGCATTGGCTGTTTGACTGATGAAATAGTTTTTGTTTTAGCCTTAACGTCGTCACGGCAAAACGGACGTAGAATATCTCTCTTCCCCTGTCGAAACCTGGCAGCAAAGCAAAGCTGCAAAACTTACGTTTTCTTTATATTTCCGTTCTGAGTTAACACTTGGAGACGAAACACATACTGTAGATTGAGAAACCCCTTTTCTAGGTTTACCAGCGTTTTTGAGCCGATCGAGAGATTAGTGAGGGCGTAGGAAGTTTTTTACGGTTGAAACCGAATAATTTGATCAAATCTTAGCCGCTCACGCCACAAAAATAACATCTCCGATACTCCGACAAGTAGGCTAATGCCTTGCTCAATCGAATCAAAAACGCTAGTAAACGTGGAAAGGGGGTCTCTCTATTTAGTTAGTTTCTTCTCGAAAATTAAACTCAGAAAGGAAGTATGAAGAAAAACGTATCTTTTGCCGTTTTGTTTCATTGCAGTCTTGCCCTGATTACCATAATGCCCCTTATAGCATGAAGAATGGAGATCGCAGAGTCGCTTCGATCTTATTCGCAACCAATTCGCACTTGATCACACAGCGCCGAGTCGCGTAAAGCAGACTACGCTTTCGTCTTTAGGCAGGAAGAAAAATATGTTGGGCAAGGCGACAAGATGTTTACAAGGTAGAGTCGCTCTATATAGAATGAGTAAATCCATCGGACAGTTCATGTAGTGGAGGTTTGCCAGTTCCTGTAACTCATGTAGCATACACGAAGTCATTCTTTTTTCTTAAGGACTGCTGAATAACAAGTATTGCCAGAAGTCAATATGGTAACTCGTTTGACTAGAATAACCCGTAATCCACACAATTATGTCAGTCATCATCCACTGGGAAATCGACGGGTTTGCTCATGGAGCACTATTATTAATCGTAGGAGAGTAGGGATGGGTGTGTGATCCTGTTTCACGTCACGTACACTGTTACATGTAAGTACTGCTAACGATGGCCCTTATTCATGTCTTTTAGTTGCTTTTGACGCGTCAAACACAAACACTAGTTTTTAACCTCATCAAGTGTCAAGTATCACCCTTTGCCACCTTCTTGTAGTGCCGTGTGTGGGCTGAAGTATTGGTAATATTTCGGTCTCATTGCTGGATTTTCCTGGCACGGTGCTTCACAGCCGGAATGTAAAGTTTTCTCTCTCTTCTCTCTGCTAGCAAAGAAAAAATAGTACAGACTAGGTATCCTTACGGTCAAAAGTGGCTTATAGTCTATTGAGAAAGATATTTCTGGGAAATATTAACTTGACACTTTTAATACTCAACGGCAACTAGCAAATATTTGGCAAAAAGTGTATGTTTACAATTTATTTGTTCATTGAAAGAGATCCTATACAAAAAGCAGTGTAAGTTTTCTGTTTTGGGTACTATATTACATAGAATCGCATAATTGAATAAAATCTTTCATTCTGATTGGTTTACGAAGCGAGGTATTTAGCGTGGAATTGCGAGTTGAAAACGAGGCTAAGTGATATTGTTTCGCATCTACGTAACAACTGTCATCAAATTGTAACACAACAACTGCAAAAACGTTTTTCTACAATGTCTTTTTCTACAATTTTATTCAATTATGCGATTCAAGGAAAATTCATTACCTGACTCGTGAATTCCGCGTTAAATTGCACTTGAAAACCGATATCGCACTCATCGCTTCGCGATTCGTGCAATATCGGTTTTCGCGTGCAATTTTACGCGGAATTCCCTCGTCAGGTAATGAATTTTCCTATAATATCATACAGGAGATTCAGTCGGTAGTTCGTCTTTTGTAATCGTCCAAGTGAAGTCCTCAGGAATTTCTTTTCAGTAACTGACGTTTAGGCAATACCTTGCGAGTCGTTCGACTCACCTTCCGCCGAGGTTGTCGAAACACTACACACAGAAAACCTGACGCAAAGGTGAACCACTAATTTACGAATGTACTGAATTTTACTTGAAAAAAACTTTTTTCTGTTTTTTTTCCTTTAACATTAACTATTGATCTGACTGACATTCATTAAATGAAGCAAACTCAATATACTGGTAATCATCTTGAAGCTTCTTGCTTTGGTTTTATCATTTCCATGATATGATACTGATCTTCATCTCATTCACGAAATCTATAACATGGAATCTAGAGAAAATAAAATTCTTCTTGCAAATAAAGAATACCTGGGAAGGACACCATATCGAAAGGTCGGGCTGCTCGACCTCTCTCTTGGGGGTTTGAATCAAGGTTTTTGGTTTCACTTAGGTCGTTCAGGACGAAACGCCACAAATTTAACTTTCAGGGTATCTCTTACGGTGCACTCGCAGAAATAACAATAACACTCTCATTTCCACTCTCTCGAGTCCGGTCTACTATCGCGGGCTCCTTTCCCGAACAGCGGCTGATAATCGAGCCTATAGACCAGTCTTTAGCTTGGGCAGTTTGTTTTTCTATTTCAGACCATGTGATGATACTCTTGGGAATTCTTGCTTTCAAATTTTTAAATAATCATGTGCACATGAATAAAAAAACACTATTCTCTGGAGAATATCACATGGTCTGAAATGGGAAAGCTAAAGAGGTCTATTCCGTTTTAAGTGGTATCTTTAGGGGTCAAATAAAGCTCAAGCCACGCCCAGATGAGTCTCCTTTAGGGGCTTCATTCAAATTATCTGATGAGCATCCCTGACTTTACATAAGGGAGCCCCCACCTCCCCTCCCCACCCCCTGAGAAAGAATGATACAAAAAGAGATACGCAGCTAGAGCAAGGCCATATGTATACAACGTATAAAGCAAAAATGGTATATCTACACAAGTGATAGTGTACCTGGTGAGACATTTCAGCTACTGCAGCCATATGTATACAACGTATAAAGCAAAAATGGTATATCTACACAAGTGATAGTGTACCTGGTGAGACATTTCAGCAACTGCAGCCAGTGAAACTAAATATACCAGACTGATTAGGATGATATAATATTCTGCTTTAGGCACTTTGTCAGTGAAATAACGTAAGTGCAATAAAACAATAAAAGTAATTCGTCTACTCAGTTGTTCACAAGGGATATCGTAAAAAAGTTAAGATTTCTCACTGCATGTGCATTAACATGCAAACTCTGAAGTTTAAAACCTAAACTACACTGCTATAATGACCAATAGAAGACCGTGACATCCCAACCTACAGACTTGACCTTTAGATTGAAGAAAACTTCCTGGGACGTCTGCCAAGATAATTGACGGTAACGCAAGATGCTGTACAGGGTTTACATAGAAGTGCATGTTACTAAAAGGTGTAGGAAATCGTATGGCAGTTTCATCCAATCTTATTTTTTTGTTTTAAAGAGTACAAGTGTCTACTCTTCATATACAAACATGCAACATTCTTAGAATTGGATGATCAAAAGAATTCAAAATGTTTGAAATTACTTAGCAGAGGTTCTGTTAAATAGTTTTTCAACTGTTTTTTTTTTCTTCTTCTTCAGTTGAGTTCTTGGAATTGTCCTTGTTAGGTTGTCAAGTCAGGTTGTTTTCATGCTTTACTTTGAGCTGCTTCTTTTCTCGTAGCATCTTGTAGCAGTGACGTATCTACTTCTTCCGCTGGCAGTTGAACATATCTTACTACTGATCCTCTGATGAAGCAGTTCTTCACAGACAACTACAAACAAAAGAAGAAAACCAAACCATCATAAACACATGTAGAGCTTTTCATGCTTGAGTCATAGGTTAAATCTCTCAGAAAACATGCACTATAACATACACTAAAACCTATCAATCACATGTACATAGTTCAAAATGCTTTATTAGTGGAAAATAACAGGAATCCTGTTCCATTCTCCTTTCTCCAGGGCAGCCTTTGTTTTTCTTTCATCGGTCACTGTATTTTCATGTTTTCACCCCAAAATATAGAATACTAAAAACAATAAAAACACCCCCAAAAAATGTAATTTCTGATGTTTGAGGGACGAATTAGTCAGAAATTATTATTCTGACGGCATGTTGGAGAGATTTGCGGTACATCTCGGGTTGCCTAAGCACTATTTAAGGTTTTTGGTGGGAGATCGAAGTCATTCTAGGTCGGTCAGTTAGAGTGTTCGCCCGCTTTATTTTTTTTTAGGATTACGTTTTCGATTTGATCAACTCGTGTAAATTAGATGTAGAGTGCCCTTTCCTCGGGGTCTCGCGCTGCTGTGTTAGATGAGGAATACGTTTCCACATATTTTTTGGACACATCTAAAGGGTGGTTTTAAGTGCTTTTTTGTGTCTGGCATAGCACAGTTTCTGAATTTTGGAATCTTTAGTTACTTTTGTGAGGTAAAAATATCAATGATTAATAGATATTAATAGATATTATTGTTCCTGAAAAGCCCCTTTGGGGAGGTTCAATAAAGTATGTATGTATGTATGTATACATTGAATCGCACGGCTCATGGCTGACTGCCTCATCCTCAATAAACTTTTCACATTGAATGTCTCGTGTGAGTGGAGTCAGAATTTACACATACACTTACCATCTTTGCAGAGCATGGTATAATAATTGCTCACTTAGCATGATCGCTAAGCCAATGAAAACTCAAATATGCGTTTCAATCGGGGTTTAGACGACATCATTCGACCCTGACAGCCGTAACATATTTTTGTGACTCAATTAGAAGAAGCACGGACGCGGGAAAATTAACCGGGGCCTTATTTATCGATCTAAAAAAGGCTTTTGATACCGTCCCCCATGATGACCTCATTTGCAAGCTTAGAAGATTTGGTTTGGAGGAAAATTCTCTAGCGTGGATGGCAAGCTATCTAACTAACATATCTCAGGCTGTTTGTGTCGGAGATGAATTATCCAGTCCAATGCCTGTCCTCAGTGGCGTACCGCAAGGCAGCATCCTTGGCCCGGTACTGTTCACCCTTTATATTAACGACCTACCATCCTGTATCCAGTTCTCCAACATCATGATGTGCGCGGATGACACAGTGTTCCATCTGTCGTCCTCATCCACCTCGGAGATTGAACTTAAGTTGAACCTTGATCTAGCTAATTTATCGCAGTGGCTACACTACAATAAACTTGTTCTCAACATGAAGAAGACGGAATTCATGATGTTTGGCACCCGCCAACGACTCGCGCGACAAAATTGTGATGGAACTGATATCAGCTTAAATGGGCAGTCCGTTAAACACGCGGACACGTTTAAGTACCTGGGTGTTGTACTGGATGACACCCTTTCTTTCAATGACCATGTAGACTATGTGAGGATGAAGGTATCCAAGCTACTCGGAATGTTTAGCAGAATAAGACCTTTAATTACGCTAGAAGCTGCAAATCGGCTCTACAAAGCCATGGTACTTCCGGTTCTAGATTATTGCGATGCAGTGTGGCATGAATGCGGACAAGGAAACAGTGCCAAGATAGAACGACTACAAAGACGAGCAGCTAGAATCGTCTACTTCAAAGCTGCCTCAAATCTATCAACCGACCAAATTATCACCAAACTGAGCTGGAAACCTCTCTATTCTAGAAGACAGGAGAACATCTTAAGATTTGTTAACGAATAGAGTTCCCAGATATCTTTTTAACTATTTTAACGTAAGAAACCATGACAGTCCCCGTTATAAAACTAGGAGTAGTAATGGTCTTATTTTAGAAAAGGTTAACCTGGAATGCACCAAGCGTGCTTTTTTTTACAAAGGTGCAACTATTTTTAATTACTCTCATTAATGTAACTTAACTTTAGTGTAGCTTCTTATCTGTTTTGTATAATTATTTTTATTATACTTTTTACTTTTTATTTTTTACACAGGACCTGCATTGATAGCAGTTTTTCTTGTTTTATTATTATTATTATTTTTTATTATTATTTAAATTATCCAATGATCCAGTTTTTAACAAAATAAGAACAATCTACTCATTGAACCTACCATATGAGGATACTTGTCTGGATCTGTGAGGCTTATATCTGTTAACTTGATGTTCAGAAACTAAGAATAATTATAATAAAAATAAATCAACAAAAAGAAGCACTATCTTTAGTTATATAGAATGTTTTCACTCACGTGGCAAGCAGCCATGCCAATTTATTGGAGCAAAAGAAAGTGTTTACATAACTCCCACAGGATTGGTTTGCTACACCAACATGGCTGCAGGTATGTCATGTGAGAACCCTCCATTGTATATTTTAATCTATATATTTAGAGCAGGCTCAAAAATGACAGTTTTAGAAATTCACCCCCTTCAATCCACGAACTATGATAAAATGTTTTTACCTATATACCCAGAATCATATTTCCACAAACGTGTTAGCAAACAGCCAACAGGGGGTAAGATTACAAGAAAATAATGTAAATAACTTTATTATCATTTTGCATTTCAAGTTATTAAGTGTAGTTAAATTGGATTGTTTTGGACTAATGGGTTGATTGAACAAATCATAAAACTAATTTTCAGTAAGCACATTTTCAGTAAGCAAGAAGACATCTGCAGTTGTCTGTACTGCAAGGGTCCTGCCTTGTACGGCCAACATCAATGTCCTCTTACTTTGCTCATTTTTCTTTTATGCAGAGCATACATTACTTACTTGATCAACAGAGTCTAGTGTCCCATGCACACTGTTTTAAGAAATGAACAACACCAATCAATTTTAATCAACAACACACCACATTCCTTGAATTAAATACCACATTAATAAATTGTGAAGACACTGAACAGAGACATGTCAATTCCAAGCTGGTCAAAAGCTAGAAAGCAATTGTTGCTGTAAAAATATTAGCAGTTGACTTGCAGAAAGTTGCATTTCTTACAAAATGTTGTGGCTCAATAGAAATCTAAAATGTAACTGGGAATTAGAGCTGGTACATCCATGGAGTAGCCATTCCTTCCCTGTTTCCAAGTTGTTTTTGTGGAGCTACATGTAGGATGATTACAGAAAAAAGAGAAAAGCCCTCAGAGCAAGGATGACACCATTTAACCTGGACCATATGGATTGCAGGTGAACACCCTCACCAGGCGTTTAGCCAGGATTTGAAAAGTGGGAGTCCAAAATGTGCTATAGGGCCGCTCAAATGAACAATAAATTTTATAAGGCAACATGTGAAAAATAAAACAACTTTTGATAATATGTGGCCGTCCACAGGAGGCCTGGACGCCCATCTGGCTAAACGCCTGACTCTCACCACTGCAATTAAACTGCTCCCCTAAATATAGAAATTAATGTATCACAAATATAACACCCATAATATCTCGCAAGGGAACATTTTGTATGCTTGTAGGTTAGCACTGGTGTTCCCTGACCTTCTTTGGCATTGAATATCAAATTCATGGCATATTTTGGCATGAGAACTTATGTGTTTTAAATTTATACATAGAGGAGGAGTATTGTAATGTGTTCAGATACACACAGAGAAAACACCACATGTACAACAAAAAGGTACAATTAGCTTGCCTAATGCAGATGAATCATGTGTACTAAGGGTATCCGCAGTCGAGTGCCCATCAACCCTGAATCAACACTCATACGTTTCGATCAACACTCAATGGTGTGTCTACAAAAATTAGTTGATTCTGAACCGACTGTCAACTGAGATGTCGATCGAGTGTTGATCAAGATGTCGATTGAGTGTCGACTGAGGGTACCGATCAACACTTGACAGTGGATATCTTTAGTACACATGATCCATGCAGACTTAAGATTAGCCCTAACCTAACCAAAAACCGACCTTAACCCTATGAATTCTCCTTAAACCCTATTAACCCTGAAACTAACCCTGTCTCTAAAAGTTACTGTTCATGAGACAAAAAAGAATCATCACTTCCTGCATTTTATAATGCAGAAGCGTGAGCAGACTGTGATTGATTTTTAGTTTTCAGTGATTGCTCATGGCAATGGTTTACACCCTTGACTTCAGCTGGGGTTAAAACGTTACGCTCAGCTACACTAGTTCTCCGAATCAAACAAATTCACGTGCAGATCAACGAGCGATTTGACGCCGAGCTCGAGTGCCAGAATACCTGAGGTCGTTCTTCAGCTCTACAATAACTTCTTTTCCAACCAAAGACTTGAAAAATGAGTAGAAAAGCTAGAAGAAAGAAAGTAGCAACTGTAAAATTCCAGCAACAAACGTCCTACAAACGAAAAGCAAAACTCACCATTTTGAAAGCTGAAAATATGGCGGCTTCTGGACCGCTGACCAGTTCTCCCTTCGTGGGAGCGTAGAGGTTTATGGGATACTGCATGGCACAAAGTTAGAATTTCCAGACTGAACGAACGAAGGTTGCTCAAAAACAGAAATTATATTCGTCCATTTTGAGACACTATAAAAAATGAATACTGAAAGACCTGTTCAACAATATTTCAGCCCTTATACATTCAATGGAGGGTAAGTTAACCTTGCATTTCGTAGTTTTATTTCAGTTGATGTTAGGGTCCGCATGAGTCAGCATATGACTTGAGAGCCCTCAGACTTTCATTGTAAGGTTATTTTCGCAAACGAACAGGAAAAGCATTTATTCTGTGATAAAAAGTTTTTTCTTGTCAAGAACGTGTACCCTGCAGTATATGGAATGCTCTGAGTCTTATCATAAACGTTGTACTCTATCTGCAGCAAAGAATAACACCTATTTTTCACTGTGATAGATAAACCCATGTATCAATATTTCTGATAAGGTTATTTAGCAATTATTGAATGAGGCTGAGTAGGATATGAAGGATTCTGCAGAACAAGGAGGGTGTTATCCACAGAGGCCGAAGGCCGAGGTGGATAATACCCTTCGAGATCTGCAGAATTCTTCATATCCTACTTCATATCCTTATTCATTCAAAATATTTCATCCCTATTCTTAAAGGAGTTTCGCCATTTCGCTCTTTGTTTTTTTGCTCACTAAAAATAACGATATCATCCCCAGGTTTTCTCGGTCAACAGTTCAATAATCTGCAGCGGGCTGCACTTTTGACGTCATTTTGACGTCATCGGTTCAATAAGCTGAAGCGGGCTGCACTTTTGACGTCATTGATTCAATATGGCGAAGATTATGTTAAATTATGTGTGTGGTTTTAATCAATCAGAAATGGGGAAATATTTTGAATGAATAATAGTGACTTTTATAAAGTAAAAGTGACAAAAGAAATAAGGCAAAGATGGCTAAAGACAGTTTATTTAACCCATACAAGAGCCATCTATCCTGCAAAGGAAAAGCATGGAAATATTTAAAAAATGCATGAGAAACAGAAAAATGTTTTCCTCTTGTAGTTGAAGTTTTTTTGATCAAACAGCTTTAGGAAGTTTCTACTAGCTAGAGCAACCCTTGTTTTGTACAACAGATGTACAGTTGCTGATAGTATTTGAGTGACCAGTAGGTTGTATAACCTGGCAGTCTTGTAGTGCACTAGAGACTGACACTACTTTACGCACGCATGAAAACAATGAAATACTTTACAAATATTTATTGTACAATGTGGAAAGACTATGACTCAAAGAAGATTTTTAACCAGAGCCTTAACAAAGTGAAATGCTAAATTGCTGATACTTTGATTAGTTTTCACATTCTGTCTTTTTTCCCCACTTCAAGGACCGTGCTAGCTATTGCAGGAGAAGATTTTTCTGTCATTGCTTCAGATACACGACTGAGTCAGGGATTTGCCATTCACACCAGAGATAGTCCAAAGACTTACAAACTGTGAGTGTGACACTTGTTTTGCAAGGTCAACTGTGCTTTCTTTGATGAATATTGGTGGCTGTAAAATATAGCTAATAATAATCTAACAATGTTTAATTTATAAATTTTAATTAAAATCTGTTGTATTTTTTATTTTAATTACAAATGTAACACAATTCAGGTATTGTTTACAAGTGCTAAACTGTGGTAAAACTCCTTAAGGAGGCTCGAAAGGGTTTTTTTGAGTATGCGGAGAATGGATACCAAGATACATGCGAACAAATTAAATTAGTTGTAAACAAACATGGCCACCGAGAGCAATTTAAAAATATTTGGTCCCTCTTCTGTTTCTGATGGAATTGTTGTTTTTAGAAGAAAAATAAAATAACCAACAAATGTTCCTAAGTAACCACAGGAAGTTGAAAATCGTCGGGACCAGGATGAAGAACTTGGACAGCTTTATGACGGAAATGAACAAGTGTAAATCTTTCCATGAAAGTAAACATATTTCACAAGTAAACAAAAGTTTGTATAAATACAACATGTACAGCATGTAATACAGATAGACTTAATTTCAACTTCAAAATGTTTACAGTAATTACAGACAGTACATATAATAAAAACAAAATATTTGTCCTCCATTTATAAAAAAAGATTGAGGACTATTTAAACACGGGAATATTGAACATACATGTATGGTTAAAAGAGTCCATGAAATTTAGTTTGTTCTCCATTTGGTACAGAATACTGTAGGTTAAGTTGTGACTTCATGGTAAGAATGTGGTATTGAGACTGAAGCCAAAACATGTTAAAACATAAAATGTGCATATGAAGCCAAAAACCTAGAGAAAATCGCCAACACAAGCATACAGCACTTAACTGTATTACTCTGTCAAGGCCTCATTTACAAAACCAAACAGCCGAAAACGTTTGGTTTAAACATTTTTAATTTTTTAACTTTCTAGCCTTGCATTTGGAGTATAAAAATTGTTTTGTCAAGAAGATTTATTGTTGAAGCAAGGAAACACTTCTAATCAGTGCCTCTGACATACAACCACATAATCAGCCAAACAGCCATGCATTCTGCAACTAATAGGTTGAGCAATGTGTAACAAGTTTGATGCTCATGGTGCTTTGGAAGACATCAAAGCTAAAAAAAAAAGTCCTCTTCACTGCTCCACTGCAATTTCCATCACTACATCTCCGAATTATGGCTTGGAGCTAGCCACCTTCTTAGAACGAAAAAAAAGATACCATCCAGTCTTAGTTTGGAATTGAAAGCTCTACATGACCGACTGACGGAAAGAGTCACTTTTGATAAGCACGATCCAGAAGATGGCAGATGCTGGTCTTTCCTTTAACACACTTCAAGCCCTTTACAACAAATATGGCACTGGCGCCAACCACTAAATCAATGTGTCACAATGAATTTGTTTCCCCAAAAGCAAAGTGACATCCAACAAGAGCATTCTCTCCATAATACTTCAACATTTCCAACAGTTGTAACAGTGAGCAGTCTGAGTCTTGAGCATTGATTATCTTCCGGAATGTTTACACATTTAACTTCGCTTTAATTTCAGAAACTCTCTCGTTCACTGAATGAAACGTGCGAAAACCAGTTATTCTCCTCGCAAGGATGAGCCCTGAAGCCAGCAGCATTGTTTAAAACGTGTGACTGGAAATAGAAATTATGTGAGCTAAAATCATGGACACTGGAAATTAAGCTTGTTTAATTTGGTGATCTAATATCTCAAAAGTTAGCTCGGTGACCTACCCTAATTTTTTTCCATGCCAAACAAATGTGTTATTTAGTATTGTTTATCTCATAGATTTTTTTTCACTTCTGACAGCTCTTTTGTAAATAAATGAAGTTCTACAGTATGAGAGAGTTTTTTCTCATATCATGTATTAGACTAGAGAATTTGATGGGGTTTTCGAAATAAGAAAAAAATACTAGGTCACTGAATTGGTTTTAACTTATTTCTGAAAAAAAAAAAGTTTCAAAGAATCTTTTAGCAGCACTGTACTGTTACCATAGCAACTGTTGGGACATTGTAGACACCCTTAAAAATTGTACAATAGTTTTATTCTTCATTGGACACACACTGTTAACCGCAGAAAACCCTTTTGAGCCTCCTTAATACGCACATTACATGTTGTGGCTTCATTCCTGTCCCTATCTTTTTCAGTGTGTATGATGGGTTTGAGTAGACTGTGGTGCTTCCATCCGATACTAACATGAGATGCCTAATAAGATAAACAATTTTAATGCACTCTCAAAACATCAGTCACAGATTTCACACCATGTCCCAGATTTCCTAGGGACACACGCAATATCTCAGCATCTGCTTGTTATGCTTCCAGGACATAGTATGAGCATTGCAGTAGATAACCGTATGGGTGATGAGGTGACCTAATGGAGAAGCATATCATCAATCAAACCTAATGCAGGTTTGACAGTTGATGTTTATTTCATGTTTTTCTGTACTTACAGAACCAATTCAACAGTCCTTGGATGTGCTGGGTTTCATGGTGATTGTCTCACACTAACAAAGCTTATTACAGCAAGACTTCAGGTGCAGTGTTAACTAGTTACTCGTGTATCAGAGCTGTGTTCTCAGTGTTCTTGTGTTCTCAGGCAATGTACCATCTGTCCTGTCAGTCAAGACTAGGCTCAGATTCGTTTCATTTTACATTATATTTTCCTTGCAGAGATTTGTGAAATACTGAATATTGTATAAACTAATTAGCATTGTATGTTTGTTTAGATGTACGAACATGAGCATGGGAGTAAAATGAGGTGTGGATATTTTATGTCTAGAACTGCATGCATATGTAGTAGTCATAGTGATCAATCTTCGTGAGTATGGTGATGTTACAAGAGCCAATTTTTAGTGCCGATTTTTAATCATGTTACACAAGGCAACTTTTGACACAACTTTGTTGCAGGTTTTTGAATCGCTTTCAAAAACTTGCAAAATGTTGCCGTTGCGGTGAAGGTTGCCCTGTGCGCCATGTTACACAACATTGTCGTGTTGAAAATGGGCATTAAAAATCTGTTCGTGTAACATTTCCTTATGATGGTTAGCAACATAGGCCTGCAGTGCGTGCAAAGTACCATGGCTATGTTCTAGAAAAATATTACCCCTGTTACTATTTGTTTTTTCCTTTGTTTTATGTATATTTAACAATTAGATCTCGAGCTCGAGATTTTTATCATGCAGTATTTGATGAGGGCACACTATCACACATAAAAAGAGCAAATAATCCAATTGTTTAAATATAAATCTACTTGTTAATTGTTCAAAACACTAACTAAATCCTCTTCTCAGGCACTTCACAATCACAAAGTTGTTTAGACAACCACATACTGCTAGGCCACTCACTATCTGCAATGAAATAGATAGTGTGTGACAAAGTGTAGACAATAAGACGAGTAGCGTGAGAATGGCATTCATGATAAACCTCTAGTAGATTTAAACTGCAAGATAATATATTACCTTGCACCATAAAAGGAAAATCCCAGTTTGTACCATTTTTACAGCTGCATTTCTCTCTGTAATCATTAGCCTTACAATACAATACAACACAATACTTTATTTAACCACGCTACATTTAGGAGCGAAAAGCGCTCGTTAAAACATGTGCGTGCTAAAAACAATGTATACAATTAATACAGTACAATATATACAATTTATAAAAAATATATACAATTAATAATCTGTGTAAAAAAAAAAAAAAAAAGATAAAAGATGCATTGGAGGGTAAGAATCTTATTTTATTTTACTTACCACTTTTTTTGCACTTTTATTTTAGCTGTCCAGCTATTGCTCAGATGTTATCAACTGTTTTGTACTATCGCCGCTTTTTCCCATACTATACATACAATATCCTGGCTGGGTTGGACAATGAAGGTAACACCCTACTTCACACGTGTAGTGTTTATTTTTAATGCTTCATGGATTCTGACTGGCTTGTGTACAAAACTTAAGCTTGGGCTAGGACAAATAAAAAAAAACAACAGTGTGTCATGATTAGATGCACCTATTGAAGCGAAATACTTTGAAAGTGTTGGGCAATATCATTGAAAGAAATGCCATTGAACACCCAACATTATTTGGTTATTGTTTTGG
>OZ026597.1:44993482-44995982 GCA_964020085.1 Micromussa lordhowensis
GTTCCTCAAAATGTTTCTCGAAGAAAACATTCATAAAGAACTTGGATTGATAGCCACAGTATACAGCCCAAGGAATGTAATATTTCCGCAAAGTGGCCCGCTCTCTGTAAATAAACAACAACAGAAATAGCTTTTTTTACATCAAATAAGCTTTGTAATTTCAATTACCATTAAACTATAGTCTTCTAAGCCATGAGTATGAAAGTGCAAAGGATGCAAGGGAAAATAGACTTAGTCAAAATTATATCCATTTTTCTTAGCAACAAGTTTAGAGGGCGCAACTAGACATGTCCCGGACATAGAAAGGAATCTGGTCCCATAAGTCCAGCCAAAAAGCCAGAGCTACTGTAACTCATCAATTTCTTAGAAAAACTCAGAAGCTAGTGAACAGTACCAATACTTGGCTATCATGAAGTGAATAAACCAATCACTTGTTAATGGTTTTTGTTTGTTGTGATTGGAGAGAGCTTTAAACCATGTGATACCCCATGATATCATTTTGAAACACCAAGTCTGCTGATCGACATGAAAACCAATAACAACTTAACTGTATGCTTACCGTGATGTTAACCTAACAGGTGCAACAAATGAGCTCAATGCACACATTGGAAGTCCTGTTTGAATCATTTCATACCACTTAACAGCTATTTCATGAGGAACACTGGTGACAAGATACAGAAACCATCATTCACATACAGTATGGGTTACTTGACCAAGCGTGAGGTCAACATGACTTATTATTATATGGCTTGTGTTTGTAACCAATATAACACATGCTCTGATTGCCTAATTATAGGGCATTATTCTCCCATATAAATTTGGCCTTTACAGGAAAATCTCACACCTCAGCCTTGCCATATTGATTAAGTGATCACTTGGTTGATATGGCAAGGTCTTGGTCTGAGATTTTTCTGTAAAGACCTCACCCTTGGTTAACAAGTAATTAATATTGGCCAAGTTCCAATAACACACACCAAAATTGAGGCCAATATTCAGCCTGAGATAGCTTGTGTTAGAGGTTCCCTAGATATAACAACATACTTAAACCAAAACCCACCAACTACCCAGCCTACAAGTAGGCAAGACATTGCTTGCCATTTGGATAACTGATCATAGCACAGGATTTTGTTCTTATAATTATTAGCCTTATAATAAAGACTAATTAATTGGTAAGGAGGTTTTTGGTTTGTCCTGTCAAAGTTGACACATCCATTGATATGATAAGTGTGCATCTATTGTGCCACTATGAGCTAATTCACACATTTGGCATTATGAAAGGTAGATACGCCATACATATTATTACTGATCACAATAATAATATTTGTGAAGAGATTCAAACCTGATTGACAGGCCAGCAAGAGTGTGAACAAAGTCATGAACTTCTCGATATCTTTGCATAACATAAGCAAGGTCTTTGTCGTCAACAAACTTCACCTGAGTCAGAGCACACACAAAATACTATTAACAGATTGGTAAAGGAATAAATCAAATCAGCTGCACAGGACTGCCTTTTAAAAAGTAATACAAGATCTCATTCAAGGGCTAATGATAAAATATTATATTAAATAAAATGCAATGCACCCTGTGTGAAAACCCTTGCTAAAAGCCATACCCATATATATCAAACTTTATTGGGCAAAGACTATAAAAATATAATTATACAAACTAAATAATAATTTTGTGATATCTATATATAACTCAACAGGGACACAGAAATAACAGGTCTGAAGCAATAATTGATGTCTGATGCTAAGAGAATTTACAGTTTGATAATCACACTAAACAACAGGTGATTTTCATTTCTTTTTCTCACAGCATTTTGTAAAAGAAATCAAAACATTTCAAATTTTTTTAGTGCAATTGTGGAGTTTTGGGAGAACGCGATTATGCTGTTGAGGCACTTGCCTGTGGCTTGTGCTCCCACAAGATTTAAAGGTCTCCCAAACTTCCACTTATTTTCCTAAATGCTCTCTATTTCTTGTATGAATGAAAGTGCACAAATATTCAATTCTTTTCCTTTTTTCATATTTCAATTCTCATCATTCACAAACTCAGTCATATGCTTTCATAATTCATCACTTCTTATTCACAATGAATTAATTTTCATTCATAATTCAATAATATTCATTCATAATAATTTCTCCCTCACTATTTATAATATTATGAGATACAGGTTATACTCTTTATTATATTAGGCAAGAACATTGCATCTCTCGAAGTTAGATTGCATCTCTTACCTCATCTCTACCATCAGGCGTAAGTCTCTATTTCAGTAAATGTTCAGTAAATAAAAAGAAACAAAGCAAGATTATGATTTTGTCAAAGTTATAATATAAAAAAAATAAGTTGTTCAGTAATAATTTTTTTAGACTGGCTACAATAACATACCCAATAGATCAGAGTATCCATGGACTGACAGTACCAGTTCAGCTACACATAATATTTTTTGCAATTATAACAATGCTGGAATTCAATTGTCTTTTTAAATCTTGTACCAAGT